>OU612043.1:75166834-75763705 GCA_914767935.1 Coremacera marginata
AAAAACACTACTATCCAGTAATGCCAGATTATTTTTAGAAAAAGCGCGAACTCAAAAATTTTTAGAGCCCAAAATCGCCCAATATAATTTTTTGTAGCCCAAAAAAGCGCAAATCCGAAAACCTTCATATTTCGTATGAAATTTCTCCCATAAATAAACAATTAAAACAAATTTTATATTTTTTTAATTGAAACTTGTATTTATTGGCAAATACACCACCGAAAATTAAAGAAAATAAGAGAAAAATAATTTAGTAAATAAACATTTGTTTCAACAAAAAAAAATATTGAAAAGAATATAACAGAAAATAAAGATTTTATCAAGGAAAGTGAAATTATATAGTTATAAAAAATATACAAAGTAAAAATTGTACATTTTTGATAGGCTTAAAAACCATGTCGATCAAATTTGGAGAAATATTTATAATCGTGAGCTTGTTCACACATATGCTAAGAATAAAGTGTTTCAAATAATTTTTTTTACATATTCCTCTCATAATAGAATGAGGAAAAAATTTCAAAAATTTTTCTAAAATGTAGTCTAAAAAAGCGCGTGGCGCTTTTTTCAAAATAAAGGCGCAAAATGAAAAAAAAGATAGCCCAATCGGCGCTTTATCGCCCAATCTGGAAACACTGCTACCATCTGATATCTTTACAATGTCAGATAGCTCGTGCACCTTCAATTTGCGATCGTTAATAACCAATTTGCGGATTTTTATGATGTTTTGTGGAATAACAGTCTGATTTGGGCGGCCACTGCGCTCTGCATCATTTGTGCTGTTACGACTACGTTTAAATTTAGCAATCCACTTTTCTACCATTTGTCTCGGTGGAGCAGAGTCCGGATAATGTTTATCAAGCCATTGTTTGGTTTCCACTGTGTTTTTTTTCATCAAAAAGCAATGCTTTATCAATACTCGAATTTCACTTTTCCCATTTTCTTTTTTAAATAACAAAAGTTGCACACAACATGCTATAACTCACGAATCAACTGTGCTATTGTTGCCAAATTTGTATATGTATCGTTGGAAGGTTGGTGCTAAATAAAAATTATATGGAAAAAATCTAGTAACGCCATCTATGTGTCATCCTATGAACTTTTTGAACGGACTGTTAGTTTACTCAATTTATGTTTGGCTTAAAGTTCAATAAAAGTACTTGATAAAAATTATTCCAACAGTACCGTTAGCTTAACATTCATATTTTTTTTCAAGAAAGTTAAAAAATATTAATTCTTTGCTGAAAAAAAGCACAAAATTTGCTTTCGTTGTAAAAATAAATTAATATCGAAACTGCATTTTGAACAGTCTTTCTTATAACATAATATGATAGGCAAAGATTTTCTCGCATTAAGCAAAAAATCAATTAATTTAAAATTTCTATCATTGCAAAGACAATATTTTGCATTATTTTTTTAAAAATTTTTGAGAAATAAAACTCGTTATAGTTTTTAAACCATTACTCATAATTGAAAATTCTGTGATAAAAGTAGTACCACAAATTTAGTTTCACAAAAAAACTTGAATGAATGTTAAAGTTATCTTTTGATTACTAAAAGTAATTCTCCTTAGATTACTAAAAGTGTATCAACCTAAATTTTTTTCATTAAAATTAAAAATTTCGCTTGAAAAACATATGTTCCATTAATATTTCAATTGATTTTAAAATTTCAAGGCAATCAAATTTTGTACTTATTTGAAATGATTTTGATCAAAAATTGCGAGCCAATATAATTATACAATAGAAAGCATTCTATTGCTATGTTTACAAATTAACTTAAAATGCAATGCACAAGAAGCGTGTTAAGCCTTAAACAGGAATAACAAATATTTGTTTTGTTTTGAAAACTGCACCCATGTGAATGGTTCTAAATTTCATCAATCAAACAATCAACACAAATACCACCTTACCAAGAAAATGAAACAAATTGAAACAGTATTGAAAACAATCAAAATTTCAACAACTGCTAAAGATTACAACAACTTTAACATCAGCAGACAGCAAAAGAAAAATGACCCCATTATTATTTGGATATCTGCTGAAAGTGAACTACAAAGAGTACACTTAAAGAAAATGTAGTCTATAATGGATGCGGTTAACTGAGCTAACATAAATATTACAAAATAAATATTTCAACAAGCTTATATAACGAGCCATCGTGGCGGTCGAGGTGCAGTGGAAAGAGTGTGTGGCTCATACGCCAGAGAGCCCTGGTTCAAATCCCACCTGACACAGAATGCTTGTTTAATTGAATTAATTTTTCTGTTCGGCCGTTACCTCTCTGCAGACAATGGCAAACCTCTGAGAGTAAAAACTGCCATGAAAAGCTTCTTGAGAACATAAGCCGTTCGGAGCCGGCATAAAACTTGTAGGTCCAGTTCTCGATCATTTGTGTTCAAACATTTCACAACAAGCACAACACAATTGATCATAAGAAGCTCTGTCAAAGTCCTTTTAAGGGCTGAAATGGCCATTTCATTTTTTTTTTTATTTTTTATACTACAAAAAGTTATTGATGACAATTCAATGAATATATAAAATCTTTTTGTATTATACGCCATGGCCGTTTTTGTAGTGTATGATACAAAATATGAGATGTTGCAGAGTTTTTGAAGTTTCGGTTACAACCATACTTAGGTCGAACAGCCGTAACTGACAAAAAGGGTCGAAATAGGTCGTAACTAAGTATTCGGTAGGATACTAATTTTAGCTTAGAAATTACAAAAAAAAACAAAATTCTAAAATCAATTTTGTGTCCCTATTTAATAGTATTATACTTCAATTCAATATTTCAATAAAAAACTGGCATTGCCATTGGCTTAAATCGTTTAAAACAGTAATTGCCAAACGCACACAATAGTAATGCTTCATATTTTAATGTAAAGATGTGCGTACACTGAGCCAAATTGCACGTTGAAAAGAAAACATTAGCTCAGCTTATTTCACACAGATAAAGATACAAAAGTGAGAAAGAACAAGTTATAATCAGACCAGGCTAGGGTTGCCTGGTGGTCGGGATTCGTCGGGACTGTCCCGTTATTGAAGTGCTTGTCCCGTGTCTTCCCGTTATTGGACAATTTGTCCCGGAATATTAAAAAAACTGACATTGAAAAAATTTGCTTTACAAAAATAATTGTAAGCTCCCATTTCCACGTAATTTGTATATAAAATCTGAAAATTGATTTCAAGTCTGACCAATGTAAAAAGGTCTTTGGAATAAAAAGAATTTTAGGCTTATTAGCCCATTTTGGTCCGCTACCAGAAAGGGTTGGAATTAAGTAATGAAATTTTCAGATGTTGTTATTAGTGGTCTAATTAAGAAAATTCCAAAGTTAAGATTTTTTCGAATTAAAATTTTTCGGCTACGAATTGGTCGAAAAATCGAAAAATGGCCCACTCTGTATACAAAAATTAAAAAATTTTAAATAAAATATTGTAATTTTTATTAAATGAAATATATGCAAAAGTGACATGTGCAAATATTTTAATAAAAGTATAATAGGGTCATTTGTCGAAAAATCGACCATCTGTGTTTTATTACACAGGTAACACGCAGTTAAATATGCCTGTGCTGTCCAAAACCAAATGATTCTAATATTTAAGGGGGAATACACATTTCTGCTTATTTTAGGGGTTGAAGCATTTTTTGAGTCCAGGTGTTCAACTGAAAGCATCATTTAGTTCAGTTTGTATCGAGTTGAGCAACAGACGCGTGCGCTTCAATGAACGGAAAAGTAAATTTTTCATAAATTTATTGTGATTTTTGTAAAATGGATCGGAAAAGAAATCAGCATCTTAGACCAGAGGATTCTGAATATACCAGTACATCGGCCAAGAAATTCAAGAATAACGAAGACGACGAAGTATCAATCAAAAACAATTTGAAGTATTGCATTCTCGAGTTCTGTTCTGTGTTTACCACGTTGTCAGCGTTGGTAATTTGTGCCTCATGCAAGCAAAAAATTGAGTTCTCAGAAGCCTCACCAAATGGAGTTGGATTTAAAATCGCTTTGAACTGCGCCTGCCCACGCACAACATATATTCCTTCGTCACCTATGATCGGAAAATCATATGAAATTAATCGACGCTTGGTTGTTGCCATGCGGCTTTTAGGGATTGGGCCAAAAGGTATAACCATGTTTTGTGGCCTCATGGACCTCGGACAAAGTTTGTCCAACAATCTGTACTATACTATCCTACAAAATTTGTACGTTGCTGGAAAAGCCATGTACGAACATGTCATTTCAAAAGCTATTGGAGAAGAAAAAGAGGCTATGATCGAAGCGAATCCAGAGTGCGATCCCACTTTATTTACTGTGTCGGGGGATGGGACTTGGAAGAAGCGTGGCTTTGCTTCCCTTTATGGTGTCACAACTTTGATTGCCAAGCATACCAAAAAAATTGTTGACACTGTCGTAAAATCTCGTCTGTGTAACAGCTGCAAATATTGGGAAGCCAAGAAGGAAGAAGAGCCAGAGGCTTACCAAATTTGGCTTGATACTCATGACGAAGAATGCACCATAAACCATGAAGGAAGCTCTGGGAAAATGGAGGTGGACGCTGTAATAGAGATGTTCTCCAGGTCGTTTGAAACACACGGCATAAAATATGTAAAGTATATCGGCGATGGTGATTCGCAGACCTTCAAAGGTGTATTAGATGTCGACCCCTATGACGGTGACCCTATAGTGGAAAAGAAAGAATGCATTGGGCATGTGCAGAAGCGAATGGGCACGCGACTTCGAAAAATAAAAAAAGAAAATAAGGGCATTGGAGGCAAAGGTGCGGGCAAGCTCACCGACAAATTAATATCCGAGTTGACCACATATTATGGCCTTGCGATCCGCCGTCATCCTGACTTCGTGGAGGATATGAAAAAGGAAATTTGGGCCACTTTTTACCATAAGTGCTCCACCGATGATAAACCGCAACACCAAAATTGCCCCACCGGTGCGTCAAGCTGGTGCGCATGGCAGAAAGCAGCTGCTGAAGGTACGTTAGATAGCTTTCACCACACGTATGCACCTCTCGACAAGAAGGTGATGGAGGTAATAAAACCAGCTTACGAAGCGCTGTCGGCAGATAATTTGCTTGAAAGATGCCTTGGATCTGAAACTCAGAATTCCAATGAGTCCTACAATTCTGTTCTTTGGTCACTTTCGCCCAAACACATCAACTCAGGCGCACGCACCATCGAAGTGGCCAATTTCATTGCAACGTGCCTCTTCAACGACGTTTTTATACCCATACTTAAAATTATGGGTTTGATGGGTATTGCGATTGGCAAAAACGCATACGAATACGCACTATTTCGCAATGAAGACAGATTGAACCGATCAGAGACTCGAGCTGCGGCATCATCAAAAGCTGGCAGAACGGCTCGCAGAGCAGAGAGGGCAGCAGAAAGCAGTTTCTACGAAAAAGAGGAAGGTGGCCTGTATGAAGCTGGCATCGCCGACTAATATTTGTAAGTAAAAATTGTCAGCTCTTTCAAACTGCACTTAAACATTTTTGATTTTTTTTTTTTTTCCCCAAAAAAATTACTTCAAACTTTAAACGCGTTTATCTCGAACCCACGTTTTTCGAACTGGCGGCCATGATATCTCCAGTTCAACTGAACCGATTTTCATGAAACAAAGTGGAATCGACACAGAATTGTCACCATTCTCGGGTGAACCTCGACCATAATTTTAAAAAATTTTTTACTATTTTTTTTTTACACTAAACTACAAAAAAAAAAACCCGAAATTGAAATTTTTTTTTGAATGGCCGCCATTTTGTCAAAAAAAATCACAAAATTAAGCTTGAGGTTCACCCGAGAATAACATCTATACTAATTATAACCCCGTTTTTTTTTTTCATTTCAGACGCTCCGGAGACCCGGAATCGTGGCCGCCGTGACGACACCTTTTTTTTCACCACCAACTTTGAAGTCTCATTACTTTTTGAACAGCCCACGTATCGAGGCAAAAAAAAATTTTTTATTTATTTTGAACCTTTTGTAATACAATAAATATATAAAGTTTTCAATTATTCTTTGCGTTTTCAAATAAGAATTTTTTTAAAAAGGGTCCAAAAAACGGGTTTTGAATGAGAAGACCGCCTTAAGTCTTTTGGATGCCTGCTTACCTTAATAGTTTTATTATACATTACATTTATATATTTTTTTTTATTTTTTAAAAAATTGTCAAAAAAAGGTATTTTTTTTAAACCACTTACCTGAATAGGCAAAAACAGAACATTTAAAAAACACAGGTGCGTCTTTGGACACACGAGAGAAGCGAAGCTTTTTATGTTACTCTCACTTCAACGCACTTGTGGGCAATTGTTAACTTTTCCTTAGCACTATGCAAAAACAAAACAAAAGCATGTACCAACAACAGCATAAACGCATTCACATCAAAAAAAAAAAGTATTACTTTGCCCACCGTGAGGATCGATCCCATGACTCACTGATTAATAAGTCGACACTGTTTCCACCGATCCAAACATCTCTGTTAAATGTTGATGTTAATTTAATATTAAATATATAACTGCAGCTATGTTAACAGTTGATGGCGCTAACAGATGGCACTAGCAAACTGAGGATGATGACCAGTGTTGTCACTTGCAAATTTTAAATAGTGGTAGGTTGAGTCTAACATGAATGGTGACTTTTAAAAAGCTTTGGAATATATATTTCTTCTTAAGGAAAAATTCGACTGAAGTCCTACAGCAAAACAAATCATAAGAAGTATACCATAAAGTAAGTTTTTTCACGCTAAATTAGTTTTATTGCAAATAATTCTCATATAATGTTCTTAAAACAGTTCTAAAATAATATATTAAATGTAATAACAAATAAAATATATGCAATAAAATTTCTATTTAAATAAAATACATGCAATAAAATTTCTAAAATTTTAATTATAATGCAATAATTTTTATATAAATAAATAGATTTTCGAAAAATGCAAATAGTGAGTGATAAAAGTGGTAGAAACTAAAAAAGTGCTAGATTTACCACAATTGTGGAAAAATGGCAATACTGATGATTCTTGTAGCAAGTGGCTTAGCAGCTACCCAAGCCATACAAATCTATTAATCAACTCTTGTAGCAAGTGGCTAAGCAGCTACCCAAACCACACAAATACCTTAATATATTATTGGATGAGCTGCAACATAACTTCAATTGCACTTAATACTAAATCATTGATACAACGTAGGGAAGGTGTTTGGCTCAGTGGATAGAGTGTAGAACGTCCAACCAAAAGTTTACGGGTTCGAATCCCTACGGCAGGTGAAGAAGTGTTTTTTTATATTTGTTATATTAAATTGTCTTGTTGTAAAAAACACAGAAACAAAGAAATTATATATAAAGTTCTAAGAAAAAATCTGTCGAAAATTTTTCAGATTTCACTCCAAGCAAATCACAGAACGGGGCGTAAAAAGCTTCGCTTCAAAAATTTATTTTTTTTTCTGAAGTTCCATTTAACTGAACCGGTTATATTCGGAAAGAGTTTGAAAAAATCTTTTTTATTTTTACCACAAATAAATTTGAAAGTTAGTGGTCGAAAAATCGACCAGCGGTCTAAAACGGGTTAAACTTATCAAATACACCAGATGGTGAAAAAATGCTTAAAACATCTCGTGCAAATCAAAAATATGTTTAAAACAGGTTCACATCTAGAGGTAGAAAAACACGGTGATGTTCCTGATTTTATTTTTTTGATAGAAGGAAGAAAATTAACACCTTGATTTTTTAGACAGTTATTTATTGATTCTTAAAGAGTAAGAAAATATCTGTTTTGGTGAATAAAAGTCGAATGTGTCAATACGCCGTCGAACATCACGTTGAAAAAAAGGTACCCAAACGTTCTCCATTCCACAGCACGTTCATTTCATCAAAAATAAAGAAACAAAAATATTTTATAAATTATATTATAATTACTAGAGCTTATACCTATAATATCAACAAATAGTTGAGAATTACAAAAAATGGCGCACATGTGAATTTTTAGTAGCGTTTTTTCCACATTTTCGCTTTTTAAAATCCTCAAAAAAATAAAAAAAAAACTAGCCTATATGTCTGAATTTAGGTATAGGATCCAATAAATTTTATTGACTTTAATATAAAAAAAAAAATCAAGTCAATCCATAAAGTAGTTCTCCATATCGTGGACACCAGTGAATCATCTGGTATTTTAGGGAATCAGTCGTGCATTTCAAAAAGATTGATGTGTGATACTCATTTTTTGTGAGACACTCTTGATTAGATACTCATAATTGCCGTGAAAAAGATGGGTTCCTTTCTTATGCAATAACTTTTTTATGCAATCATTAACTATCGAAACTTGGAAGAAACCAAATGAGTTTCTTCGCCTAGTTCCATGAGGACCTCTTCTTAAATAATTAATTCAGGAACAGCAGAACAAAACACTTTGAACATAAGTGACTTTTTCGATTCGGCATTTTTAGCGATCACCGGATACACTGACCAAAAATCAGAGACAAAAAATCACTTAAACTCCTTTAAGTTATACAAAAACTAAGAACTTACATTTATATTTTGGCATCTCCAGTAAAATTTAAAAAACAAATTAACTTACGCGGTTAGGTACTGCTACTCCACAATTTATACGTTATTTTCTTTTTATGAAACATCAATGTTCAATTGTTGTAAATTGTTTTGTTTTAATTAATTATTAAGATTCAATTTATTGTTTATGCTTATGCTTATCAAATACAAACACTAGTACACAAATGCGATTTTTTTTGTCCCGACGACTTATAAGAAATTCCGGAATTTTTACAAGTCAACAAGAGCCTTTTAGGATCTGGCAATTCTAGGCCAGGCTGATGGGGGGCTGAAGCAATTTGTGCGTCGTTTTGAACAAATTCGTATTTTTCACCCAATTTCGGCATAAATACCGTATAAAGCATAACTAACGACACACATGTTTGAGGATTTTTGAGAACTTATCCTCTGAAAGCAGTACTTTTTTTCTTTTTTGACTCAATGAACTTGGAAAATAGAATTTTATATTTTTAATATAATAACTAAATTGTATAATAATTATGTGTAAAATACTCAAATAATGTGAAATGACTCTTCCAATATTTTATGACCTGATCTGTATCAATTTCATACGAACAGCATTTGATTCGCATGTGATTTTTAAAATTAACATCGAAAAGTCTTTTTCTGTGCTTTGTCAAAATATTTTTCAAAGTATAAAATGTAACTTCACAGCTATATTTGGAACCAAACACAGAATGAATTCTATAAATAGCGTCTTTACATTTTGGATAACTCATCTGCTTGACTTATTTTCAAAATTCTATGCCTGTGTCCAGAGGTAATAAAAGGTCAAACCTCATTCTGTTCAGTTCTAATAATATATAGCTAATATAATCAGACTTTGAATCAGAAGCGCCAACTTCAAAGCATTTGTATTCATGAAGAAATAAATATATTTATGATAATAAAACAAATAAGAAAAAAATTAAAATAATAAGATTTCATATGTAATAATATGTTTAGATAAAATGTCAAATATGACCAAGAAATTAAAAGGAAAAGTAATTTTAAAATTATTTCTTAGTTTGTAGTGATTTTGTAGTCGGTTGCTATTTGTTTAAAAAGTTTTTATTTCTTCCTTTTTTGAGAATATGATAACTTTTCGAAAAAAGTGTATAAACTACATAAACACAATTGTTCTTTAAAAATTAGTTCTATTAAATTCTGAAAGTTTTTTGGTTATTTCAAATATCTGTCTCTTAAATTTAAATTAAAAGTGACGTGTTTTGAAATAATTATACCCATTTTCTAATATTGCCACGCCCCTTCGTTAAATAAGCACCCACTTTCTTGAGCGTTATTTGTAATAATTGTGCCGACTCCTGTACTTCATTTCAATACCAAAGCGTCAATATTAACTCAGATAGTGTTTATCTAGTATTGCCACTTATCGAATACCGCGTACTTTTTTGACCGTAGTTTTTAATAATTCTGCCTACTCCTGTACTGCAATAAATTTCAGTGCCCTAGTGTGAATATTATTCGAGATATACTCTTTTTCAAATATTACCACGCCCATTTGTCAAATAACGCCCATTTTCTTGACCGTAATTTGTATTAACTGTGTCTACCCTACACTAAATTGCAGGGCACTAGGGTCAATACTATTCGAGATACAGTGTTTTTCTAATATTGCCACGCCCATTTGCCAAATAATGCCCACTTTCTTGGCCATAATTTGTAATAATAATGCCTACCCCTATACCAAATTCCAGTACCATAGTATCAACATTATTCGAGATATACTCTTTTTCTAATATTCCCACGCCCTTTTGTCAAATAACGCCCATTTTCTTGGCCGTAATTTGTATTAACTGTGTTTACCCCTACACTAACTTGCATTGCACTAGTGTCAATATTATTCGAGATGCAAGCGTCAAGCATCAAGCGAAAACCACTAGATGGATTTAAATGAAACTAGAAATCTGGGTTCCTTATATCCCCGGTCATAACATAGGCTACTTTTTTTCAGTAAAAAAGGTTGGACCCTGTAGGGGGCGCTGCGATCGGGTTCCAGGCATTCTTTTTTTTAGCTTATCTCCGAAACCGTTCATCCGATTTGCATGAAAATTTGGAAGTAGAGTTTTTCGGACACGCTTAGTTTTTTTGACTTATCTACATCGTTCTTTCTCGAACACCAGAGGGTGCTATAGTACAAATATTTTGAAAAACCTCAAAAAAATCCTAAGTCATGCATCCGATTTACATGATAATTGGTATGTAGAGATTTTCTGACACGGTGAGTGTTTTGCACTTAAATTTCTTATGCTATCTTGAACACCAGAGGGCGCTGTAGTACAAATTTTTTAAAAAACGTCGAAAAACTCCTAAGCCGCTTATCCGATTTGCTTGAAAGGTATATAGAGGTTTTCGGAAACGGTGAGATTTTATGGCTTATATACCTTGTTCTATCTTAAACACCAGAGGGCGCTGCAGTACAAATATATTAAAAAACGTCAAAAAACTCTTATGTCGCTTATCCGATTTGCTTGAAAGCTGGTATATAGAGATTTTCAGAAACGGTAAGTTTTCATGACTTACAAACTAGGTTTTACCTTGAACACCAGAGGGAGCTGTAGTACAAATATTTTAAAAAACGTCGAAAAAATTCAAAACCGTTCATTCGATTTTCATGAGAATTTGTACGTAGAGGTTCTCGAACACGCTGATTTTTTTGAGCTATCTACTCTAATCTATCTCTAACACCAGGGAGCGCTGCAGTACAAATATTTTGAAAAATTGGAAAATAGAGGTTTTCTGATACGGTGAGTATTTTGAACTTATCTTTTTTGTGCTATCTTGAACCTCCAAAAAAAACTCCAGTTAAAAAACTCCAAAACTACTCATCTGATTTGGATGAAAATTTTAAAATAGCGATTTTCGAGTACGGCAAGGGTTTTGGTGCTATCTTTTTTGCTCTTTCTCGAAACTAGAGGGCGCTGTTATACAATTTGTACGTGTGTATGTTATTAAACTGTTCCTTAACGGCTGCACTGATTTTGATGAAATTTGTTGTGTGTGTTTGAGTGGATCCCTTGATGGTTCAGATTCACTATTGGACCCGGTAGGTTTTATCTTGAACACCAGAGCGAGCTGTAGTACAAATATTTTAAAAAACGTCGAAAAAATTCAAAACCGTTCATTCGATTTTCATGAGAATTTGTACGTAGAGGTTCTCGAACACGCTGATTTTTTTGAGCTATCTACTCTAATCTATCTCTAACACCAGGGAGCGCTGCAGTACAAATATTTTGAAAAATTGGAAAATAGAGGTTTTCTGATACGGTGAGTATTTTGAACTTATCTTTTTTGTGCTATCTTGAACACCAGAGGGCGGTTTAGTAAGTCTTAGGAAATCGTGAAAAACTCCAAAACTACTCATCTGATTTGGATGAAAATTTTAAAATAGCGATTTTCGAGTACGGCAAGGGTTTTGGTGCTATCTTTTTTGCTCTTTCTCAAAACTAGAGGGCGCTGTTATACAATTTGTACGTGTGTATGTTATTAAACTGTTCCTTAACGGCTGCACTGATTTTGATGAAATTTGTTGTGAGTGTTTGAGTGGATCCCTTGATGGTTCAGATTCACTATTGGACCCGGTAGGTGGCGCTGCCTTTTGTTTTTATAGCTTATCTCCGAAACCGTTCATCCGATTTACATGAAAATTTGTATATAGAGATTTTCGGATACGGTCAGTTTTTACGACTTATCTGCTCTGTTGTATCTTAAACATCAGAGGGCGCTGTAATACAAATCTCTTAAGAAACCGTGAAAAAGTAGAAAGCTGCTCATCCGATTTCGATGAAAAATTTTACTAAATGATTTTTGTGTAGGGCAGCTGTTTTGGCGTTATCTCTTTTGCTCTGTTTCGAAAACTAGAGGGCGCTGTTGTACAATTTGTACGTATGCATGTTATTAAACTGTTCCTATACGGCTGCAATTTTTAAGTGGATCCCTGGATGGTTCAGATTCGCAATTCGAATCAAACCGGTAGGTGGCGCTGTGATTGGGTTCCACGAATTTTGTTATTATAGCTTACCTCCGAAACTATTCATCCGATTTACATAAAAATTTTTAAAATAGGAGGATACGGATTTCGGATACGGTGGGTATCTTGGACTTTTTTTTCTGCGCTATCTTAAACAGATGGTGCTGTAGTACAAATCACTTTAGAAATCGTGAAACACTCAGAAACCGCTCATCCGATTTAGATAAAAATTTGTATATCGGATATATAGAATTTGATATCGACGACGGAAAGGGTACGAAAAACCAGAGGGCGCTGGTGTACAAATACCGCAAAAAACTCAAAACAACTCATCCGATAAGTATAATTTTTATTAGATAAGTGGTTTCGGGTGCGGTGAGTCTTTTGGTGCTATGTATTTTGCTATATCTTGAACCCCAGAGGGCGCTGTACTACAAAATACAGTAAGGCGTAGCAAAGCGCGAAGGGTGATAAGTATCTTATTTTCTTCTTAATGTGTATTTATATTCCACTTTCTTTTTTCGCAAATCAGGACAGCTGATGCCAAATTCTGTGGTATTTGAGTACGCATTAACACACTTGCATCAACACAACTTTTTCTCATAATTTTCAGATGTTGAAGCTACATTTTGTTCATTTCGCCGAAATTACCGGTTTGAAAGAGGCACACAAAATTCTTTCTAAAGTTTGTGAAAAGTTTTTTTAAATTGACGAACGAAATCGAAAATTTTGTATATCAACTCCCGAGCTAAGCCGGGTATTCAGCTAGTCATAATATAAAAATCAGGTTACTACAGCCGCTATTTTATTATATCCTTATTTTGTCTGCTCAAACCGGTATATTTGAGAAGGGGAAAATTCCAAAAAATGTTAACAACAATTATTTTGTGTGTATATTTAGTGCTTTAATTAAGTTTTGAACACTACCGTCTTCGTATTATTTGTTTCGCATGACTTTAAAGTCGTTTTTCTCAAAACTACGTTTTTCAAAACTGCGGGCAAAATAGCTCAAAAACTACTTCACCGATCCTTACAATACTTTGAAGACATTTTTTAATAACATTTTAACCAATCTGAATGAAACCGATTTTTAAAATAACCTTTTAAAATCGTTTTATTCAAAATTTAAAAGAAAATATAAGTAAAAAATGCAAGTTTTTCCCAAGTACGTATAAATTTTTAAGAAAGACTTATTTCAAAATTCTGTCTCATTCACATAGAAGATAATTTCATAACGTTCTAAGATTTAAAATTTTTTTATTCGGTTCAACCTAGGAGTTAGTAGAATGCCCGCAGTGCCCTTTTTTTTAAACATAAATGTTTATCTAACCAAATTCAAATATTTTAAAACTCTAAACAAATTTCTTCTAATAAAAACCATCACCTCAATATCAGTCTTATTTACTCTCCTCTTAATGTATTACCGGCTTTAAAGTATATTGTTTTTGCGAATTTAACAATCTTTGTGTCTTTGCCGTACCGATGTTTTGTCTTGGGGCACAATCTAACAAATAAAAGCCTTTGTGGCAAAGTATTTTCTTTGGTTTTACGATTTTTTTCCCGCGTGTACGGCTTCACATGCATAAGGGCACTTATACTAATACGTTGCCCGCGGGAGTCCTGCTGAAGATCACTGGTTTAAAAGAGTGCTTCTAACTTTTCAGATAACTAAAGATAAATTATTCATTAGTAATTTATTCTATAATTTTTTGATAGTTAATTGATTTGATAATTTATTTTATTAAAAGTATTCTTTTATTTAAAAAATAAATTATTAGTAAAGTAAACAAGACTTTCGTCGTTAGGAAGAGTGCGGCATCTACATATTTTAAAAGTCTGAGCAAAACGCCTAACAATAATAAATCAATTATGCATAGACTAGGTTTCGGATAGTTATGAAAATTTAGTTCGTCGGAAGAGACAAACCCAGTGCAATGTGTGTTATAGAAATATTTTAATAAATTTATTTATAATGCAAGAATCTGGAACCAACTAATTAGGAAGTTGTCACTTTCATGCTGAAATGTCATACCTATATAATATTTTGCATCTATAATGCCGTGGTTATGCTAGCCAAACAAGATTGGCGAACATTTTTTGTTGTTATTGTTTCTCATGTAGAGTGAGAAATGAACTTTTTCTCAAATTCATTCTCTCGCTCTCAGACCGAACATTTTTGATTGCTGATTGTAACAGCAAACATGCCGAACTTTCCGGTGTTGCCTGCAGTCATTTTCCATAAAAGCATCAAAAAAGTAGCAAAGAGTACAAACAATTTAAATAACTTATAAAGCAACTTATTTTAAATAACAGCAATCTTAAAAACAAAGAACAGACATTAAGAAAAAGTCGAACAACATGTGTTGAGCAAAAATTTTCAGTATTTATTGTCGCTCCAAATAAACACTAACAGTTTTGTGCCTTCACAAGTTTACTACAAAAAAATAGTCTTAAATCAAATTGCAGATTAATTTTCATCAATTCTTATTGTTGTGTTGTATTTAATTTCATATATTTTATGAAGGAATGGTATTTACTTGGAGTCGCAGTTTGACCGAAGTGTAAAAAGTGTATTAAAAAGTGTATACATAAAAATTAGGGTTGTTGTTTAATTTGTGTTTTGGAATATTATAACATTGATGCAACTGTGCAGCAAACAGAAGCATAACCAGCAAACAAACATTTCAGCGAAGAGAATAAATAAACGAAAATGAACACCAAATGTTCGGCAATCATGTTTGGCTAGCATAACCACGGCATAAGTAGATTGGATTGTTCATTTTCATAAATATTTTTTTCAAAACCAATTTTACGATATACTCGTGATCCATATTATTATCATCAAAACAAACGTACAAAATTTGTATATTTTGTAACGGTTATTGTAACGTATTTGCCTTTAAATATTTGTTTAATATTCATATTCCTTACCTTTTTGAAGTGAAACTTTTATAGCCGCGTATACAACAATACGGCGATCTAGATGGAGGGGGTAAAACCAATGTTATGAATTGGTTCTTATGAAATCAACAACACAGCAATTCGCCTCAAAATACGAAAAATTACTCTTTAAATTTAAGCTTTGTCATATTTTTGTTTCCACTGATTGAACACAGTACAATGTGATCCATAGTCGGCTGTTCTAACCACTCGGCCATGTAGACATATTTAGTTGAGTAGCTTATACTTATGTTAAGTCAACAATCAGTAGTTCTCTCTTCTTTTATGATTGAATTGAGTCTTTCGTTCAATACTCTCAAAGTACAGTACGGTCTAGAAATTTGAATCTGATCGTAGCTTTTTTTCGGAACATTAGCATGTGTTTAAATGCATACTTTTAGGCATTTCTCAAATTGAGTTTTGATAAATTCAGATTGATTGCATTCATTGATTTGGAAACAGCACATGCTGCAATATTAACTAATGCAATTTTGAATCTAAAATTTGTTTTATTCTTAGATCTGTGAATTTCCATATAAATATCGTATCTGTTATATAATTCAAATGTAGTTTTTAACTCACATTTATATCGAAATAAAAAATATTCGCATGCTGCGTTATTTTAACACACAAAATACTGGTTACAAGTTATTCCATTACCAACTCAGCTGTCAGATTACAATTACTGTCAGATTAAAATAAAATTATCTTCGCATTTATGTTGAAGAATTAATCGCTTTGGAATTGTAAACGAATAACTTTTCGAAACATAAGCGAATCTCCTTTTACGAAGTAACCGTTACGTCCGCCAAACGTATCTTTTTCGAATCGTAATCAATATCGAATTCAATTGTTATCATCGCGAACTATTCATAAATTTTTAAATTTGTGATATCGAAGTCGGATTGTGCCGTGTGGGAAAAGCACAATTGATAATGTTGGAGTTTCTTCTATATATATATACATGACTGCATCACTTATCATTAAATATCGTAAATGCAACATAAAATACGATGCAAGTCTTGAAAAGTAAAACGCATTAATATTTTTAACTGTGTAGGCACGGTAAAATAAACCCAAACAAGTATGCGAGGTAGCATAAGGTCAGAGCTTCTGACCACGAAGCGAAGGTTTAGTGGTCCTAACTGAGGTTGAAATTGTGTGCTTTTTTAAAATTAAAAATATTTACAATCATTCAGGCAGTTTTTGTTTTTATTTTTGAAAAATTGAAAATAAATTATATAAATAAAGGCCAAATTAAATAATCGATTGATGATTATTTTGGATAAACAATAAATTGTATTTTGTTCGCTTTGATGCAAGGAAAACTGCATTATTCCCGACACAGGTTTTTCGACAAATTTTTTCTTTTAAATATTTATGAATAAAAATATACTTAACAAAAAAATAAAACAGCAAGATCTGTCATCTGTGCTATGAGGATCGAGCCTGGGTACTGCTTAAGTCATCAAATTAAAATAAAAAAAATTCTCTTGATAACCAACTATGCCATGAAATTAAAAAAAAACCCGCGATCTAATTCTGTACGTGAATATTGAACTTTTCAGTAACTGTCCATAAACAATATGGACAATTGATATTTTCCATGATATCGCCATGATGAAAATACTAGTTGGCTTTATGAAAAAATACAGTTTTTGAACTACTACTGGTATGAAGGCAGACTGCTTTCTAACCATTTGATTGCACTGAAGGAGGGAATGTTAATAAAATAAATTAGCAATCTTTGTGATACCTTTTTATCTGTGTTTACTTCAACATATTCACATAAAACTTATTTCGATGGAAAGGTATTTTCGAGTAGATGTGCATAATATAATTTTTGTTCAAATATGTTGTCTTTAAGATAGAAAAAACCAATAAAATGCAAAAACTGGGTTTTTCCCAATGGGACAATGAGAAAGTAACAACAAAATACATAGCGGCACATCTCTACTAAATATCGTTGATGTAGCATACACGAGCAAGAGTAGAATGCGAGAGAGTTGCAGACATTTTAATATAGCTGTGCATCATTATCAGCAATGCCAAATCGCGAGGAGTTCCACAATTTGTGGGGAAATTACAACTTGTCGGGGAATTGGGGAAGGAGCTATAATACGCGGGTAATTATAATACTTATTCCATTTTCTTGAAATAAAATTTAATAAAACTAATGTACATTTATCAAAATTAATTTTTGTTTTCACACCTGAAAAATAATAAAAATATATCGTTCTAACACTAAAAAATTTTCGGCTTGCAACACTGCTTAGAAATTGGCACCTGCCATTGTAATGTTGAAGCTTTAACCCATTTTTGTCCAGTGTTGCGTATACGCCACGGTATAGTTTTCTTAACCTGGAGGTCATACAGTGATAGATTTTCATAATCTCCAAAAAGAATATAAAATTTTAAGAATTTATCTTAAATTCTAAATAAAGTGCTGCTTGCTTCATATAACACATGCAAAGACATTTATTATTTATTTTGTTTCGCAAAAAAACAAAAGAAAAATCGATTTTAGCTTGGCCGATTTTCGGCGACATGTGATACAAGTTATTATTAAAACTTAATAATTATTCTTAATCTTAATAATTAATTAAACCCTTATAAATATTATTCCTATTATTGTTTTAATAATAATAATTATAGTATAAATATATCATTCTATTATTTAATAAAACTAATTATACCTTGCATTATATTAATATATAAAAATATATATCTATTCCCTAGTTAAGTAACTCTAACTTTTCCCTTTTTTTATTAAAATAAAAGGTTCGTATCAATCGGTTTTATACTATTAACGAGCAATATTTGTACAAAGTTTATGCATAGTTTTCGTCGTTCTTTATTATTGTTTAGTTTTTCAAATATTTATGTAAATAAACAAGTTTTAACATAAAATTTTCCAGTGTATCCTCTCAATAAATGTGGGTCAACTTGGCATCATTTTGTGTCTTTTCCTTCAAGTATTGTACATTCATTGTTAAGAAATGTTGTACGATGTGATTAATAATGAAAATCTATCAACGGTGGGAAAATCAAAAGCTTTGCTATTCAGAAGCTGAATCGAATCGTCGAGGCTGAACGAAGCATATAATGGTGACAAAAGTAAAGGGATGATGTGCTAGCCAACCCACAATGTTGATTATCATATAAATAATTATCATTAGACAGCTATTGTAACCTGTAGTTATTGTTGTTGTCACTTACGATTGCATTGTTGTAACTGCTACTACTTTGCCTTCGTGCTCTACTTTGAAGTCCATTGACAATAATAAGGATAACACAACATTGAGTTATGCATCTGCTGAATCAAGTCACTAAGATCAATGCTGGTGAATGTGTTAAATGAAATGACATGTAATTAACGTTCACATAAATCGCCACAAACAAACACGCTACTAGATTATTTATTGGATCCTGTTGAACTGTAATTAATAACCCAAAAAGCATTCTATACATTTTAACAATTTATTTACTTCACCAGGAAGTGTGATTTTGAAGATAGTCTTCTAACGAAAGTTGACAGAAGACTCTCAATTATACGCCATTAATGCGCATAAAAGCTGTTTTATATTCAAGTATCTTGCAAAATTCTAAGGCAGACGCTTGATAGGTTGCCGGAGTACCTACACTTCAAAAGATGCTAAAAGAACTTTAACTGCGTGGCCTTAACATGTAACTTGAGTTTGTTAAAAATTAGTTTTTTGGACCGTGCTTCTGCCTACTTTGTAGTTGTGAAATTTGTCCTTTCTTAAGAGGCTTATTATCGCATTTTCTGCATAAAAGTACTATAGAAGTGATAATAATAAAATTTTTAATAAGAAGCGCGCGTATAATTGAATTTTTATTGCAAACTTGCAGGAGCAAAATAAAATTTTAAGTAAAATTGAAAAAGTTTTATGAGTTTTCTTATGTATTTTATCCATTTTGTTTTTTTCCTCCTTTTTTTTCCATGAAAAACATTGCTGTGTGAGTTTTCGTTATGAAATTACCTTGTTATAGGCTACAACAATGACTACCGTCACTAACAGCGGCAGCCACAGCAACACGAGCAGCAGCGACAAAAACAGCAAGAAGGATGCGCTACGTCGTCGTATCCTGCGTAAATAAAGTTATGCAAGCTAACAATTTTATTATTATCCGCGAGAAGATTTTTTAATTGCACAATCATCATGACTGTAAGAAAAATGTTGGATATTAATTTATTTTTCATATTTGAAGGTTGGTGATAGAGGCGACGACCAGTCCTCATTTTTAGTCAGGGAACGTTATCTATCATTCACCAATTTAAAGTTTTGCACAAATTTCATTGTTTTTTGTCACTAATTTGAATTAAGTGCTTTATAGCAGTATATTTTGAGCAAACAAATTTGTGCCAAGATTTTATTGAAAAGTTCTTGCCATTCATTGACAGATTACAATTATACAAGTACAATTTTATATTTTTTGACTTAGTCTTATACATTTATTAGGGTGTCCCAAAAAAGTCGAAGTTGTTTTTTTTATGTGGTACCCCCTCAATTTTTTCGAATGATGTTGAAATAAATGTTTTTTATTTGAAATAAATTGAATAAAAAAATTTTGTGTAACTAGGACCACGGGAACTCGTGCCGACTTTCATCGGTACATGTCAGTACTTGCCCAGCGGTCCGAAATGGAAGCAGCTCATCTAGAATCACGATTGAAATGCTTCATTACTGTTGCTTCTCCAGCAGGAAAGAAGCACACTCTTCGAATTTCTGTTTTTCTTTGCGTTTCTCTCTAAGCAAGCAAGCACAGAGGCCATGTTTTGAGCTTTTCTCTATTGTTCTTTAGTGGGCAAGTCTATTTGTTGTTCAGTTGCAATTCAGTTGTCAGCAGAGATAAAGAGATAGGAAACTTCGATTTTGGACTGTGGGAAAGGGATAGCCTTATGTCATAATTGTGCCATATACTAACACAAAAAGTTCAATACAAGCACATAAGCCACAGAAACTGCCCTCAAACATGGGATATTCAAGCTAACCATAAATGTGTAAAAGATTGATAAACCACAGAAACTCCCCTCAAGCATGGGATATCCAAACTCATATACACAATTCGTGAGTTTTGCATAAAAAAAAGAGTTGAATAGGTGAAATATGAAATAACCTTGAAAAACATGAAGTTTCCTATCTCTTTATCTCTGCTTGTTAGAGTGAAAACTTAAGCAAATCAATGCAAGTATGCTGCACATTAACCCATTATTGCCGACTTTAACCACATGATTACGCACTGATTTCTTCTTTTGTTTATTCAATTTCAAAGAAATATAGAAAAAAAAGTGTTATCATGTGGCAATGCTAAGCGGTAATAGGTAAAAAAAAGAGTAACTACGCAACTTCTTAAATGTTGGCTATTTTTCAATGGTTGAGTTGAAAAAAGTGGAGAGAGAGCGTAGTTCATTCATTGCTCTGCCTCCCGCTCCTTATGCACAGCTTTCATTCATTCCATTACAGAATGTGGGGCATCCCCTGCTCACTCCACCGCTCAATACAATTTTGTCCACTCTCTCTCTCCCTTTCTTTTTCGAAATTAACTTCGAACTGCTTCCTTCCTAGGACATGCCAGTGTTAAAAGAAGCGCGTTTGGCAAGGAGGATGCAATCACTTGCATGCTTCTAGAGCAGCGCTGTAGGATGTCTTCTGAAGCGCTATTTTTCCCGCTGGGTGGTTATGTGGGAAAAAAGTGCTAATTTTTTCAAAAAACCCAAATAACTTTTGTATAAGTGTAAGTTTTGAAAAAAACTGGTTCGCATTCATTTTTCGTTTTCAATTTAATTTTTCTTTAAAATAAGCTATAATACATGAAAATTGGACGAAAACCTCCAGAGTTGAAATTTTTTACTCTTAAAACTTTTCAACTTTAGTCTAAAAAACATCAAAAAAATCCAAATTTGAAAAACTTTCAATGAAATCTTGTAGAAATATGTCTTTAAACTATACCAAATAGAAATACAAAAAATTGTGTAGTTATGTCGAATAACCTGGTCGTTATGAATTTTTTTGCTAAATAAAAAAAATTCCCAAAAATGCAAAATATGGAAAAAAAACATAACTGATTATTTTCACATAGTTGTGCGCTATTTTCCGCAAGAAATTCAAAAAACCGAAATTCGGAAAAAAGTTCTACCTGTTGAAACTTACTTTTTAACCGACTTCAAAAAGTAGGAGCTTCTCAAGCTCGTCGGTTTCTCTGTTTTTTGTTTTTATCTTTTATTTTGTTTAAAATGTATGTACATCGATAACTCCTAAACCATATGCCTGAGTGCCATAATTTTTGGTGAACAGATAGATATTATCAACACGGAGGTGCTCGTAAAAAAGTGGGTGGTATTCGATAACTGGGCGTGACACTAAGTTAGTGCAATTTAGTGTAGGGGTAGTTACAATTATTATAAATTACAGTCAAGAAAATGGGCGTTGTTCGACTAATGGGCGTGGCAATATAAGAAAAACAGTGTATTTTGAATAATTTTGAGACTAGTGTACTGCAATTTAATATAAGGGTAGGCATTATTATTACAAATTATGGTCAATAAAGTGGGCGTTATTCCACAAATACGCGTGTCAATATTAGAAAAACACTGTGTCCCGAACAATATTGACACTAGTGTACTGCAATTTAGTGTAGTGGTAGGACACAGTTAATACAAATTACGGACAAGAAAAAGGGCGTTATTTGACAAATGGGCGTGGCAATATTAGAAAAAGAGTATATCTTGCATAATATTGGTACTATGGTACTGTAATTTGGTATACGGGTAGGCATTATTAGTACAAATAAAGTGGGCGGTATTCGAGTACTGGGCGTGGCAACATTATAAAAAGTGTATCTGGAATAATATTGACACTAGGGCAGTGAAATTTATTGTAGTACAGGGCTAGGCAGAATTATTAAAAATTACGGTCAATAAGGTAGGCGTTATTCGACAAATACTAGATAAACACTATCTCGGTTAATATTGACGCTGAGGTACTGAAATGAAGTACAGGAGTACAGGAGGAGAAGAATTATTACAATAACGCCCAAGAAAGTGGGCGCTTATTTAACAAAGGGGCGTGGCAATATTAGAAAACACTATATCTCGAATAATATTGACGCTTGGGTATCAAACTCGTTACAAGAATGGGTATATTTATTTCAAAACACGTGACATCTAATTTAAATTTAAGTGACAGATATTTGAAATAACCAACAAACTTTCAGAATTAAATAGAACAATTGTATTTATGTGGCTTATACACTCTTTTCGAAAATTTATCATATTCTCTAAAAAGGATGAAATAAAAACTTTTTAAAAAAAAACCGACAGCAAAATCACTACAAAGTAAAAAATAATTTTAAAATAACTTTTCCTTTTAATTTCTTGGTCATATTTGATAATTTATACATATTATTATAATGGAAAACTTATTCTTTTATTTTTTCTAATAGATATATATATAAGTATTATAGATATCTATATCTATATCTATATCTATATCTATATCTATATCTATATCTATATCTATATCTATATCTATATCTATATCTATATCTATATCTATATCTATATCTATATCTATATCTATATCTATATCTATATCTATATCTATATCTATATCTATATCTATATCTATATCTATATCTATATCTATATCTATATCTATATCTATATCTATATCTATATCTATATCTATATCTATATCTATATCTATATCTATATCTATATCTATATCTATATCTATATCTATATCTATATCTATATCTATATCTATATCTATATCTATATCTATATCTATATCTATATCTATATCTATATCTATATCTATATCTATATCTATATCTATATCTATATCTATATCTATATCTATATCTATATCTATATCTATATCTATATCTATATCTATATCTATATCTATATCTATATCTATATCTATATCTATATCTATATCTATATCTATATCTATATCTATATCTATATCTATATCTATATCTATATCTATATCTATATCTATATCTATATCTATATCTATATCTATATCTATATCTATATCTATATCTATATCTATATCTATATCTATATCTATATCTATATCTATATCTATATCTATATCTATATCTATATCTATATCTATATCTATATCTATATCTATATCTATATCTATATCTATATCTATATCTATATCTATATCTATATCTATATCTATATCTATATCTATATCTATATCTATATCTATATCTATATCTATATCTATATCTATATCTATATCTATATCTATATCTATATCTATATCTATATCTATATCTATATCTATATCTATATCTATATCTATATCTATATCTATATCTATATCTATATCTATATCTATATCTATATCTATATCTATATCTATATCTATATCTATATCTATATCTATATCTATATCTATATCTATATCTATATCTATATCTATATCTATATCTATATCTATATCTATATCTATATCTATATCTATATCTATATCTATATCTATATCTATATCTATATCTATATCTATATCTATATCTATATCTATATCTATATCTATATCTATATCTATATCTATATCTATATCTATATCTATATCTATATCTATATCTATATCTATATCTATATCTATATCTATATCTATATCTATATCTATATCTATATCTATATCTATATCTATATCTATATCTATATCTATATCTATATCTATATCTATATCTATATCTATATCTATATCTATATCTATATCTATATCTATATCTATATCTATATCTATATCTATATCTATATCTATATCTATATCTATATCTATATCTATATCTATATCTATATCTATATCTATATCTATATCTATATCTATATCTATATCTATATCTATATCTATATCTATATCTATATCTATATCTATATCTATATCTATATCTATATCTATATCTATATCTATATCTATATCTATATCTATATCTATATCTATATCTATATCTATATCTATATCTATATCTATATCTATATCTATATCTATATCTATATCTATATCTATATCTATATCAATATCTATATCTATATCTATATCTATATCTATATCTATATCTATATCTATATATCTATATCTATGTCTTTGTAAAAAAAAAATCTGTACATGAAATATTTTTTTGAAATTCTTTTTGCGTTGAATAGTATGAATGACGAGGAGTCTGAAAATCGCATTTTTAAAATTTGTGTCTGTTTGTTAAAGCATCACGTGATGCAATGCATTATAATTTAAAAACTCACGAGCGATAAAACAATCCAACACATCGCATCAACACGGCGTGCGCTCATTCAAAATTCCTTAGCATACCACAAATCCAAGCATAGCGACAAATACTGTTGACGACTTCAAAACGAGAGCTCTTGAATTTTTGAAAATGATAATCATAGCAAAGATAACTCACAAGGAAAGGTCCCTAGGTGTCACTCGCCGATTTAGATCATTTTCGGATATGTGATAGAGGACAAAAATCTAAGGTTGACGTATTTTTTTATACGTGCTCAATCGATGGTTTAGGGTTACAAAATTGCGTTTTAAAATAGGCGGAAATTTCGTTTTTTCGCCATAATTTAACTATTTTCCACAGAAAGATACACATATTTGGTATAAAACGAAAGGTATTAAGAAGGCGCACATGAAGACATCTAATTTATAGAAAGAACTTTTATTGTTATTTTGTTGTTGAAATTTTTAACAGTATTTAGTCGATATCATGAAGAGCCTGTACTCGAAATTGTTTCATTTTCTTTTATGTTTAATTTCAGCTAATTCTAAATGTTACCTTTTTTTTGGTTTTTTTAACTTTTACCTTTTAATTTTAAAATTTTCTTTCTTATAAAATCCACTCATTTTCTTAAAAATAAAATATTTTCATAGATAACGATCACATTATGGAAATCAACAATTTTTTTTTCTCGAACTTTCCGTGTGTGTAGATATTTGATCCGAAATGTTGATATTTTACAGTGCTTCCATACAAACTGTGTGCTTCTTACTTGTTTGCCCGAAGAATGGGAAAAAATCATCCGAAATTTAAAGATATGGCTTTCGATGCAAACATCTCCGCTGGTTGTAAATATATTTCACTCAATTCTTTTTTGTCAAAAAGTGCAATAAAATGACTTCATAAAAACTATTACAAGAACACCATTTGCTGTGCATTAATATTTTTATCTTTTTTTTTTTAAATGATCCAAAATTATGAATGTTTCTCAAAAAGTTACATAAAAATTGTTTTTTTTTTTTAAGAAATTGAAATCAAAAATTAAATTTTAAATTCCCTTTTACATTTATTAGCAAAAATCGTTTCAGTTTTTCACAAAAATTATTAGCTGTTTCTGTCATAAAAAGCAAGGGTACCCCCATTGGTTTTTTTTTAATGAAATTAATTTTTTTACAAATGTTCCTTTTAAATTTTTTTTTTAAATAGTCTAGCTTAAAAAATAATTATCTAATATTTCTTTCCAATCGAAAGTTATTACTAAAAATATATTTTAATACCACGTGGATCTGTATTCACAAAACTCATTTTCTGTTAAATATGAAATTCAATATATGTACTTTCCTTGCTCATTTTTATTAGAATCGGCTTGTTGATTTTCAAAATATTCGAAAATCATTCAAATACGCGAGTGACACCTGGGGACCTTTCCTTGTCAGAAGAGCGGGACTGAATTTTGATTGCTCGACGCACCCTTCCGAGAACTCCATCTGCAAGTTGTATATTCCAAGAATTCAGCGGCATTGAACGGGCACAGTTACTATTTACATTATTATTGTTACTATTTACGCTTACTTGCTCATCAGGGTGACTTTCAGCACACAATGCTTCCTTCGACGTACTGAGAGCCTGCGATTTGCAGTACCCGCAAATCCAGCTCCGAAAGTGGGGCTAATTTAATTGGCTGATTACCAGTGGTCGCAGCCTCTTTACGGCGTTGTCTACTCTTTATAGAGGTGCAACTTTTTAGGTCGCGCCAGACCTGCAAGATAAATATAATTAACAATAAGTCTGCAATACAATATTTATTTGATCATAACTTACTATTTGCCATTGTGTAGCTGTTTCAACTGCATCTTGAACCCCGTTCAAAGTCTCAGTTAACACCTGCCATTTTTTTTCTGTTTCTGCACGACCATGAAGAGAGCAGAACTTACCTTCCGCGAGACCTTTGTTATGATGAAAAAAATCCATCAATCGTTAATGTTGCTCCAATGAAGCTTTAGCCGCTTTGACCATTTTGTATTTAAAATATTTATTTATAATATAACTGATTACATTTAACATTTCTCACCGATAAATAAGTAGTGAAGCCACTTTTTTTTAACTTAAAGTCGTAAACTTTTTTCGACCGAATTTTGTCGCAAAGTACAAGTTACTGAATACCGTTTTCAGTATGACAACGGAAATAAATCGCAAATTGCGATTCCGATCGGAAGTTGCGAAAAAGTTATAGAATCCCACTATAGGTAATTCAACATAATTACATAATCATTTGGTATAGTTTAGCAAAATATTTTCATAAGTTTTCATTGACATTTTTTTAAAGCAACAAGAATAAAAAGTAGTTTTTTTCGAATAGAAAAAATCACAACTCTGGAGGTTTCCCTCCAATTTTCATGTTTGGTAGCTTGTTTTAAAGAAAAATTTAATAAAAATTGAACTGCGAACAAGCTTCTCCAAAATGTACACTTATACAAAAGTTAATTGGGTTTTTTGAAAAAATATCAATTTTCTCCCATATAACCAAGTATTGACATATGCGAGTCGGCACGGTTTCCCGTAGTCCTAGGCACACCAAATATTTTTACATTTATTTCAACATCATATGAAAGAATTGAGGTGGTACCACACAAAAAAAAAACAACTTCGACTTTTTTGGACACCCTTATGATTCGTGCCCCAAATTTTCCCATCATCGGCTTAATGAAATTGATCACTTACCTAAAAAAGTTAAAAAAAGAACTGAACCTTTAATATCCCCTCTCTCCACAGCTAACTACAAAAAAGTATAGAAAAGTTTTACAAAACTGAGAAAATGATGAATCTTAATAAATTTCCAAGTCTCGATTTTTTCAATCCAATTTCAAACTCTTAAAATAAAGATTGCGGCAAATCGTCCATAGAACGATTTGGGATTACGATTGTAGGATTACGAATTTTGAAAAGGTTGAAATTATGATTGCTATCATAATCCAAGCTATTTTGACGAACGATTACTTTAATAGTAATTCCGTGTTTTCTTTTATAAGGACTATAGTAATCGATTGCATGGACTACTTTTATTTACTATTAGTGAAATCACTGTTATCAATGTTGTAAAGTGTATTACAATGAGAAAAAAATAGTTTACAACTTAAGGTACCACCACTAGTAACGCATTAAATCTCTTTAACATTTACAAAATTAATATTTTTACAATGTAACAAAGTGACAATTCCAAGCTATGGGGCTGTTAAATTGCGTTACATATTTTTTGCCAATTTTAGTTGCCGCTGTCATCGCCACGAACGTCAGAAACTGATGGGTGTCAGTAGGAAAGCACTCTCCCCTACTTAAACCATTAAGAGGAAAAATTAAAATTAGAAATAAAAGAGGAAAACAAATAGGACAGATAAATATATTAAATATTATAAGATAATAATATTATAAGAAGTATTACGTTCTGATGAAAACAGATTCCTGAGAGTAAATTTAACAACAATATAGTAAAAAATGTTAACTATTTTTTGTTTATTGTAGTGTATCTAAGCCTTTGAGAAACTACATGCAAATATCTATGATGTTTTCTGGCCAGGATCCCTGATAACATTGGATCCATGGATTTCCTTCGATATACGTCCGTACGTGCGTTATAATCGTAAGTGACGTCGCCAAGTTTTGGTGAAATTATTTAAGTGGAAACGCAAAAAGAGGACTTTCAATGTGATGTAAGCAGAGCTGGGATGTAATCGATTACTTTCATAATTGACTACATATAAAATTAAATTTTCAGTTACAAATTATAATCATGTCCTTAAGAAAATTAAGATTATGATTACTGTAATCATTGTCGAAATACTTTTCATTGCAATTACAGTAATCGTATTTATTAAGAAATTACAATTACTGTAGTCGTAATCAAAATATTTCTTTGTTACGATTACAGTAATTGTAAGACAGCAGAACTATAATTACGACTACTGTAATCGTTATCGTTCTTTTTGTAATTGAATTACTGCATAAATCTATATTTCTCATCATGCAATTCACAAAAAACTGCAATGTTAAAGTTTAATTTATATCTTTATAGAAGACGTAGAAAAGTATGGTCAATACTGGAGCGGGTATTAAATGATATTTATTTTTGCATTGGCAGAATATTACACATTCTTTTCTAGTGTATTTATTTGTTTTGGGGCCTTTACGGTTTTAATCCTGCAAATATTACAAAAGGTACTAAATAATTATTTCGTGCTCCTCTATTATAAGGAAGAAAGCAATATCTTACCTTATTGCCGACGCAAGAATTCTTGTGTTTTGTTCGTTAGTTGTTTAGTATTAAATTGTGAAATAGTTATACCTGTTTATTTAATCTATTTTGTTCATTGAATATTTTGATTTTGAAAAGTTTGATTTCAGATTACAAATTCTCCGAATCACAATGTTACAGTGAGTCCCATTATTCTTCGAGTTATTCTAAGAAAACGTAAATGATACTAATTCGTCTTCACCTTCATTAAAGAAAAATGAAAATAAGTGAAGCTAATAATGAAGAATTTGAAATAAAATTCCAAAAATTCAACGATTCATTTATACTTAACAAAGAATTTTTCAACAATATTGAAGATGTAAGTTGACATAGCGACATGGATATCTTAAATTTTATAAGACTTGCATTGCTTAACTTTATAACTGTTCACTTCTAGGGCCACAGCTAAGGCTTTTGGCGCTCGAGGCTAACACGCAATTCTTTTTTGCGTTTTTTGTATGAAAAAATGGCACCTCATCGTACCCATGTGGCCATGCATACTCAAAAAAACAAAACAACATAACAAAATTGAAAAGAAATTATATAACTTACTTATAGCTTATAGAAATTATATAAATTACATAGTAATTAAATTACAAAAAACATGATTACGATTACAATAATTTTAATTGTAATTTTTCATTGATTACTTTTACTATAATTGAAATCAAAAGATTTTTATATTACAATTACAGTAACCGTAATTGTAATTTACATGTATACCGATTACAGTAATCATAATTATACTTTTCTAACATTACGTAATCGTAATCGTTAATTTTTGAAGATTACGATTACTGTAATTGTAGTTGGAAATAATTGTAATTTCAAAATACCCAGCTCTAGTTGTAAGAATGTCAAAAAACAAAAGCCAAGCATTAGAAAAGCTGCTAAAATGAAATGATTTTCGAATATAGCATACCAATTTGCACACTACTCTTTAGAAATGCACGAATATTTTTTTTGTACTCCGTGTTCTCGAATAATCGGAAGCAATCGACTGAAACGAGTTCTGGACTGCATTCTCATCGGATGATAATTATATTTCGAATTGTATTTTTTCCAGTAGGACCACATATCAAGAAATTTAATTATCTCCGATTTCATTGGCTTATTTAACCAAAATGGTGTACTTTAATGAAGTGCGTGCACACGTATATAGAAATATATGAGACTAAAACGAAAAAAATAAAAAAATATAATTTAAAATTCATATCTAATTGTAGTTAAATTGTAGTTAAATTTGGGTTGAAAATTGTCAGTTGGAAATTAAAAACTCGGATTTTGTCAATAATTTGCTGTCCTTATGGCATACAAAATATAAGCTTTTGCAAATAAAAAAGTTGTTAACGTTAGATACGATAAAATATTATTAAAGCAAATCGTCTGCAAAATAGCAAATCGTCTGCAAAATGTTTTATATTTGGCACTATGAAGAAAAAGTATTTTAAAATATATAGCTTTTTTGCATTACTTACAATACCTGAAAATTTAAAAAAAAATTAGTGTATAATTATTGAGTAACTAAGTTCAAAGCTTTGATTCCTATTTCTCAAATCTTGCAAAATTTGTCATAGGAATTATTTTACTTTAGCTATGATAAGCTTACATTATATAATGGACTTATTGAACATTTTTTAAATACATTTAAACTGAATTTTTATGAATTTTTTTATAGCTAAACTGTGATGCACTTTGCTGCAATAATACATAAAAATCGATAACAGCTCACTAGTCAACACTTATCTTTATATCTACTCCACATCAACTATGCACATGCAGAGATAGTAAAAACCTTTTCAAATCCATTGAAAATAGATTTATTATGTAAATTCCTAAAGCATAAGTGAAATAATTTTCCCATTTTTTATTTTCATTTTTTTCTTCACTGCATTTCTCTTGTTACCACTAACTCAGGGCTGTCAGATATTTACAGTTAAATTGCTGGAGAAGAGTTAAAAAAGCCACAGAAGAGGAGGTATAAAGCGATGTTAAAAAAAAAACAAAAAAAGTTGCTTAATATGTTGAAATGCTCAAACTAAGTTATATGCATTGAAAAGTATCTGTTGAGTCGAGGGTGTGGCATTTGTGGTATGCGGTCACAAGAGAACAAAGTAAAATAATGTGCAAAAATTTAACGGTTAAAAAAAGTTTTCACAATAAAAATGTAAGACCCGAGCAGATGAGAAGAGACTGCTTTCAACTTATACAACGGACATACATTTAATCAAATTAATAAAAAAAAAAAAAAATGTTTATTAAAAACGGCAATGAGATAAATTGAAAATTTAACGAAAAAATACAAAAAAGTGTATTGAAACAATGCGATGGGAAATCGGAAAGTTGTTGTGATCGAATGCGAACGTAAGTACGATGGTAGGTCAGTCCTAACTAGCAACATTTTATATATAATTTTTATTTTTTAAAATATTGTTGAATAAGAAAGTATAGCTTTTAATTACTCAAAATAAAATGCATTTTTTATATGATAGCCGCTAATAAACAATGCACGAATAGCTGAAACAAATTAATTTTCCACACCATAAACTGTATCTTATCAAATTTTCATGGCTATTTTATTGAAGTCAATATAATACTTTTCTGCTAGTTGTAACATTGTCCAGTAGTAAAATAATAATTTTTTAGTCGAGATGTATTTAAAAATAAATATCATTATATTAGTTTTGTTTTGTCAAAATTTGCTTATATATGCAACATATAAAAAATTTTCAAGATCAAAGATGCTTAAACGTTCAGAAGACACTTTAAGCTTGAATGAAGTAATAAAGCCCGTACGATACTTCATTTTTTTGTCCAATTTTAAAATCTGAAAATAAGTGGTGCATGGGCAGGACAGACATATTTTGTAAGAAAAGGATAAACGTTGTTACTTATTTATTTCTGGTGTTTTTAAGAACAGCTGCATTTAATACATTAATATTAGCTACACACATCACTTTTAATTCAGCATACATTTAAGTTAAATAGTTTTATTTACTCTAAACATGTCAAATTAATTATTAACAGCACAGTAAATATTTTATCAAAACTTAACGAAAAACGAATTAAAAGAAACGGCAAAAAAATGCGAAGAAAATACAGTCCGTCCTACAAATTTTTCTCCAATTCGTACTATATGCCTACTCACTCACACTAATTGAATCCATGCATTCGTACTATTTGAACTGCTCTAGTTATCATTTTCAATGACAAAAATTGAGCAAAAAAAATGAAGTATTACACAGGCTTAAAATCTGTAACTTTTCATTTTCTATAACTTTGACTACATTTTATAGAACAAGAGTGATCCTGTCTTTAGAGATCCGCTATTCGCTCTCCCAGCCAAAACATCTAAAAACAGAATCTGGAACATCACAGAACTTTTACAGAAAAATTCTGAAATTCTACCATTTAGCTGCGCAGCTGTTATGGGTAATAAAGGCAGTCCGGGCCCCTATTTAATAAATGTAAAAAATTCAAAGCTTGACCCATTTTTTGTATATTGTGAGCGCGATCCTAAAGGTGGCGCACCCTGGACTGTTATTCAACGACGAGTCAATGGCTTAATTGACTTTAATCGTTATTGGTCGGAATATAGAGAAGGCTTTGGACACATTGAAGCTGATTTTTGGATGGGTCTTAAGCGCATACATGCCTTAACAACCGCAGCGCGTCACGAACTTTGGGTTGAAATGGCGGACTGGCAGAATATTTCCTCTAGCGCCATGTACAGCAGCTTCGCAATTGGAGATGAGGAACAACTATATGTATTAAATGTTTTAGGCAGCTACTCTGGCAACTCCGGCGACTCGTTGCTAGCACATGCTGGTCAAAAATTCAGCACTATAGATCGTGATAATGATAATTTTCCGGAAGCTAGTTGTGCTCTACAGTTCAAAGGAGGATGGTGGTTTCGGGCTTGCTATAAAAGGTGGCTATAACTTAGATGTTTTGTTATTGTAAATTGAATTATTTATATATGTTTGGCTTGAAACGTCTTTTCTCCCCGAAAGTTTTCTAAATGGATACTATGTGACTCCAGATAAGGTCTCTGTTCAAGATGGTATAAAGTGGAACTCATGGCATGGCGACACTTATTCACTTTATTTTGCACAAATGGCTATTAGGCCTGTACAGTAAATGTAAAAACATTCACACATAAAAATATTTACAAATTTACCGAGCAGAAAACTATTACAAAATTTAAAAAGAGTAGTATTTAAAGAATTGTATGTTTATCACAAAGTTTTTTGTAAAAATTTTTATATAAAACATGGTAAAATTTACAGTTATTTAATTTGTTTTCTTATTTTAGGCAATGAGAGCAAGAGTTACAGCTATTCCTAAGATAGCTTAATCGAAAAAAACGACATGTTTTAAAATTGATCACAATGGTATCATTTTCGAATTGTATATTATCATATACAATTATATATATATCTATATATATTAAATATATATATATTATATCATATATATATTATCATATACAAGTTTTGAATTTTTTAAATATTCACATATAAATTGATAACATTATAATGTTATTTTGTCGAAATTTGTTTAAATTGAAAACTTTAGGATCGAAAAATAGCTTAAAGCAAATTTAGTCGAAATAACAACATAATGTTATCAATTTATTTGTGAACTAACCAAACCCACGCCCGCTTCACCAGGCTCTTTTTCAATTTATTGAGCATTAAGCATATAAGAATTATTTTCGTTTGCATGCCGCAAGTTAAATAAATTAGATAATAAAAATTTAACATTGAGATATTAGATAAAATAACAAGTGAGTAGTAAATGAATTAGCAACTTAAAATTATATAAATAAAATTTAATGAATGAACGAATTTAAAATTATAATAGTTAATTACTAAAACTAATTAATAAAATTATAATATGCAACAATTTTGGGATACATAAAATATTTTTCAGAATAGTATCTTTAAGAGAATATAAAATATTGCTTGCAACTTATTTTTTATAAGAATAAAATATAAATCCAACAAAATTAACAATTCATGAAAAAAAGGAAGAGCCGTAGAAGGCAAGAGCAGAAAAAGTTAAGAGAAATATTCAAAGATTAATCACTTAAATGCTTTTTGGTTGGAAATGACTTTAATGCTGTTTGGTAGAGAACTCCACAGTCTTATTGCACTAACGAAAAACAACCTCCTAGAGTTTTTGTAATAGTAGCTCGGAATCAATAGGTTCATGCTTCTACTTGAACTGCGTTTCGACGGGAACAAACGCTGCGGCCATTCTTAGGTTGCGTAAAACATAGTAGACTTTACTCTCGCAGGAATTTTTAAACAGGCTTACATTTATGTAGCTAGGTTAGTGCCTGTAAAGTTTCTGTATTCAGAAAAGCTGGTTTGGGTATGTCAATATGAACTATAGCGGTAGAGCTTTTTTTAAAAATTGTAGAGAATTTTGGTAATTTATCTTTCACCAGCCAATTCGTAAAAATGAAAAAAAATTAAATGGTAATTCTATGAAAAAAATTACAGATCCATTTTAACCTAGCGTACGCCCGAAGTTAAAATATAAGCTTAAATATCCCCCGCGGCCGAATTGAAGTATATTCGAAGTCTTTAGCCTTCTATAAAATGTTTATGTATAATCTACAAAACTATTTGTCTGAATCGCTTCATTTTATTTTACCCATAACTGCCACATAGAGTAATCTGTATACTGCTCATTTTGCTAAAGAATGTGCATATATGTGCAAAATTTGGTTGGTATGTGCAAATTCATACCAACGGTGTAAAAAAATTTCGTTTAAAATTAAAGCGTCGCGCCCTGATCAATTCGAGCCAATTTTCTAGACTGCTGACTGCTCATTATTCCAAAAAATATGGAAAATTTGGAAGAAGTCGGACAAATGCTATAGAAGAAGTTTGATTTAAATTGAAATGACACGCCCCTGTCTAATTCCGCCCAATTTTTTAGACTACTCACTGCTAATTATTTCAAAGAATATATTTGCAAAATTCGTTTGAAGTTAAAAAAACGGAGTAGAAGGAATTCCATTAGAAGATTCAATTAGAGCCACGCCCACTTTCCAAGTCTAAGGACTTCACATTACACTATATGTGAATATAGAATATATGTGCAAAATTTGGTATGTGTTGGGTAAACGATGTTGCTGGAATTGGAAAACGAAAGTTTTTCTATTTTATGACGTCAGTTTGTATGGGAGGTAGGCGTGGCTTTCATCCGATTTTGCCAAACATCATAGAGTTGGTTTATGTTATATATCAAAGCTCATGTGCAAAATTTCAAGACATTTCTTTGATTTTTGTGGATTTTTAAGCGATTTTACGTTTTAAATATTTGTCAAATATCATAGTAATGGTCTACATTAAATATCAAAGCCTATGTGGACAATTTCAAGACCTTTCTTTAATTTGAGCAGCTTTTTTTTTTTTTTTTTGAGGTTAAATGTTATTGGCCCGACCAAAGATATTAGGAAGTAACAGCCATCACCAATTACGAGTTAATCAAAACTCATTAAACTAATTATTGATATGAATGAAAAATCAAAAAGTTTATGATATCAAAGAAATGAGTCTGTGAAGTTAACTTGGCAAAACTAAAATGCACTTCAGGGTTGCACAGAATGAAAATACCACAATGATTGATAAATATTAATGTTGAAGAAGAAATTTAATAGCAAAGTTGATTGATGGACGAGAAAAATAAAAACCAAAAATTGGTAGAAGAAAAATGTTACGCAGTACGCGTTGGGGTATAAAATTTCGCTTGATAACTTTCGTGTCACGAAAGTAAAAAAAAACTGTGATCTTATTCAGTATGTGAATATTGAACTTTTCAGTAAATGTCCATAAACAAAAAGGACAATGATATTTACTACTGGTATGAAGGCAGGCTGCTTTTTAACCATTTGATTGCACTGAAGGAGGGACTGTTAATAAAATAAATTAGCAATCTTCCCAGAAACTCCATTTTGCGTAAAAGTTTCACTTCTGCCATGCGTGGCGGTCACACACATATTTTTTGTGTGTTTACTTACATCGAATCATCAGTGCCAGGCCCTTAAAAATACTGAGCTTTCATCTGCAGTATCTAATGCGTCTTACTGCTGTTCAGTTCTTGCTTTTTTGCTCGCATTTTCAGCATCTTTGTCAGCTCTGTTAATGCGCTCTCTGTTCGTTTTGCGCCCTCATTCATGGGAACTTGGCCCCATACCGATGTTTATGTTTTGCATAAATTGCAGAGATGCAAAGGCTTTTTCATTGAAAACACTTGAGGCTACATAAGCTGCAATTTCCACGATTGTTGAAGTACCGCTGACCGACTTCTTAAAATTTTCCTGATAAGCTGATTAAGACTTTCATTGTTATTTTTAAACTTATGCTCAACGTATGCTTCTAAACTGGTCTGTATACCATACACCGAATGTGCACAAGGCCAGGCATCGCCTTTGTATACGTACAAAGATCGCTCGACAAAGAAAGGAATTTGGGACAACAAAAGAGCACGAAACGGTAGCCAGGCAAGCGCGCTTAAAAAGTCATATCTCCGTTAGTTTTACTCGGATTGACTTCAAATTTAGAAACAATATTCTTGAGATGTTGCGCATTCCTATAAAAAAATAAAAAAAGAAATGGTCCACAAAAAGTTAAAAAACATTGCTGCAATAAAATTTATCAAACTCAGAACTTAAAGTTACTTTTAAAATAAGTTACGTAAATGTTCTACAGTGCTTTAGATTTTGCGACCATTAAAATTATTCCGCCCTCTTAAAATAAACACAGCAAAATGTTTAGTCAAAAAGTTTTAGCTCAATCGGCCTCATAGCTTCTACATATTCTTTGGCAACGTTTAAAAAAATACTGTTTTGAGAAAATCGTGCTGAAGTCTCTAAACACGGAATTTTTTCTTATAGTATATAAATGTATGTAGATATGACTGCCCCTTAAAAATAGAGGCTGTTTTTTATGGCTTACCCTCTTCATTTCCTTGAATGATGTTAAAAAAAATTGTAAATAAAATTTGGTGTACCTAGGACCACGGGCACACGTGCCGACAAGCATCGGTACATGTCAGTACTTAGTTATTGGGAAAAAGTGCTCCTTTCTAAAAAAACCCAAATTTATTTTGTAGAAGTGTAAATTTTGAAAAAACTGGTTTGCAGTTCATTTTTTATTTAATTTTTCTTTAAAATAAGCTATGAAACATGAAAATTGGACGAAAACTCTAGAGTTGTGATTTTTTACTTTTCGAGAAAAAACTTTCTTTTGTTCTTATTGCATTAAGCAAATTTAATAAAAGTTTTGTGGTCTTAAGCTATACCTAATGCAGACGCAAAAAAAATTATCTAATTATGTTGAATAACTTGGTCGTTATGAATTTTTTGCTAGAAGTGTACATTTTTGAAAATTTCGAGTTTGAATATTTTTATAAAACAAAAATTCCAGAAATCCAGAAATGCAAATTTAAAAAAAAAACCACCACGAATAATATTAGCATATTCTTGAGCTATTTTCTGAAAGAAATTGAAAAAACCGAAATTTGGGAAAAAAGTAATACCTGTAGAAACTTGACTTTTTTTAAAAAATACTTGAAGTGCTCCCATTTCTAGCATTTCGATGGTCTAGCAAAAAAAAAAAACAAAAAAAATCGAAAAACATATATTTCTCACTTGGAACACGTTCAATAATTCTAAGAAAATATTTTTAATTTTTAGTCGAAAAAATGTTCGAATTCTAGGATTGCCAACGTACCGTTTTTTCTGTTCCGTTTTTTTTTTAGGTTGGATTTAGGTATTTTAACGAAAAAGTCACCAAAAATTCGAAAAATGCTCTTATTTTTTAGCACTTAAGCACTTATTTCACTCATTTATCTTTAAAACACACGAAAACTAAATATCTGCTCATTTGGAGCACGACAACCCGTGCCGTCAATCATCCAGATTTGTTCATACAAGTTACGTGGGTGCCAAAATTGGCAGAACTTTCCAAAATTGGCAGAAATTTAATTTTCGTATATTTTACGGATAAATGAATGAAATTAGGGCATAGGTGTTAAGAATTCAGAGCATTTTTCGACTTTTGGGGACTTTTTCAATAAAATACCTAAATCCAACCTGACAAAAAACGGAATGGAAAAAACGGAATGTTGGCAGCACTGGAATTAAAAAATTTTTCGAATGAAAATCAGAAATATTTTTCTAAAATTATTAGTTACTCCGAGTGAGATATATATGTTTTGTGTTTTTTTATAATTTTTTTGTTTTGTGGTCGAAATGCTAGAAATGGGCACTTTAAATTTTTTTTAAGTCTTGTTTCAAGATGTATATCCTTTTTTTCCCGAATTTCGGTATTTCTCAGTTTCTTACAGAAAATAGCTCAAGACTATGTTTAAGTCATCCGTGTTGATTTTTTCCCAAATTTTGCTTTTCTGGATTTTTAGGAATTGGTTTTTTTAAAAGTATTCAAGCTAGAAGTTTTCAAAAAGGTACACTTCTAGTAAAACAATTCATAGCGATCAAGTATGGTCGATTCAACATAATTACACAATTTCTTGCATCCGTATTAGGTATTGCTTAAGAAAAGATGTCCACAAGATTTTATTTAAATTTTTTCCAATTTGGATTTTTAGAACTTTTTTTAATGCAGTAAAAAACTACTTTTCTTGAGGTTTTCATCCAATTATCATGTTTTGATAGCTTATTTTAAAGAAAAATTAAATAGAAAACGAACTGCGAACCAGTTTTTTCAAAATGTACACCAAGTACTGACATGTACCGATGCTTGTCGGCACGTGTTCCCGTGGTCCTAGGTACACCAATTTGCATTTCTTTTAACATCATACAAAGAAATAAAGGGGGTAAGCGTTTTTATGGCATCATAAATTTTTAAGAGATACTCTAATGTTGATGTATGTAGTATGTAGATGCTATTATTGAAGATATTAAACTAAAATTTTAAACACGTATTTACAGCCATACAGTACCTTTTTATAAAAAATATATATTATATATGTATATAAAAAAAAAAAATCAAAAAAAATGTTTTTCAAATGAAAAAAACCCCTTAAGAAAAATGTGCGTCAAGTGTTGATTTTCTATAACGACTACGAAAGAGTAAGCAAATTGAGATATTGTATGTATGAACATTAACTAAAATCATATTTTTATCCTAACTGTAAACAAGATACTTCGACGACAGTTCCATCACTAAGGAAGAAAATCAAATCAGCAATAAAAAATATCGATTTCAAACTAGCTACGAATAAGTTTCACCAACTTCACAGCTGCAGAGGAATTCAATTAAAAACTTTAAGTGGTTTTAACTAAAACTTTCTCATTAAATGTATAACATCACACAGTCTCACTCCCGTATGCCTAGATTTTTGCAAAACTAGAACGTAGAAATCTTGTGTGTACCAGTTTTTTGAAAGTTTTCACTTTTAATCACTAGGTGGAAGAATTGTATTGGAGCAACTAAGCAACCACCCAATAAGTACATATTGAACATCCAAAAACATACCATCGTGGAAACAATCTCCGCCCCTATTGATGCCAACTTTGGCTTAAATTCTTCTTCTCTGAACTTGTAGGTATTAGAGAAAATAATACTTTTTTTTTTATTTCATCCATAAAACTTAAAGTAACCACCTGACAAGTTTGGGTTTTATTTATTTTTTCTCAAGCTCAAATTTTGTCAAAAAATGTTATTTGGTCATTTGTTCCAACAGTGCATAGCATATTTAAGTTAAGTTAGTTGCACTGAAGGTTGCGTAAATAAATATATTAAAGGATGTTCAGCTGCTTGGATGCAAGACTTACAAAAGTAGTATGTGTAAGAGGAAGGGGTGTGTCAGGTTGTGTTCTCTTTAGTATTTTATTTCTTTATCTATACATTTTTTGCTTTTGTCTTTTGTCTAAAAAAACTTCTTGATATTTGCTGCAATCCCAGTAGACATTTTTATACAGTACTTTTTTCTGAGTATAGCATGTATCTTAATTCAGTATACAAGAAAGAATTTCATTTAAGCCTCTTATTTATGGTCATGTGTTATGGTCATCTTCATAAAATATGATTATTAAAATATACTCAGCCTTCGAGAGAAGTGAAAGAAGATTTATAACTTTTGAAAAACTATTTTTACTACACAGTTACAAATCTCACACTCAGTGCTAATGAAATTATTGAAATCACACCTTTTCTACAAACTTTTCTTAATACAATTCAAACTTTTGGTAAGATGAAATGTTTTCTTACTGAAACGTGGTATACAATATAATACATGTTGCAATACCCTAAAAATGCCATGTTCGGTTCTTATGTATGTTTATCATTTCTTTTTGTAAGTGGCTGAATACACACAGCGAATTAAATCCACTGTCGCAACCGAATTGGTGCCTTATTAGTCGATTTCTGATCACTTTTTAAAAAGTAATCACCACAACTACCAGGTTTACAATAGCTTTGACTATAGCATTCCGTTCTAAGCACTACGGTTACTGTTTTATTAACGAACCCTTTATTCCTTTCAACCTCCATTCAGTTATAATTACGAGCTTGTTAATCGTTTTGACCTAAACACAATTGTATGAACGGAAAAGTAACCCATTTTAACCTATATTGGATTGCATGAATGGACCTGTTAGTCATCTTGACTTAAAATCGGTAATTTTGTAAATTTTGTAGATCATTAAGTATATAAAATTGAATAGATAATAACAAAATATTTAATAGTTTAACAGAAAAGTTAATTTGCCTCACATTTATCCGCTGAAAACGCATTAATGTCGTATAAGGAACACCTGAAAACGCATTAATGTCGTATAAGTAACACCTGAGACAGGTGCGCAGCTTCTTTTGGCCTACACCGAGAAAAAAAGCTTATGTTAAATTGAAAAAAACCTAGTATAATTTATAAGATGGCTTTGGCAGTTTTCAGCCTCCCAAAAACTTCATCAAAATGCCCAAGTTGTACATGTCGACTTGCCAATTTTTATTTTTGTGATAAATTAACCAAGTATTCGGAAATTTTTTGCACTCTACTTTTATAAAACAAAAATTTAATTTCAAAAATATAACTTTTTTTGGGTTTTGGTTTTTTTTATTTTCCTTATTTTTAAGCTACCGTCCCCTCTCGTTCTGTGATTTGCTTGACTGAAATCGGCCACAACACATAATTTTTCTTTTATCAACACCGTTTTTTCTTAGAAATTAATTACTTCTCGGCTTTTCTCACTGCGTGACGTCTATTATGACAAGAAAATTAAATTAAATTAGATTAAATATCAAATACAAAAATTTGACCTTCGCATGCCGTTGAGATTCGAACGCACAACCAACCGATACCATTGAGTATGAAGACACTACACTACGGATTGAGCCAAACTCCTTCCTTACGCTGAGTGATTTATTCAATATTAATTACAAATGAAGCTATGCAGCAGCATAACACAATAATCTATTAAAAGCTTTTCATTGTATGGCTATCAACAGAATACTGCGACATACTGCATCTGTTAATACAGCATCTGTTAACATAGTTGCAGTTATGTCAACAAGTAGTAGCAGACTGCTTGGATCAGCATGTAGAGCAATAGACTGGCACCAAAAGTTCCAGGTTTGATTCCGCACGGCGAGTAAAGAATTTTTTTATTTCTTTTTTCTATTCTTTTTGTTGATAAAATGTAATGAAATTCACTGGTGTGAATATTAACGTGTGTTTTGAATTTACTTTATGTTATTTTTGAATTTAAGAGTGGTTTTATAACAAAAAAAAAACCCTTAAATTAGCAAAGCTATCCTTCTCTTGTGTGTCTATTGACGCAGCTGTGTTTTTCTTCTTTTTTTTTTTGCAGAAAATAGGTCAAAACTATGCTTAAGCCATCCATGCAAGTTCTTTATTAATTTTGTATTTTTGGATTTTGGGCTTAGGTGAATCAATTATTGTTTTTGGCAAGGTATCAAAGTATGTGCTTTCAAAGCAATGTATTAAACAATAAATTGCTTGGGTGAATAAGCATAAGTTTATAATTCCCATACAAATCTCTTTACCCAAGCCTACACCGAGAAAAAAAGCTTATGTTAAATTGAAAAAAACCTAGTATAATTTATAAGATGGCTTTGGCAGTTTTCAGCCTCCCAAAAACTTCATCAAAATGCCCAAGTTTTACATGTCGACTTGCCAATTTTTATTTTTGTGATAAATTAACCAAGTATTCGGAAATTTTTTGCACTCTACTTTTATAAAACAAAAATTTAATTTCAAAAATATAACTTTTTTTGGGTTTTGGTTTTTTTTATTTTCCTTATTTTTAAGCTACCGTCCCCTCTCGTTCTGTGATTTGCTTGACTGAAATCGGCCACAACACATAATTTTTCTTTTATCAACACCGTTTTTTCTTAGAAATTAATTACTTCTCGGCTTTTCTCATTGCGTGACGTCTATTATGACAAGAAAATTAAATTAAATTAGATTAAATATCATATACAAAAATTTGACCTTCGCATGCCGTTGAGATTCGAACGCACAACCAACCGATACCATTGAGTATGAAGACACTACACTACGCATTGAGCCAAACTCCTTCCTTACGCTGAGTGATTTATTCAATATTAATTACAAATGAAGCTATGCAGCAGCATAACACAATAATCTATTAAAAGCTTTTCATTGTATGGCTATCAACAGAATACTGCGACATACTGCATCTGTTAATACAGCATCTGTTAACATAGTTGCAGTTATGTCAACAAGTAGTAGCAGACTGCTTGGATCAGTATGTAGAGCAATAGACTGGCACCAAAAGTTCCAGGTTTGATTCCGCACGGCGAGTAAAGAATTTTTTTATTTCTTTTTTCTATTCTTTTTGTTGATAAAATGTAATGAAATTCACTGGTGTGAATATTAACGTGTGTTTTGAATTTACTTTATGTTATTTTTGAATTTAAGAGTGGTTTTATAACAAAAAAAAAACCCTTAAATTAGCAAAGCTATCCTTCTCTTGTGTTTCTATTGACGCAGCTGTGTTTTTCTTCTTTTTTTTTTTTTTGCAGAAAATAGGTCAAAACTATGCTTAAGCCATCCATGCAAGTTCTTTATTAATTTTGTATTTTTGGATTTTGGGCTTAGGTGAATCAATTATTGTTTTTGGCAAGGTATCAAAGTATGTGCTTTCAAAGCAATGTATTAAACAATAAATTGCTTGGGTGAATAAGCATAAGTTTATAATTCCCATACAAATCTCTTTACCCAAGCTGACTTAGGTGATTTACCTATTGCTTTTTTTCTCGGTGTAGTAGAAAAATGAACTTATTACTCCAGAATTCGTTCCTCTCTGAAGATTAATCTAGAATTACTGTTGTCATTTATCTCAATCATTATTATTTATTATTAATAATTATTATTTTCTTACAACGACAAATAATTTACGTATATGGACAAAAAAGTACGACAACGTACTGGAGTAATACATATCAATGTGTGTGATTAACTAAAAAATTCGAATTGAGGATACCCAACAATGATTGTTACCGATTGAAAGAGGATAAAATTCTACATCACTATAAGAAGGAATAATTGAAAAAAAAAGCCAGCGCTACTCGTAAAGGGTGATTTTTTAAGAGCTTGATAACTTTTTTTTAAAAAAAAAACGCATAAAATTTGCAAAATCTCATCGGTTCTTTATTTGAAACGTTAGATTGGTCCATGACATTTACTTTTTGAAGATAATTTCATTTAAATGTTGACCGCGGCTGCGTCTTAGGTGGTCCATTCGGAAAGTCCAATTTTGCTATCGTTCGATGCTAACAAACTTTTTGTTGCCAAAAATGGAAGAACTGAACTTGGTTGACATGTGGTTTCAACAAGATGGCGCTACATGCCACACAGCTCGCGATTCTATGGCCATTTTGAGGGAAAACTTCGGAGAACAATTAATCTCAAGAAATGGACCGGTAAGTTGGCCACCAAGATCATGCGATTTGACGCCTTTAGACTATTTTTTGTGGGGCTACGTCAAGTCTAAAGTCTACAGAAATAAGCCAGCAACTATTCCAGCTTTGGAAGACAACATTTCCGAAGAAATTCGGGCTATTCCGGCCGAAATGCTCGAAAAAGTTGCCCAAAATTGGACTTTCCGAATGGACCACCTAAGACGCAGCCGCGGTCAACATTTAAATGAAATTATCTTCAAAAAGTAAATGTCATGGACCAATCTAACGTTTCAAATAAAGAACCGATGAGATTTTGCAAATTTTATGCGTTTTTTTTAAAAAAAAAGTTATCAAGCTTCTAAAAAATCACCCTTTACAATGTAATTACAAAGTTGACGTTTTCTTTAATTTTGGTGCGCGAATAATAAAAAACACAAAAATTTTGGTTTTTCCAAGTAAATTTTCTTGACAAAGTTAAAAACAATAAATTTTTGTGCAATTTAACCTTCTTCCTCAGGTAATTTAGTAGCATCTTATAAAATATTTTATTAAAAAAGTGTTTGTTCGTGTTTTTAAAGATTTTTTTCCGTTAAGGCTAATAAAATGTGTGTTTTTAGGTTTATATGTAGGCATATAGTTCTGAAGACCCCTGCGTTTTTTAAGATATAAATTTTTTTGTTCTATTAAAGTTCTATTAAAAGTTCTTAAAAAAAGGAAACTGCAAATATATGAAGCAAGTTAATGTTACTCTTTTGTTATTGTTAATTTTTTTTTTAACATATTTATTTTATATATTTGAACATATTTAACATATTGAACGTATTTATTTTGGAGTCAATGTTTTTTTTTAATAGGTCTGTCTTGATTTAAAATAAGAAATTTTAATTTAGAATTTAAAAAATTAAAATTGATTCAAAGTTAAAAAAGCTCTGATTTAAAATACGCTTACCGTTGGTGAAGGCCATGGTGTAGTGGGTAGAGTGTGTGGCCCATACGCCAAAGAACCCATCTGACTCAGAAAATTTTTTCAATTGGATTATTTTTCTGTTCGGCCGTCATCTCCCTGCAGACAATGGCAAACCTCAGAGAGTAAGAACTGCCATGAAAAGCTTCGGAGTACAAGCATAAAAACTTGTAGGTCCAGTTCTCGATCAGTCAAAGTACTTTCAAGGGCTTAAATTGCCGTTTGGTTTTTCTTTCTTTACAATTTTTGAAATGAATATAACTGTTGTCCCTCTACCATAGCTTTTCTGACTGAAATTTTTTCAATTTTTTTCAGGTATTTAGTAAAGAACTTTTCGGCCATATTTGCAGACAACTAACTAATTTGAGTCGGTAAATTCAATAATCAACATAAAAGGAACAGTTTTTGCAGAATTCGATATGTTTTGTTTTCGAGGCGTATGAGTGATTTTTTCATATCGTGGTTTATTTTGTTTAATTATTTTGTTTATTATATCTAATTTTAAGACAGTTTTAGTGATGATTTTCAGACTGAGCGATTTAAAAGTATTAGGAAAAATGTTCGCAAGCTGACAGAACTCTAATATAATTTCTGTATACCTCTGTTATTATGTGGAAAGGCAGTACAATTAAGAGAAGTTTCAGTCATAAAAGCTCTTTTATAAAGTCATAAAAAAGTCAGAGCTATACTTGAAACTGGTATGACAGATGTTTTCGTCAAGTTTCGAGCTGTCATACCAAAATATTTAAAAAGAAGACGAAAGAAGAGACAAATTATAAAAAAAGTTATTACGTGATGAGAGTAAAATTTTACCTCTAATATGTTTGTTCGGTCAGATCTACTTCAGCTTCTACCATCGACATTACAGTATTGATATCACATTATTGATTAATTATATATACTGAGAACAGTATTAATATTAAATTGAATTTGTTATTTTCTTACATAGTGTGAAAGTTTTGTATCCATAACGAATACTATAAAATTACCATCACTAAGTTCGAACTATGTGCTCTTAAACTTATTCTTAGCATATTGTCTATGTTATTTCTTTCTCACTCAATTTTCTCGCTATTGTTAGCTTCTACTTCTATGAAAACTCGTTGAATAAAATAGTTAAGCGAAACCGAACCGAACACTCGTTTTTTTTTATTCTCCCTACATTTTGGCGACCGTGACAGGACGGTCAGAGTTAGAGTCGTCTTTAATAATAAATTACCAACCTTGCAATTAATTGTTCAAACATTTAATTAAAATAGCGCTGTCAATTTTCGTACAGTCGTCGTCGATGCTGCTTGCTGAACATATTGCGTTTGCCATTAAAACGCAGCACAAGATTTCAAGGTTTGCTCGTTGCTGCTTGGTTATTTCGTGCTGTCGCACAATGCTCCGTCAGTGGACAAAAATCAAAAATAGTAAGTAACGCCGAATTCAACAATATTGGTCTCATTTTAAATGTAAAAGTCCAAATAGGAAGGAACTGCAACTCTTTAGTATGTATATATCTAGTTTTTTGTTAGTACAGCTGTTCAAAGTTGACGAATATGATATTGAAATAATTAAACATGAATTTAGAGCTCGTAAGTATTTTTAAGATAATTTGCAAAATTACGTTTTTGGTTTTAACTATGTAAAGTATAACATTTTAAATTTAGAAATAACTCAGTTAAATCAATTTTTAGAGTTTTTTTAATTTATGAAATTGTAAAAGTCTTAGGAGATGGCAAAAATGGAGGTTTTCGTTTTGGAAAAATATGAAAATTGGGGAATTTCTCGAGTCCGGGGAAAATTAGTTCCTGAAAGTCCGTGAAGTTTTATTGCTGTTTCTGTTACAATAAACCTGAATTTATCCGAAAAATCTCTTCCGACTTTTTCCGATTCATGAAAATATGAAATTTTTTCTAAGCGTCCAAAACGCAATTTTCCCCTAATATTGCATTTTTAGTAGTGCACGCACATCAAATTAAGTGGAATTCTTATTGTAAATTTTTTTTATTTGCTTTCATATACATATTTCTTTTTGCTTATATTGTTATTCTCCACCCAATTTTCATGCATTTAACCATTAAAATGTACCTACAAAATCTTAGATTCCCACGTGTGGGGAATTTAATAGTTAGTGAGGCCATCTGTACTCTTTTTACTCGTTTAACTTACCGTTTGATTTTACAAAAAAAAAAACTCACAAGTGTAGCATAACTTCGGTTAAGAAGCGCGATTAAAGTGGTTATAATTAAAATGAATATAATGTCGTTTAAAATTTTAAATAGTGAATTGGCTGGCCTGTGGACTTCCACAGAAACTAATAAAAGAATATCTGAAATATATTCCTTATTGTGTCAAAAATCGGAGACCGAGAATTCGATTCAAAGTTGTTTATTCTTCTTATAAAAGAGATTTTTCTTATAAAAAAGAAGACTGGAAGCTCTGCACTCTTCTTGGCTATAGTGGACAATGTTTTCTATGGAAGAGGAAGATATTGATAATGTAAGAGAATCATATAAGTATTATCCAATGCAAATATCTCTAACTATTCTCATTTATAGCAGCCTAGCACGAGCACAGGGAAACGCGGCAGACCTGAAGTTAATTTTTCGGAAGCTTCAAGAAGAACAAAAATGCGTAGAGTGGAGAAATTATTAAATGAACGCGATGCTGATGAGATAACCTTCGCTTTTGAGAACATAAAATTTCAGAGTAGTGCTGATGAAGGCAAAAAAATCTTGGAGTCATGTAAAGCTCTTATCTTATACCCAGATTTAAATTTTTCGGAAGCAATATATAAAGTACTGCGGAAAGTTTTGAACAACTTACATCACGATTGTTTCCCCAGCCTGCATCCCTTGCGAGGTTTATGAAAGGAACTAATTCCTGATATTACTGCAACAGAGATATCAGCAGAAGTTTGTTTGAAGCATTTAATGTGAGTCAAAGTGAAGAGCATCTTTAGTCTCTGTTCAAGTATGAAGCTTGGTAGAAATTTTTCTCTTATCTGCAAATGGGGAATGGATGTTAGTTCGGGCCACAGCCAATATAAACAAAGATTTTCTTCGAGTGACTTATTCGATGAATTGATGTTTATTATTGCATTTGTGGCACTAAGTAAGTATTGACATAGTTTTTATGATTACAATTACGTAATCATGGTGTTTACTACGTTTGAAGATTAATTCATTCGTCCACCAAGAAGGAAGTGTGGGTGAATAAAACACCGTCCTCTACACTATTTTGTAGAGTTGTGAAATTTATCCATACCAAGGAAACAAGGGCTTAGTTCTTAAGGAATATCATGCAATGAAGAAAAAAATAAGCGATTTGGAATGTGATGTATTTCAAACCAATGGTGAAGTTGCCGAAGTGTCATATGAAATGCACTGTGCCTTGATTGATGGTTCTGTAGCAACTGTTTTGTCAAATACGAGCTCCGCCAGCAGATGCTTCATATGCAAAGCCAGTCCGACTGAAATGAATCAAATTGTGCAAGGAGTAAGCGGCAACTCTGAGTACTTTAAGATTGGCTTATCAATTCTTCATTGCTATATTCGAATTTTTGTATGCCTGCTTCATATAGCATATCGTCTCCCATTTAAATCCTGGCAACTACGATATGTAAATAAAGCTGCATTTTTAGAAAGTGAAACTGGAATTCAGAGGGAATTTAGGGAAAAAACTGGCTTAATAGTTGATTAAGTAAAACAAGGCTTTGGAACAACAAATGACGGGAATACTGCACGCAGGTTTTTCTCAGAATTCGACGTAGCAGCAGATATCACAAAAATCGGCAAGGACCTCATTTATAACTTCTCAGTTATATTACGGGTGTTATCTAGCGGTAGATCTATAAAAAACCACGAGTTCGGTGAGCTCTTGGAAACAACAAGAGATTTATATCTGCAAAATTATAGCTGGTACTACACGCTACTATCTCGGTACATAAAGTACTGATCCACGGATGCGACGTTATCAAGCTTTTTGACTTGCCAATTGATAAATTTAATATTGAAATCACTCATACATCTCATTGTGTAAATCTAACTTTATTGTAGGAAGTTTATCGGAGGAAGCATTAGAATCAACCCATTAAAGCGTTCGTAAAAATCGTTTAGTGCACACTAGAAAAACGGGACGAGAAGACACGAACAAAGACCTTTTACGGCACCTTCTTCTGTATTCGGATCCTTTAACTGCGAGTAAAAGAAATATTACAAGAAAAAATAAAAAGAAATTCGACGGTAAATTAATCGATCATTATGTTTTAAACCCAGGAACTCACGTTAAAGACAATGAGGACTTGTATTCGTTAATAGTAAATCCTTCCGAGTGTTCTTAGGAAGAAAGCTCCGGATGCGAAAATTAAAATGAAAAAATTTTTGTGATCAATTTATTTTAATTAGTGAATAAATAAATGGAATAAAAAGAAAATAATTTTATAAATTCACTTCACTCAATTTCAGTCTGAAAGTAAAGAAAACTGCCATTGGCTAATATTTGGCCAGTATTTGGAGCTTCATAATTTTAAACTTTCTCCATTTTTTGCCTTTTTGATGTATGATTTGACCTCAAGCGTATTGAGAATTAAAGATTTATGCAAAATTTGGCGGATTTTTTAGTCCATATGCAAAATTTTCTCATACCAATCATATTCACCCCAAACTCCTGTAAAACCGTTAAAAAATGGCCATTTTTGAAAAAAAATATGAGATTCACTAAAAAACTGACTTAATTTTTTAAATCACCGTACTTATCTTAATTTAAAAACCTAGTTTCATTTCAATCGAACCACTATTCTATTTTTGTCCATCATTTGTGTGGAGACGAAGTACTGTGTCTCGTCGTCGATGCTGCTTGCTGAGCATTAGCGTTTGCCGTTAAAACGCAGCATAAGATTTAAGTTCTGTTCGTTGCTGGTTGTCGCAGAAGTTCTTCTGTCATCGTTTGTGTCGCATATTCAACTTTGGATCCCCGACTCTAACCGCTGTCCGTAAGCAAATTATTTATTCCGTCTTAACAATTAATATCCACATCTTTGAAAAAATCATATAATAAGCATATGTATACCATATAACACTTTTCCATCTTGTCAAACTTTGGCCATCGTTGGAACGCCACAGACTTGTTGCTTTACGTCGCTATTCGTGGTTTAGCTACTAGATGCCATTATCACCACAGTCTTAACGGTTCATAACTTCAATCCACAGTTCATATTTTTTCGTCAAAGCGTCGAGGGAAGTCGCAAGTTTTACTGGCGTGCTGCCTTTTTCACCGTTGGACACACGAGTCCGTAAGAAAAGGCCATTTATATACATATCTCAATACATATATACATTAGGGTGCATCGAAAAATGAACACCCAATTCCACCCCTAAATAATGAAATAGGACGGAAAGACAATGCAGAAAATATTTTATTTTTTTTTTTTTTTAAATGAATTCCTAGTTCCCCAAATAGCGGTTTTCTATGAAAATCGTATCTTTTTGTACTGGAGCCGATCTAACGGTACATTTTTTTATAAAAAATACTAAAGATATCGATTTACTATTAAAAACAACGTATGCATACAAATTTTCAGAGAGATCGGACTACGTACAAGAGTGTCAGCATAGAAACAAAAAACCATTATTTAACCAATATTCAACTAATTTTGTACTGGAGCCCATCTTACAGTACAGTTTTTTACAAAAACCACCACAGATATTGATTAACCATTAAAAACAACATATTCATGCAGATTTTCAGAGAGATCGAACTACGTTCAGAAGTGTCAGCATAGAAAAAACCATTATTTGCAATATTTTCGACTACTTTTGTATTGGAGCCCATCTTAAGGTACACTTTTTTACAAAAACCCCCATAGATCTCAATTAACCACTTAAAATAACTTATGCATGCAAATTTTCCAAGAGATCAAACACGTACAGTGTTGGCAGGTAGAACATTCTTTCTTTTAATGAGGGTCCAGCTTAGCTTAAGTTCCTGATCTGCCTGTTATAAAATTTTACAAGTAGCTGTAAAATAGTTTTTACAAGTAGCTGCCTATTAGGTTTATTGGTAACTTTTGTATCTTTAAAAAGGTTTATTTTCTTAAAAGATAGTTTTGTTTTGGCATTCTTATTTTTAGTTTATTAGAACTGTCTCTTGTGAGAATACCTTCTTTAAGCATTCACAGAAACAAATTGAAAAACCTTGTGAAAAAGTATATTTATAAAACACAAAAACAAGGAAAACTTTGGCGAGGATCTTCTGTACAAGAAAATAAATACATTACATTTAGGATCATCTTTTTAGTGGAATCAAAAACTTTGGAAATAACGAAAGTAAACCATTCAGGTTTATAAGATAACACTGAAAAAGTTAAGTGTCATATTCATTTGTTGGCAGAGTGTGTTAAGAAAATAAAAAATCAATGGCGAGAAATGAAATAGAAATAATTAGCACTGAAAGTAATGAATCAATGGCTTCGGCATCTAGTGGAACAATAGCAACGGCAGTTGAAACTGTTCTCTGTGAAGAAGATATTTCTATTCTGGGCAAGCCCAGTATTTTAAACAACGAAAAATTGCGAACTAAAGCAGATATCTTGCGTCGAATACAACTGGCATCAATTGAGGTTCGCGGCCAAACATCCAGACATCCAGCCTCGTCTAATATGAAATTATCGATACATGGAAAAAAACTACAATACCAATTATATCATCGAATGGAATCATAAAAAAGTCAACAAAGTCGTTGCGACTTATCAGGATATAATAAAACTCGTGCGAATATTCCACATTTAATAAATAGTCTCAATGATGAATTATTCGACATTGCTCATTGCAAATGTGCCAGAAATGAGTGTTTGTGCAGCGTTGAATACCAAATTCCAGAAAAGGAAATCGAGTTCATTTTTGACCAACGTGGCAAGCGTCGAATGTTAATTTCAACGCGTATGGAGGGACTAATATCAGCAAACTTGAAGGCTTACACTGAGCTGACCAGCGAAAGCGATTACTTACCAAGCACAAGCATGTTTAGTACCCCACAACAGGCTCATAAACACCGCCTGCTTCCGGCAAGGTGTTTGCCAAACTTTGCATTAGAATGTGATCGATACAAAATTTTTCATCGAGTAGCTGCTGCTTTAGCATCATAGCTTATAAAGGATTTGTCAATGATACCCAATTTTAAATTAAAAGTCAAAAGAACTGGAAAGCCTATAATTATCGTTTAAAATAAAGTTGTTCGCGAAAGAGAGGGAAACCAAGAAAAAGTAATGCAGGAAAATATTTGTAGTTCTAATATTAAAGTTCTTGCATTCGACGAAAGAAGAGACAAAACCCTGGAGAAAACGAATGATGGAACGCGCCATACGCGAATAATCGACAAAACCCATTTACCCATTCTAAAGCTGCTCAAAATATTAAAAAATATTCAAAATTCTTGGGCGCTGCCCCAATTCGCGGTAATTCGACAGCGCTATCCACTGCCGAAATTGTTTTGAACCTTTTCAAAACAAAGGATAACAATATATCGGACTTAATTGGTGTTTCTTCTGATGGCGAAGTGAAAAACACCGGCATCAACAATAGAATTATACGCTGCTTGGAGGTAGATCTGCAAAGACCGTTACATTGGTTCATTTGCATGCTACATTTTAATGAATTGCCATTTCGCCATTTATTTGCAAAATTTGATTTTTCGTTTACAACTGGACCAGCTACAACAACCGGCAAGATATCCAAAGCAATATAAACGTAGAAAATACGGTGCGTACTAAATAGTTCTTCTGTCTACACAAAGTAGGGTATTAAACCTTTTTTAAATTATTTATCATATACTAACTTAGATACTTTTTTTATTTCTATTTATTTCTTTAGATTGTAAATTTTAAAGCGATTCGATTTGTTGAGGGAAGTATGCCACCAAATATTGGGATTACTGTCGAAAGTACCGATCAAAAATATTTGTTTTATATAGCAACTGCAGTAGCGACAGGCATTTGTTCGACGACTTTAGCTAATAAAAAACCGGGACGCATCCATCACGCGCGTTGGCTCACAGAAGCCAGTAGAGTTGTGGGCTATTTCGTGTCACAAGCACAACCAACGCAAGACTTACAGGAATTGGCAACATACATTATTCGGGTGTATGTTCCAATGTATTTCAACTTAAATATCAGTATTCCGTCACGCGCGGCAGCGTCCACTTTTTTAATTTTTTAAGAAATTCAAGATATTTGCCTTCAAATTATAGGAAAATTGTTGACAATGTTTGCAAAAACAATTGCTACTTTTCGCACCCAGAAAATTTGTTGCTGGCTATGATTATTGATGACGATGGTAATATACAATCTATGGGCTACACTAAAATTTTGCAAGCACGTGAAAAGTCCGAAGAAGAATTCAGACCAATTCGCACTTATCGTCTTCCAAACATCAGGCTCGATTGCGATAACTACTACAGCATGATTAATTGGAATTTGTGCTATACCACACACCCGTAGAATGTCATACGAAAGCATTAAAAAACTTGCAAAGATTGGTGATGCCACCTTGGACAACGAAATAATTGAAACACCTTGTCATATTCAAGACACGGAAAAACATGTCAAACTCGCCACAGAATCATCAATCGTGGCTGCTTCGGAGGCACGTCGAGAAGGAATTATGTTTTCAACTCTAGAGTCACAATCAAAGCGTCCCAACTTTGACACAAAAAGATTTCTGTTAAATTTAATTTAAAAAGTAATCCTAATATGACAGCTACTTTGTTAAATTAATTCATTTCAAAATAAACTCTATAATATTTACACACGACTTTTCGTACATCTTTCAAGGCAATCAGTTATAGGTATAGTTACATAATCAACTTCTAGTGTTTAAGCTAAGCTAAGGTAGCTTCAGTGCAAAAGTTGTCAAGAAATCGGAAAACCAAAAAACTGCCTTGCTTAAAATCTCTAAAAATTTGCTTCCATATTTTTTTTTGCAAAAACAAACAATAACTTATGCTGCTTCGAACATAAACATATCAGGTACGTATACTTGTGAAATTTTATAACAGGCAGATCAAGATCTTAAGCTAAACTGAACCCTCATTAAATGAAAAAATATTCTATCTGCCACCACTGTACGTGTTTGATCTCTTGGAAAATTTACATGTATAAGTTATTTTAAGTGGTTAATTGAGATCTATGGGGTTTTTGTAAAAAAGGATACCTTAAGATGGGCTCCAGTACAAAAGTAATCGGAAATATGGTAAATAATGGTTTTTTTTTTCTATGCTGACACTTCTGAACGTAGTTCGATCTCTCTGAAAATCTGCATGAATAAGTTGTTTTTAATGGTTAATCAATATCTGTGGTGGTTTTTGTAAAAAACTGTACTGTAAGATGGGCTCCAGTACAAAATTAGTTGAATATTGGTTAAATAATGGTTTTTTGTTTCTATGCTGACACTTCTGAACGTAGTTCGATCTCTCTGAAAATCTGCATGAATAAGTTGTTTTTAATGGTTAATCAATATCTGTAATGGTTTTTGTAAAAAACTGTACTGTAAGATGGGCTCCAGTACAAAATTAGTTGAATATTGGTTAAATAATGGTTTTTTGTTTCTATGCTGACACTCTTGTACGTAGTCCGATCTCTCTGAAAATTTGCATGCATGAGTTTTTTTTTAATAGTGAATCGATATCTATAGTATATTTTATAAAAAAATTTATCGTTAGATGGGCTCCAGTACAAAAAGACACGATTTTCAGAGAAAACCGCTATTTGGGGAACCAGGAATTCATTAACAAAAAAAAAAATATTTTTTGCATTGTCTTTCCGTCCTATTTCATTATTAAGGGTTGGAATTTGGTGTTAACTTAGGTCATACATTTCGACACACCCTAATATACATATCTCCATTTACATACTATTTTATTCCTAACTCAAAGCATATAGATACCCATATATATAAAAAAAAAAACGAACGGGATTAAGCAGGGTTAGCAAGACATTATAATTCATGACACATTGGACCGTTGTTGCTTCGACGCGCATACATAACGCATTATTGCATGTCATACATCAAGCTATAGAGCTTACGCTAGATTTCATCGTATATAGGTATACAGTTGTTGTATAGTTGCGCTCATCTATGAAAAGAAATATTACTAATATAAGGCTGAAGATCGAAAAGTAAGGAGACAAGGTAGATTCAACAATTCTAGAATGCCGCCTTCAAATTCTAGAATCGTATTTTAAGCAATTCTGCTACATACAGACTCAAGTTGAAAAACTAGATAATGAAGACGCGAACATAAACGAAATTGAAGAGTTGTTCATAAATGCCAAAGCCAAAACTATGTCATTATTAAATAGCAAGCACCGTTCTAGTACGATGGAACGAAGCTTTATGAATGCGTCGTCCTGTGGTGGCTCCAACAATAATCACCGCTTACCCAGCCTAAATCTACCAAAATTCAGTGGAAACTATGCAAAGTATTATCGTTTTTTTAACGCGTTTACAAGTATCTTTCACAACGATTCAAGTGTCTCAACTATAGATATATTCAATATTTCAGAGGTTGCTTGAGTGATCAGGCGTTGGCGGTTGTTGAGCCATTCCTTGTAACAGAGGAGAACTACCCTAAGGCCTTAGAGCAATTGAAGATACGTTTCGACAGTAAAGAATTAATTTTCCTCAACCACATAAATACACTTTTCGATTAAGATAGAATGAAAAGGGGTGATTCAATTGGTGAGGTGCAATAGCGCCTTGTGAAATTACACCTTAAAGGCCTTATTTCACTTTGAGTTGAGAAATAAGGCCTTTATTTCAAAAAAGGCTTTATGCACTTTCAATTGTGAAATAAGGCCTTTAAGGTGTATTTGCACTTTGAATTTTTTTTTTAATGAAGCAATAATATTCTTTTTCTTTTTATATTTTATTGAAAAATTACAAAAAATTTAATATTAACAAAAATTAACATTAATAATTCAACAAAAATTTTCATATCCAGAAAATTAATAGAATATTAATAATTTAAAAAAAAAAACCGAATTAAACGAAACAAAATTAAACAAAAATGTTTTTGGCTTCTTGAACAATGCCTCTACTCACTGGACATAAAGTTGAAACAGAATTCCTTTTTTTCTCCGCGTCCAATTTTTCATAGCAATCACTGCACATCTTAAAATGACTACATGGCAATAACAATATATTTCTTTGTTTTTCATAACAAATAATGCATATCAAATTATTGTCAATGGTGCAAGGCAGAACAGACGGTAAATTATCAATTATTGCATTAACCTCATCATCATTCTCATCATCTGTCGTCATCGCCGTCGTCGTCATAATACTATCTTGTTCCCGAATCGCGTTCAAAGACAAGTCTTTATAACTTAACTGATTGAGACAGTCATTCACACTGATTATCCCATTATCCAATTTTCCTAAGATAGTTTTAATCATACTTTCTCTCGTTTTTAGCCTTTTTGATTTTTCTGTACATATTGAAATGCTGCCGTCCAATGATTTTTTAAAATCAATTGATTTTGTAACATCTACATCCATTAAATGGTCTAGGAATTTATAAAAACTTCCGTTCTTCGCTAGGCATTTACTCAATTGCCCATGGAACGATTCTATTAAGCTTGTAGTTTTAATGGGTTCGTTATAAACGGAGAATTTTGATGCACCTTCCTAAAAAAATGCCTCTCGCCTCTCGAAATATGCTATGAATGGTTCAAAAATACTATTAAAATTATTACTCATAGCCTGATTTTTCAGATTTTGATATCCAATAAGTATATCGTTTGGTTTTAATAGCGGTAATGTTAGAAATTTGCGAAACAATCTTTTCGCATCACTATCTTTATTTAATTTTGACATGAAGTTAGGAATTTTTGAAGCATTTCTTCTAACAGCTTGTGTAAAATGAAACCAACATGTCGTTAGTTTTGTTTGTGGGTAAACATGTGCCAATGCTTTTCTTAAGGCACACTCAAAATCCATGATGAATGTTGTGGGCTTCATGTCAAAAATATTACTTTGAATATATTGTAGTACATGGATATATGCTTTCAAAGATTTCCTTGACATTAAAATGTAGATAAAAGGAAATGTCTGAAAAAAAGATACACAAATATTAATTTAACCGCAACAATATTTAAAAAATATACTTACATATTCATTATGAGCAATATGTATTATTAGCAGTTGTTTAAAGATATTGGAATTACTAATCGGTACTACATTAAAAGTCCCATCTATCAAATAATGACGATGTTCACTAAAAGGCATTTCCATTATTGAGTTACATATTGTAGGGGACACAAAAATTGAGTAAGCGAAATCCTCTTCAATCACCGTACCCCGGTAGAATGGCAAATCATTGTCATCATATCTTGAATTTGTATAATTCTCTCGAATTTCCTGGGTTTTAAAAATTGATATTATATTATGGAAATTTTGAGGTGCTTTTGGTAAGGCTTCTGATTTTATGTTTATTAATTGCCTTCGAATTTTCCCAAATTCAACCAAATGAGCAGACTCTTTAGCTTTTTTGCAATTCTCATCATATACTTCACGAATACTTGATCTTTTCAATGACATTTTATTAGCGCATTCCAATTTAATAGAATTAATTAAACTTAATTTCTTTATAAATTTATTTTGGGCCTCATGGTTGTGCACTAAGATTTTTTTTGTTTTACGGAAATGTATTGCATTGTTCAAATCCACTGCAATTTTAACGGGACATTCATTCTGATAACAATAATAATATTTTGTATTATTTTGACAATATTTAAATTTATAAATTTGTCCCTCTGTTGGAATATGTAATAATTTGCTGGTTTTCCTTAAACCCGGAATTATATTATAAACTAGTATCTCATCACTTTCCATTTTCACGATTTTTAATAATTAACAACACACGCGGTTTAACAAATGACTGATGATGACGACATTAGTAGACAGATTAGAAAGCGAAATGCTGTTATCAACAACAACAAAAAACAATAGAGTGCCAACAGTATCAAAAAAAATTAATAAAACTACTCAGAGAATTAAGATGACGATAATGACACATTATATTAAGCGAAATGCTGTTATCAACAACAACAAAAACAATAAATTGAACAGTGTAACAAGAGAATAAAAAAAAGAAGAAAAAAGGCTTTATTGCACAATTGGGTAAATTTTAATAAAGGCCTTATTTCACTTTGAGTTGAGAAATAAGGCCTTTATTTCAAAAAAGACTTTATTACACTTTCAATTGTGAAATAAGGCCTTTAAGGTGTAATTTCACAAGGCGCTATTGCACCCCACCGATTCAATTCCCTTGCGAAATATCATTGATACGGTATCTGCATTGCGTGGTTCATTCTTGACTCTAAGTTCAAAGGAAGAGGTGATGAATGCAATAATCATTCATGTTTTTTTGTCAAAGATTGACGTTGATTCCAAATTTACTTATGATGAAAAACAAGATTTTAATTTGTTACCCTCTTGCGAAGCTTGTTCCAACATTCTTAGCCGTCGCTGCCAATTTTTAGAAAGTCTTGGAGGTTGCTGAAAGGGTTCCGGAAAATAAAAAGAAAGCATTTTTAAAGGGACGTTCACATACATTTTTAACTGCAAAGTCAACTTGTTTACATTGTAAAAGTACTAAACATAGATTAACAAATTGTTCCAATTTTTGAACAATGGCTGTTTCAGAGCGTTTCGAGTTCGCCAAGCGTGCCGGTCTATGCATAAATTGTTTGCGCAAAGAGCATACTGTTTCTAAATGTTCAACTTAGTCCCGCTGTCGAATGTGCCATAAAATGCACCATACTATACTGCACGTATACACTGTAGCGAAGCAGAACATGATTGAGTCCATCTCTTCATCGTCTCCCGACCCAGCTACAGAAGCTCTAGGTAGTAAACAAGCTTCAGCGTTCTCGCTCTTCACACGTTCATACAAGAAATCTATAATACCTACAGCGGTAATTTTTATTAAAAATAATTGTGGAATTTTCAACCAGTAGGTGCTCTTTTAGACTCAACCTCTGAAGTCAACTTTATTACTGAAGAGACAGCAAAGCGACTGCAATTAAGATTTCATAGAAGTAACCAAGAAGTTATTGGCATCGCAAGTCTTCGAACAGAGTTCAAATACTTTGTCTCAGCTACTCTCCAGTCTCGAGTAACCGACTTTGAGTGGTCAGCCAATTTTATCGTAACAACAACCATATCTTCTCAGCAACCTAGTACAAAATAAAACATCGAATTGGAAAATTCCGGATGGTTTACAATTGGCACATTTGCTTGTTATCCCACAAAAAATAAATTTGCTTATAAGTACCGAACTCTTTTTTGAACTTTTACTTGATGGCAAGATATCGTTAGGTGAAGGCCTACCTTGTCTTGTAAACATCGCCTTTGGTTGGATAGTAGGTGGAAAATTCGATTCAAACGTCGGCCGCCGAACAGTCACATGCAATGTTGCTTCTAAGTCAACCATGTGCTTCTAAGTCAACCAATCTTGATACGTTAATTCAACGATTTCGGGAAGTCGAAGAATTTAAGGAACAACCAAAGATATTTACATAAGAAGAGATGCGATGCGAGCAACACTTTGTTGAAAACGTCGTTCGTAACACAGATGGACGAATTCAGGTTTGTCTTCCATTTAAAAAATCGTCTGATTCTCTCGGTGAAGATTTATTTATCTTGAACGGCAGTAATGAACTAGTAAAAAACATGCACATTGACTTCATGAAGGAGTACGAAAGTCTAGGTCACATGTCTCTTTTAAGCACTAAGATCTCTGGTCCGCATTACTATATACCGCACCATTGCGTTTTTAAACCACAAAACACAACAATGAAGTTGCGCGTCGTATTCTACGGAGCGGCGAAAACGTCCTCGAATCTTTAGTCAACATGATTTAGTCACCACGCTTCTTTCATTTCGTCTCCATAGGTATGTTGTGAGCGCAGACATTTCGAAAATGTATCGACAATTTATGATAGATGAGCGTGATCGAAAATTCCAACTTATCGTATGGCGAAATGATCCCGGCGACACTTTAAACATTTTTTAGTTGAATACAGTTACGTATGGCCTCTCTTCTGCACCTTTTTTTGCAATTCGTAGCCTATTTTTTATTGCTGATGAGTATAAGCACACACATCCAAAGGGTGCAGACGTATTGCGTAAAGAATCTGTACGTGGACGATATTTTGATGGGAGCCGATAGTTTTTATGAACTCCAGAGAAACAGAGATGAAGTGATATTTATCTTGCCATCTTATGTATATCTTATGGTATACAACTGGCAAAGTGGAACTCAAATTATTCACAAGTTTTCGATAGCTCTGATACAGAAATCCACATTAAAAGTTCTGAAGATGTTTCCTGAAGACTTTAGGCATGTCCTGGAAACCAAAACAAGATTTATTTTGCTTTCGATATGAATTACCTGAAACAACGACAGCAACAAAACGCTCGAGTTTCTCAATTGTTGCAAGCATTTTTGACGCGCTGGGACTTTTAAGCCCAGTAATAATTCGCTGGTAAATATTCATTCAAGAATTATGCATTCAAAATTTAGATTGGGATGAACCGCTACCCCCTCCTTTACTTAATATCTGGTTGGAAATGATGGATGATTTGAAAAATGTTAACAGCATAGATATTTCACGATATGTTTTAACTCAAAACGATTATGCTAGCGAAGTTCACGGCTTTGCAGACGCATCGCAACGTGCATACGGCTGTTGCATATATTTGCGAACAAATATTGAGAATTCGGTAAAGGTAACATTGCTCATAGCTAAATCTAAGGTTGCAACAATAAAAGGGCAATATGTCCCTAAGTTGGAAATATGCGCCGCCTTATTGCTGTGCAAAACGTGGCACAAGATAAGACATAAACTGTCTCAATATGTATCTTATATTTATTTGTGGACGGACTCGAAAATAGTTTTGCAGTGGCTTAAAATGCATTCGTCTTTGTTGAACTGCTCTGTCGCTAACAGAGTTCCGGAAGTTCAAGAGAAAAGTTAAGGCATCACCTGGCGGCATGTGCCCACGAACTGTAACCCTGCTGACGTCGTCTCTCGTGGTTGTAATACTTCGTTGCTGAAAGATACTTCATGGTTCTCTGGTCCTGAGCATTTATTGAGGAACCCAGATGAATGGCCGCCGAATGCGGACTGTACCAACATAGTTCAACCCATTTCTGAATGCCGGAAAGCAATCACCTTAAAATGTAGCATTAGTGTCAGCGGTGCGTCAATCCAAACGGACATTATTGATCGGAATTCATCATATTTTCGTATTCTTCGTATCCTATCGTATGTTTTTCGAGTCTTTAACAGAGTTCCTGCGAGCATGGAACCAAAAACCAGGTTAATTAATATTCCATATAAGCAATTAGATAAAACATTTTAAAGAATAATTGCAACAATTCAAAAACAATGCTATAAAATGAAATAGACTGCTTAAAAAATGACAAGCCATTAAATTCAACTTTTCAAAGTCTTACACCCTTTCTTCATGAAACAGAAATCGACAATGTAGTGGTTCAACTTATTTGAGTCAGGGGGCGACTTTCAAACGCATCAATACCTTTCGACGCCAAATTTCTAGCATTGCTACCGAAGGATCACCGCTTCACATCGCTTTACATCAAATTTCTACACCAAACTCATCTACATGCTGGGCCAAAGGTTCTTATTGGCCCTCTACGTAAACGAATTTTCGTAAGCAAAATTGTGCGTAACTTCGTGCACTGTTTCCATAATAAACTGAAGTTAATTGGGCAGGTAATGGGCAGCTTGCTAGCCGACCGGCTTATATCTCAACGTCCATTTTATATAAGCGGTGTTGACTTCTGTGGACCATTTTTCACATCATACCGCATTCGTGGAATGCCACCGTATAAAACTTATATAGCCGTTTTTGTATGCTTTTCATCAAAGGCCACCCATCTTGAACTAGTATCAGACTTGTCCACTAATACTTTTATTCTTTGTCTCAAACGATTTAGAGGCAGGCGTGGTATACCGCAACGTCTTTAATGCGACAATGCGACAAAATTTTTTTGTTTTTTTCCGGGAAAATAAAAGGGAAAATAGATATGACAGACTTTTTTGTCACAATAGAACCTCTCATACCATTTTTTTCTAAAAGAACTTCAAATTTACAATAAAATGCGTTGGCTAAAACTAATTTCCGCGATAAGTGCAAAATTTTTACTGTTTGTTAATAATAAAAAAATTTGTAAAAAATACCGGTGCCGGGATAGACCTCATCATTACGGGCTTATTTCACCTATTGCTATTTACTATCTCTTAATACAAAAAATTTTGAAATCCGTGTAACTGCACCTTTAGGATTGCTGGCTCTCCGCCTATTAAATTAAAAAATGTTGCTTTTTCGTTATTTTTTCAATAATTTTCTTTTATTTTTTTCGGAGTCAAATGAATATTTTATAGTGGTACTAACAGGTCGCAAACGAAGTAGAGTTGGTGAATTTTTCAGTTGCGGTAAGCGAAAAATTTCTTTGCGTGTGCACTAAGGGATATATGCATGACATTTTGTTCAAATTGGACCAACGGTGTAGATGGAGCTAATTTTGAAATAAAGCGCCACGCCCCCTATCGGGTAGCACCCAATTTTATAAACCTAACACTGCTTAAATTACTAAGATTATGTGTGCAAAATTTGGTTGAAGTCAGATTAAAAGTAAAATGCCCACCCACTTCTTTAACCTAAATACATCTTATTATACCAAAGAATATATGTAAGGGTTGGATATGTGGGTGGAATTTGGGTGCATACAGAGATGATGTCATTCAGTTTTATATATTTACGAACATTTTTCTATTTTGATGACGTCACTTTGTACGGAAGGCCGACATGGCTTTCTGCAGATTTTGCCAAAAATCATCAAAATGTTTTATATTATATATCAAAGCTTATGTGCAAAATTTCACAATATTTCTTTAATGTTTGTATATTTTTAAGAGACTTAACGTTTAAAATAAAGCCACTTTTATAGAAAGTAGGCGTGGTTTTCATTGGATTTTGCCAAATATACAAAATATGTCAAGGTTTATGTTAAATTTTAATAAACGTTAAATTATGTTAATTTTTGCAAATTTTTAAGAGATTTCATGTTTAAAATTCCATTGCGAAAATTTTAAAATTACGAATGTTATCGTGATCACAGACGGACAGACAGACGGACACTCGGTAATCGATTCAAGTGATTGTGCTGATCAAAAATATATATACTTTCTATACCTGCCACACCTCCTTCTTGGCGTTACAAACGGAATGACAAAGCTAATATACAAGGGGTATATTATATACAGTATATATACAGTACGCGTTGGGGTATACAAATTCGCTTGATAACCAACTGTGTCACGAAAATAACAAAAAAATGTGATATTCAGTACGTGAAAATTGAACATTTCAGTAAATGTCCATAAACAAAAGGGACAATGATATTCACAATTGATAAATATATTCAAAAATGTATATACTTTTCTATACCTGCCACGCCTCTTTATTGGCATTGCAAGCGGAATGAAAAAGTTCATATACCCCTAACGCAGTACGCATTGGGGTATAAAAAAAAATTTAATTTTAACCAACTTCTCAAGAATTGATAAAATTTTGGGTAAAGTTTAAAATTTTTTTTTATCTTTGTTAGATAAATACTTCCAAGCTCCGCTGATATCAGCTTTGAAGCTTTTAGGATATGTAAATTTTTTAAAATATGTAAACAAATTTACAAAACTTTACCTATTTTTGTGAAATCTCATTTTGAGATCTCATTTCCCGAAATTGCTATTTTTTAGATTTTTTTCCGAAAAAAAAAATTATCGAAAATTGCTATTTCATAAGCTGATTTCGACCATTTTTAGTGCACATTTATGACTCTATTTTTCTAGTATTTTGGATTGAGTTTTGTTAAGATCGGTCAATTTTTGTATGTTTTTCCCGTTCAAAATCTTATACCTCTAGGTTCAAACAGGTTCCCCTAGGGTATTTTACTTTAATTGTTTAGCATTCTGATTGAGCTTGTTAGGATCTTCTAGCCTTTGTTTGTACCTTCCATACAAAATCATTTAAACAAATAATATAGGTCCAAAAGAGGTACCCCTAGGGACTGATCGATTTCAACTATTTTTGAAATTTTTCTTAAGTAGCTTAAATTTGCCAAGCATACCTAATTTCACTACCATAGAATTACTTCTATTACTTCTGTTCTTACTTCTATTTTTGTATTCTACTCTACTCTCTGCTAGGTTTCCGGACATAGCAAAACGAGGAGAACACACAGATATGACTAAAACATATCTCCAAATTTCTAACCGGTGCTAAATGAGATTAGAACTAAAAGTCCTCGGCTTTTGACCAAAAAGGAAATCTAAACTCTTTTCGGAGCCCTAAAAGATCTTTGCCCCATTGAAGTAAATTTACTAAAACCTTACAAAAATAAGCTTATAAAAACTGTTAACTTTCAGTTGTAGTCTTGCTTGGATATTATAACAAAATATTCTGCAAAAAAGTTCTTGATAACATGAAATTTAAAGTTACTTTGATTTGAATTTTGTAACAATGACAAAGTGAAATTTTACAGCTGCGTCCAAGTTGAATAGAGTTTTTTTTTTGCGTCCTTGCAGCTTAGAAACTTCCATCCTACCACACTGTCACTGTCATCAAATCATTTTTTTTTGTATTGTTTGAGTTTTCTTCTGTTTGTCTTTGGTTAATTTCAGTGGTATGTGTAGAAATGCATACAACTAAAGGACATTGTTCAAGATATATGTATGTGTGTAACTTATATATGCTAAGTTTTTTGGGTTCGGAAGCATATCTTCATAGGAATGTGTGCGTGTGTTTGTATTGTGTGTGGGTGTGGGTGTGTGTGTGTGTGTGTGTGTGTGTGTGTGTGCATGTAAGTGTGCATTGCGACATGAAAAAGGATTTGATATTTTTACTGGTCAGCTGCAAAAGATTTAAAAAGTAGTAGCAAAAGCTTGCGCATGCATGTTGCTGCATATACATACATATGGTTGCTAGCTTATGCGTGTCTGTATGTCAAGCAATGCGTTGTTTTCGTGGCTTCTGCATTCAAGTTGAGGGCGTTTATTTTTAGTAGGATCAGTGAAAAGTCTGAAAAAACCATAAAAAGTTTAAATTAAAATGTTGTTTGGTCTCGTTCACGGATTCTCGGCAACCATCACCAGCATCAGGTTAAGGACGACCTTTGGTTTTTGGTAAATATTTGGTTTACATCTTAATATTAAAATATTTTTATTTTCAAAGTAATCGTTTTTTAATGCATTGAATGATTTGAATGATTGAATGATCCAAAATGATTTAAATAAATCTTCTATAATAATATCATAAAATGAGACAATATAAAATAGTTCTGTCAATTGAGTAAAAAGACTTACAAATAGAATAGCATGTCAGGGACATAACAACAACACCAACGACTACCAAAATAATGGCAACAATACCAACAATAGCAACAACACCAACAGTGCGTTAAAACAATTTCAATAGTTAGTGTTGCAAACGACAAAACCAGCAGTTTAGTTAATGTCAGTAATATTTGCCCAGCGAATTAAGGCCCTGAGTCGGTTAAAAATTAGATTTTTTTTTTATTTTAGGCTTTTATATAATAACATCTAAAGAACGTAGAAAAAATTTTTATAAAGATATCTTCAATACTAAGAAAGTCATAGCGCCTTATATTTGAGAAACCATATGCACCCTTTAAGCATTATTTTAGGATTATTTGCGCGCTCCTTCTTTACTATTCTACATATTATTATTTCAGCTGCTCAAACTGTTTTTTTTTTTTGAGTAGGGATGCAATCAAAAATATGTATTACTAGCAGGTCACAGTTGTCCGCAGCTTCGCCACTTCGGACTTTTTTTTTTGGCAGACTAACATGTAAGTATAAAAAATTTCATATTTTTCGTCCAATCAAAATTTAAACGCGATTATCTCAAACCTACTTTTTCAAAAAGCACGTACAATCTCATTTCAAAACTACTTCACCAATTGGTCTAAAATTTTCGGGATGTATTATTTACACCAATTATCTACAGTATGAATGAAATAGTTTTTCAAAAGCAGGTTATTAAAAAAAAAAAAATAAAAAGTATGCCAAAGAAAATGATTTCTTTTTTTTTTTCTCATTCAAAAAATTTTTTTCAATTCTGCTCTACTCTTATCATTGGAAAATAATGAAAAGCTTTTTTTACTTTTGGTACGTTTCAGATGGATGTAGCAGACTCAATCTTGTACGCGATTAAAAGCAAGGCCTAAATTGAGGATGTCAGAAAATTCGCCATTTTGAAACAAAAAAAGTTTTTAAATTGTACAACTAATGACAAATAAGTGCTAAACTTTCAATACTCTAAGTTTTCTTTTTCTACCTTAAATTTACTCATGAAAAAGGTATTTCCTTTTCGATGAGCGGAAAAATTAGTTATGGCCTTAGTGCGATGAAAAATTTAGATGTTGCATGTAATGTATACAGGATGGTAAGCACTCTAAATAGAATTTGAAGCTGTTGTAAGTTTACAGAAGCTGTTGTAAACTATATTTAAAATTTGTAAATATGGGCATTCTGCAATTTTTGCTAAATGCACATACATACTTGCAGGCACAAACATAGAGGGGTTTTGGGGATTAAAACCACCCAAAATGAACGAATAAGAATAAAACATCACGAATAAAATATATTATAAAATTTTTTTTGGTACTTTTTTATGTATATTCTACATTTTGTTGTTTTGAATGTTTCATCTCTCAGTTGTTGCTTACTGGCAAGCAGAACTGCTCAAACAACAACTATTGCTATCAACCAATTCAAGAGCAATATGCCAAAATCGCAATACTGCGTTAGGTCAGTCGTACGTTGACAGCACGAGTAGAGATCAAGGTGTTTTTATGGTGCTAATCTAAATTCGACCTCAACCGTTGATCGTACTTTGATCGTAAATATCGTAACGAAGGGGTAAAGTACGACCAAACTACGACCATTACTTATTAATGGTAATGCAACTTTTTCTCCATTACGGCCGTGGCGCAGTAGGTAGAGTGTGTGACCCATACGCCAGAGAGCCCTGGTTCGAATCCCACATAACGTCGAAAGTTTTTTGTATTGAAATAATTTTTCTGTTCGGCCGTCACCTCTCTGCAGACAATGGCAAACCTCAGAGAGTAAAAACTGTCATGAAAAGCTTCTTGAAAACATAAGCCGTTCGGAGACGGCATTAAACATATAGGTCCAGTTCTTGATCATTTGTGCTCAAACATTTCACAACACACACAGCACAATTGATCATAAGAAGCTCGGGCAAAGTCCTTTCAAGGGCTGAAAATGGCCATTTTGTTTTTTTTTACCTAGGTGGCCATAACAACCCGCGTTCTGGTTTCGGCCGACGTAATCAGCTCTCGCCAGGTGCCTCTGCTTTACTCGCGCCTTCTCCAATCGGATACACCAAGTGCGGTTAGGGCTTCCTCAACCTGCTCCATCCATCGGAGGCATGGTCTCCCTCGTCGTCGTTGACCAAAGACTCTCGCCTCGAGCATCTTTTTCGCTGGAGCTTCGTAGTCCATACGATGGACATGACCCAGCGTAGTCGCTGAACAGTTATACGCCAAACTACGTCAATGTCTTCGTAGAGCTCATACAGCTCGTAGTTCATTCGGATGTGATAGTCATCGCCGACTCCAACAGGAACGAAGACTTTGCGAAGAACTTTTCTCTCGAACATCCCCAGAGCAGCTGCGTCAGTTTGCGAAACTACCTATGCTTCAGCACCATAAAAAAGCACAGATAGAACGAGCGTCTTGTAGAGTGTTAGTTTTGTCTATCGAAAGAGGGCTCTAGAACTTAGTTGCTTACTGAGAACGTAGTAGCACCTATTAGCAATTACTGTTCTTCGCCTTATCTTCAGTCTGACTTCGTTATTGTTATTAATGGCGGTGCCAAGGTATACGAACACCTTGACTACTTCAAAGTTATAGCTGCCGTATGAAACGTGGGAGTCTAGACGCCGCACTCCCTTGTTCGTAGGCATAACATATTAATGGTTTTGGTATTTTTTTCTTCTATTAGCATAACATACTAATGGTAATAGAATTTTTTTTTTCAATTACCATTATATGTTGATGAATAGTTATATGAATGACTAATAGGTGAATAGTGGTAATGGAAATTTAATGGTAATGGAAAATGCTCATGTATGACATTTTTACTTTATTTATTTATTCGGTGAAATGTTGAATCTATAGTTAAGACGCATTAAATAAAATTTGTCCGTAAGTCGTCGTTTTTTATCATGAAACCACCACTATGCTGCTATGTTACTAAATTTTAGTGGTAATGCAACTTCTTCTTTCATTACCATTACATATTAATGGTAATGCAATATTTTTCCCATTACCATTAATATGCAATGCAAATAAAAAACAAATAATTTTTTCTTCTATTACCATTACAAATTAATGGTAATGCAGTTTGCCCCCCATTGTTTTCCCCACATATTAATTAAAATGCAAACTTAATATGCATTACCACTAGGTTGATAGTAATAATGATATTTTTGATCCACTAATAATTCAATGCATTATGCCCATCTATGAAACATGCTTGATCGTGCTTATGTGCCTCACGCTGCAGTGTGGCTCGCGCCTATTTGACGACACTAAAACAGTCGTAACTTTTTTGCTTATCAAATGTACTGAAATTTTTTTTTTGGAAAAAATGTTATGCAGGTTTTAGAGAACAATATTGAGAAAAAAATGTCTTTCTATGTAGTGGAGAAGTTGGTTACATTTTTAATTGTTTATTAAAAATTGTATTATTTGTAACTAATTTTTAAACTTTTAATAAAAACTTTACTTCATCTTAATTGCGATTTATTTTTAGTCCTACTAATGAGATATGCATGCAAATTATTTTGCTTACAACTTTTTAAAATAATTAAAATTTTCAAAAAAAAAATTTTAGACTCTCATTTTAATCACTCATTCTTCAAAGTTCCGCAATAAAAATTTAAGTTTCGATAGGTTGATTTTTAGTGTTCCCACTTCAGAAAATTTGACTAAGGCTTGAATTGTCAATATATGAATTGAAGAATAGGAAGCCCTAACCGCACTTGGTGTATCCGATTGGAGAAGGCGCGCTCAAAGCAGAGGCGCCTGGCGAGAGCTGATGAGGTCGGTTGAAACCCGGACACGGGTTGTTACGACCCCCTAAGTAAGTAAGTAAGTAATTGAAGAATATATGTGCAAAATCTGGTTGTAATCGGATCAACAGTGTAGATGGAAATAGATTAAAAATTAAGTGCCACGCCACTTGTCTAGTACCGCTCACTTTTATAAACAAACGACTGATACTTATGCCAAATAATAAGTGTGCAAAATTTGGTTAAAGTCGGACAAACGGTGTAGAGAGAGTTCGATTAGAATTAAATTGACACGCCATTTGTCCAATCCCACTTACTTTTATAGGCCTAAAGCTTCTCATTATACTGAAGAATATAATTCAATTTCAATTTCATAGGGTCTTTATTTTATAAGTACAATAAAAACTAAGTTATTTTACAGTACAAAGTGTAAATTCAAGAATCATTTTGAAGTTTTTGAGATTAAATTAAAACATTATATTTATATTATACATATAGTTTTAATTGAATCAACAAATTAAATTGGAAAATTAGCAATCTGCTAAATCAATATGTAATAATTTGGTTTAGTTAAGAGAAAAAAAAAAAAAGAAAATGGAAAAAGAAGATAATGATAAGAAAAAGAGAGTTAATGATAAGAAAAAGAATTGTTTGCTTAGTATATGTCCAGTGAAGAATACTGTTCCGAAGTGACATGCTTGAAATTTGCTATTCAGACTAAAGATTTTATGAGATTCGGTAATGCGTTTCATTATTTGATGGCGATTATAAAGAATAATCTTGTAGAATTTAAATGATTAAAACATAGAGTGATAAGGATTTGGTTTCTTAACGACTGGCAAAATTGTAATTTTCCAAATAAATAGCTGGGCGTTCTGATTTTAATTAGTTTGTATAAAAAGATGCAATTTCTGGCATTAGGGTAACTCATTATGTCACAACCAAATATCAAATTTTTAAATTGAGCTAAGTGTTCATGAGTACGCAGCTCATATACATAACGCATAGTATGATTAAACGCAACTTGTAATTTATGTTGTGATCGTGAATCTAATTTACTGTAGACAAGTTCAACATATGTGATCACCGGAAGGACTAGTTAAACAACTAGCTTGCATCTTGTATCAACTGGTGTATACTCAGGCGACAATCTAAGGTTCCACAGGATGAAATATATTTTAGGGACAACATCGTTGATGTGATCTGTGCACGTGTAAAAGCAATTAATCTTATAGCCAAGACTTCGAATACTATAGACAAGTTTAATGTTTTTGTCACCAATTGAAAGATCAGGAATATCCCCGTGATGAATTTTTTCTTTGAATATGGGCAAAACATATGATTTTAAAGATAAAAGATTATTAAGTGCTAGAAATTATGATATTTGATCAGCCATAATTGCTTCACAAACCTTCGATAGGGATGACAGGATACTTATAGGTCTGAAATCTTTGGGCTCAAAAGCTGTAGTTTCTTTTAAAGAAACCCAAGAACTAGGAAATTAAGATGAAGTAAAACAATGATTTATTATGTGGGTAAGAGGGTTCAAAATATGAGCAAAAATAGTTTTAAAAAAATTTATATTAATAACATCTTCATTAACGGCATTCGATTTTACATTCATTACAGACTTTGGTACATAATTTTCGGTAACCGTGGAAAACTAAAAGCATTGTTGCTTAGGAGACTCAGCAGATTCAAGGGTTATATTTAGCAGAGAATTGGCGTTGAGAAGGAAAAAATCATTAAGAATGTCTGGATCAATCGGGCACTCAGAGGTTTGCCTATTACAAATGCTTAGCTTTTTAAGGTTACTCCTTTTTTAGAACCTTAGGAGGAAGAGATGCTTTCAGATTGATACTACAAAAATTTATTTTTGACTGCCTGATAATCGACACTGAGGCATTTCCCGCACACCTATAACTTTCCCATTTTCAGCTGCAAGGCTTCTTTTTCATACAACTTGTTTCGCTTTTTTATAGCACGCTGGCCGTTACTCGTAAACCAAGGGTAGGAAGAATTTCATATGTGCGAAATATGGTTGAAATCGGAGAAACGCTGTAGATGGAAATAGATAAAAAAAAAGTGCCATGCCCCCTGTCTAATCCCGCTACCTTTTATAAACTAACGACCGTTTCTTATGCCATATAATATGTGTGCAAAATTTTATTTAAGTCAGACAAACGCTGTAGAGGGCGTTCGATAAGAATTAAATTAACACGCCCTTTGTACCCACTTTTGCAGGCTTAAAACTTATTATACTAAAGAATATATTTAAGAAATTTGGTTGAAATCGGACAAACTGTGTATATTAATTTTATTATTATTATTTATTTGAATGCTAAGCACATATGGCTTTATAGCAATTAATATTATACAAAATAAATATGATACAATTAATTTATGCACAATTAAATTTTATAAAAATGTAAAATAGTCAGGATTTCAGGTATATGCAGTTGCAATCCGGTTAGCTTCTTAGTAGTAAATAGAATGAATTGACTACAGCGGTGCTCCCATATGCCAGGCTAGACGGACGAGGTCGAGCTCATACATGTGCTAGGCAAAACAGACGAGGTCTTGCTCTGGATAATCAAAATATATCTATAGCATGTATATCTATATAAATATGGATTAGAGCACAGCTCACACATGCAAAACTAGTCGTACGGCGTCAAACCGGCATATGCCAGGCGAGACGGACGTGGTCTCGCTCTGGATAATGATATTAAGCCAACAGCTATATTGTATAGGTTATTACCAAACATCACAGGAAAATATTAAGTATCCTTGGAAAGCATGATCCAGATTATTAACGGTACTGTAGATAATCTAAAATATTAAATTTAATTGAGTAAACGGATTCATTTAAAGAAATTGCATCTGAAACAAAATTAAAGTCACCACAAGCGCTTCTGTTTTGCAAGTAATTAGTTCTACAAAAGTTCATGTAAAGTAACTCAAAAGATCTTATAGGTCGGAGAGTAATATTAAAGTAAATTTTGCTCAGTAAATATTGACGTCTACATATCCATGTAAAAGTTTGAAAATCCAAGTAGCATTTAGCATAATTCTCCGATTATTTAAAGTAGGAAGATTTAAAAGTTGCAGACGATATTCATAAGGTGGTAGGTGATAGTTGAAATTGCAGTAAAGATGGCTTAAGCAGAACAAAAGAAACATTTTCTGAACTGATTCTATGTCGTCAATGTAACAACTGTATCGAGGGCACCAAACAATTGAAGCATATTTTAAAATAGGTCGCACTAGAGAGGTGAATATGGAGCTAGCTTAAAAATAAAGTGCCACGCCCCTTGTCTAATACCGCCGAATTTTATAAACTTAAGACTGCTCAAACGGCGAAGGATTATGTGCGCAAAATTTGGCCATACTTTTTTATTTACAAAATTCTATCGCTTCTCGTGTTTTGCTTGTCGTTGGTTTGCATTTTCGATATACAACATGAGGCGGTTAGATTGATTGCATTGACTGATTTCGAAACAGCACGTGATGCAATATTAACGAATGCAACTTGCTGTGAACTAGATCTATGTTCACAAAACTGTTATCTAATTCTGTACGTGAATATTGAACTTTTCAGTAACAGTCCATAGGCAAAAGGGACAATTTATATTTCCCATGATATCACTATGCTGAATATACTAGTTGGCTTTATGAAAAAAGACAGTTCTTTAACTACTACTGGTATGAAGCAGCCAGCAGCTTTTTAACCATTTGGTTTCACTGAAGGAGGGAATGTTAATAAAATTAATTAGCAATCTTCCCAGACATTTCATTTTTGGGTAAAAGTTTCTCTTCTACTGTGCGTGTCGGCCACACACATATTTTTTTTTGTTTGACAGTTCTGACTCTCGGCTCTAAGTCATGCATCTATAATGTGGTTAACATTTTTCAGATCAAAAAGCAGTACACTCTCAGACTTTAAAAAGAAGTACAAAAGAAGAACGTAGAATAAATAAAGAAGTACAAAAAAGAAGGCCAAGCAAAAAAGAAAATATGTATGAAAAAATATGCATGAGAATATGAGAAAATGCTTGAAGTATTTTATTGCACAAGAAGTTTTATTTATAAGAGATTAAATTAAGTTTACAATTTTAACTTATAAGCAAAAAATGAGAACTTTTTTATTAATATAAATTAATTTTGGGAAAATTTTTGTTTCAACAAATCAAAAATCAAAGATTAAAGAAAAAAACAATATTAAATATATCTTAGCACACATCGCGCCCGCAGTATATAACCGTCACAATTCAAAAATCACAAAATTTCAGGAGAGACAAAAACTGTTGAACCTGCAGATGGAACAAAATTAACACAAGAAAAGGCAAACTGAATTGTTCCAGTTAAAGAAGATAGTGATATAAAATTGATAATTTCAGTAGTTAGAGATGTGTATTGTGAAATGATTTATGAAAAAATTTCGATTCCGAAAATTTTGAGTTCTGACGGTTTTGTACTGCGTGTTATAAGTAGAGATGCAACGGATAGTGATTTCGCAGGATACCGGATATCCGACGAGCTGCAAGACCGGATAGCCGAATATCCGGTGGCCAGATAGTAGGTCCATCGCCTCGTTGTCAGAAAATTAAATATATTTCTACTTCGACAGGCTACAATAAACGGATTGAGTGCTGACATATGTTTATGGCAAATAAAGTTCAAAACACCTTTTACATAATAAAAATAATTGCTAAAATAATAATTGATCTGTTCCCTTACTCTAAGTTTTAAGTCTAATTTACCAGTTTTTCAGGTTTAAGTCCGAGAAGTTTTCCCGTACTCGAAAAAATGGTAAAAACAGTACAATCGAGACAGTAAAATATTTCCCCTCCCTGTCAAAAGTTGCAGGTTTTAGTCCGAGAAATTTCTTCTCCAAAAATGGTTAAAGTGTCAAACTGCTTAAAATCAACTGCTTACAAGTAAGCCAAGTAATTTAAAAATAAAAAGAATTCTTTAAAATAAATAAAATCTATTGGAATCTATTGGAAACCAAACACATGGGAAATTGTGTAAAAAATAAATATAAATGTTAATTTGAGAATTTATTATTCAATTGCTAAAAATCTTTAATCATCAAGCTAGCGCTGGAGGTGAATCAAGCAAATCTTGTTTTTGACAAACGACTTTATTTGACAGTTCACAAAATTATAGTCCGAAAAGCGTTTGCGTAGTTTTTTGTGTTTTAATGTATTTTTGAGAGATTTTTTTCTTACGCTCACGCTTTTGACAGTTTCACCATTTTTAGTCTAAAAAGTACGGGAATAGACCTAAAATCTAAATAGTTTTTACTCCTCTTTGCTCAGCGTTAGTTATCTTCTCAGTTGAAGCCATGGCACAATCATAAGGTAGGCTCATTTTAAAATAGTTGCTCAAAAGACAAGTTTTCCAACAACAAAGCTTTAAGGGCCTAAAAATGTCAAATGCTAATGGCAACAGTAATTTTGACATTTAGCTAATTTTTTTTTAGTTTCTCTCCTAGCTGAGCATACCTTATGATTGTTTCATGGTTCCAAACTTTGAAAGAGTTAAATATTTTTACCAGGCAAATACTGAAAACTTTCATATTAAAACAGCTAATTGTTTTGATTATATTATTTGTTAATTTGTATATTTCCCCAGTTATCAATAAAAAAATCGCCTATTGTCTTCGAACGCTGATAATTTAGTTTTTATTAACCATAATCTACCTCTTCTTAACTTTGATTATAAATTTTATTCGTTTTACTAATTGAACGTTTTTCTTAGATTTTAGTTTATATATGAATTTATCATCAAAGTGAAAACTAAGAATGTAATCTATGATAAGTTTTTGAAAGATACCTTTTTACCTTTAAATAAAAGCCGTCATAGTTTGTACCAATTTAATTGTTATTCACTTAACAACAAAAACAAAAAACGAAATGACCATTTCGGCCCTTGAAAGGACTTTGACCGAGCTTCTTATGATCAATTGTGTTGTGTGTGTTGTGAAATGTTTGAACACAAATTATCGAAAACTGGACCTACCAGCTTTATGCCGACTCCAAACGGCTTATGTTCTCAAAAAGCTTTTCATGGCCGTTTTTACTCTCTGAGGTTTGCCATTGTCTGCAGAGAGGAGACGGCCGAACAGAAAAATTAATTCAATCGAAAAAACTTTTTGTGTCATATGGGGGACTTGAACCTGGGTTGTCTGGCGTATGAGCCACATACTCTACCAACTACGCCAAGCCGCCACTCCGGCATCCGGCCGAATAGTAAATTTAGTAAATTTATTTAATTCCGGCAAACCGGATAGTTGCCGGATATCCGTTACATCTCTAGTTATAAGACAATGTTATAAGACAATGCTCTTTTTCACCAAATAAATTATTGTTTAAATCATTTTAACCCTCTAGTTCCCAAATTTTTTTTTCAAAAAAAAAAATTATTTTTGTATTGGTTTCGCCTCAAAATGAAATGTTTGTTCTGGAAAAATTTTATATTCTTAGAGAATTAGGACTTATAGCGTCAAATACTTACCCCGCCTACAGGCGGTCTTGGGAAACAAAGCCAAAAAAATTTACGATACATAAAATTTTTTTTTTTTTATTTTTTTGTTTATTAACATAAAAAAGTGGGTAAAATTCATACATTTTTAATTTTCTTAAAAAATAATTCTAAAACTGAACAAAAAAGTACATATTCGGTGAACAAAAAGGGACTATTCCAATAGTTTCAACATAAAATAATATAAGAAATTGATGAAGAAAAGTTCATTTGTGATGAAAATCAAAGAAACAATCTTTTTGCTGGGAAAAACAAAGATTTATTTGGCATTTTCAGCACATAACTTGCGTTTCAGAAGCGCATCCTGGATTTTTACAAGTCTTTTTCCCCCCATTTCGTGGCAAAAATTCTGGAAAATGTTCAACTCCATCAAAGCGAATCTCTACAGGCGGTAAAAAAGTCTTTTTACCATGACCTTTGTTTTGAGGAGCTGCGCGTGGACGTCCAGCACCTTTGGTAACGTTTTTTAACGTACAAAGCACTTGTGCAACCTGTGCTCGGAAATTCGGCAGTTGATATTGCTTATCATTGGGGTCCGGATTGTTTATTCTATGAAACAAAATGTAAGAATTCACCATTGCAACATCAATTAAATGTGTAAATATGCGATTGGTGTACTTTTCAGTTTTCCAAGTAATTTTGTATCGACCAATAAGTCCATCTATATGGTCGACGCCGCCCATATGGCTGTTGTATTCATTTATTGCATTAGGACATTCGATATCAACAAACTTTTTTCCGAGCGTACAAAACGCGAGACAGTTGTTTTTGCAGATGCTTCATTCTGAAATGGTTTGACGCCAACGTATGTTGAAGCGAGTCGGACAGCTTTATTGTCTTTCCAAACCGTTAATGAAATATCAATATTTTCTGCAGAGCCACAGAATTCAGTCGAGTATCCACGTGGATGCTTCTTGAGATCATTATCTGTTGGGAGTTTGCAATTGGGGATTCGGTTTGAGCGAATTGTCCCCAAAGAATAAATTCCACGTGATCGGAGGAACACAAGCAGTGGAAGCGATGTATAAAAGTTGTCGAAAATTATAATATGGTTTTTGAATGCTGGCACAATACGTGACAATCGAACGACTACGTTTGACGACGCTCCAAGATCTGGTGCACCAGGTTGAATGACATTGTCGCCTGCACCACCATATACTTCAAAGTTGTAACAGAAACCGGACGAATCGCACAAGACGAATAGTTTCACTCCCCATTTATGTGGCTTATCTGGCATGTACTGCCGAAGAAAGGACTTCATTTTTGTTGCGCACATTTGTTCGTCTACACACAGATACTGAGGCATTGGCACAGACTGGAAGTTTTCATTAAAATGTTTGGTAATCGGACGGATTTTGTACAAAGGATCGAAGTCCGAAGAGTTTTTGGCAGGCAATTTGCTATTGTCATTAAAATGTATATTGCTTCGAATTTGGTCAAAACGATTTCTCGACATTGTGTCTTAGATGATTTGAAATGCATAATTGCTCCAATAAGAACGGATACTTGGATAGTTAAATACTGACATAAAAATCAGAATGCCAATAAATTGACGCATTTCCAAGTTGTTTGTCGACATTGTGTCTTAGATGATTTGAAATGCATAATTGCTCCAATAAGAACGGATACTTGGATAGTTAAATACTGACATAAAAATCAGAATGCCAATAAATTGACGCATTTCCAAGTTGTTTGTAGTAAATGTAGTCGCAATGTTTTTTTGGGCGGCATAAATATTGGTCTGCTGAACGATGTGAGTTATTATTTCGTCATTTAGAAAATATTCAAAGCATTTATATGGTGTGTCGAAACTTTTAAATTCTTCCAGATCGGGATCACAAAATGAGATAGCCGATTTATTTAGCACAAGATTTTTTTGACGTCATAGTATCTTTTTGAACGCCTCTGATTTCGGATTTATATCCAGAACTGATCCTACAAATGCACCAGCATCATTTACGTTGTTTTCTGTAGGCTCATTATCAGTGGCATGACTTATATTTTTAAGCTCAATGATAGCAAGCGGACGGCGTTTACGTTTCGGTATCGGAGAATTTTTTGAAGTGTTCGAAGTTGATGGTGATAACATTGAAGCCGTACTGTCATCTAAGCAAATCGCTGACTGAAGTTCTGATTCCGACATACCTACAACCTCGTTCATCCCCATATCGATTTCATTATACTCACAAGGATCTTCATCTAAATCGTCTTCATTTTCTTCTTCATTATCCGTGTCGCCATCAAAATCTATTATATTTAAAACTTTTCTGATGTCATCATCAGATAACGATGATAATTTAAGAGTTTGTTTACGATCCATGGCTAAGGAAAGGTCTTTTAACATAAAACGATTCATATATAATAACTCACTTTTGAAACTTACTTTGAAATATTTTTTTTGACAAGCTATCCCAATACCGCCTGTAGGCGGGTTACCTATGCACACAGCTAAAAAGCTCACAAACACGTTCCTTTTATAATTAAATGACTTTTTGTTAAATAAAGATATGCAGCAACACACAGATAATTTTTTTTTTCACCTACGTTTATTAATAATATTTATTTTAATTATTTGATTTTCGCACTCCGCGCAAAATAATTATTTTTGGTGATTTTCACAAACTTCTGCATTCAAATGACATTGACAACTGACTTTCGTACTAGCGCAAGCTGCAAAAGCACCAATATGAAAATTTGGGATTCCCCAAAACAGATGAAACGAAAAAAAAAAGGAAAACCTAATTAGAACCATGATTGACCGTGTACTGAACTTAGACCGCCTAGAGGCGGTCTTGGGAACTAGAGGGTTAAAAATAAAAGGCATATATCATAGTATTTGGCATATTCATTAAAATTCATTTAAAGTAAAATTTTTAAAAATGGGCTTAAAATTAATATTTTTATGTCAAAAAAAGTACGAATATTAAAAAGAAGTACTTTTATGCGTACTTTGCTACAAGAAGTACATCGAGCTAAGAAGAAGTACAAAACTCCCAAAAGGAGTACGGTTGGTCACGTTTTGCATCTACCTTCTTTTATTGTGCTATAAGTCGAAGCGAGAGTTGGCAAAGAGCTGGCAATACTTTTTGTACATTCTATTAATAGCTATACATGCTAAGTAGGGATGTCAATCCCGGGATCCTGGACTTTTTTACATCCTGAATATCACGGGATTAGTCGTTTCAAGTCCCGGGATAGCTGAAAATATATTTTTAGTAATAAATTTAATAAAAATAAAAATTTTCGAACTTTTATCACAATGTCCCCATTTTAAGGGCAAAGCAAGCATTATTTGTAGCTAAATATGCTTTAGTGGCCTTGTGGGCAAAGCAGCCAACTACGGATCACAACGTACTGTGTTCAATCCTCAGTGAATCAATTATTACAACTAGTGTGGCGAATTGCTGTGGTGTTGTTTTCATAAGAACCATTTCGTTACATTGGTCTTACCCACCATCTAGCTCGCCGTATTGTTGGATAGGCATGAAAAAAATCAGCGAAATGCCTATGTTTTTTTCTTTTTGGAGTTTTTTTTCTCTTTAGAAATTTATTCAACCCTTTTAAAAAATGAAGGTATCACTGTGACACAATTGCAAATCGGAAAATTGCTTGTATGCGTTTTTTAAGGCACCACTAAACACAGCTGCATGTCGTAAACTTACTTGTGTAGTTTTTTTATAGCACCTACTTAAGAAATGAAGGTTGTTTTTACAACCCTTTTTGTGGGTATTTTATGGCCATTGCATTGGTTCGTTTGCCTTCTACACTTCAACGAACTTCCGTTTCGGCATTTGTTTGAAGCTTTGGATAAATCAACTAGCACTGGACCAAGATCGGCAACCAGAAAACTGAGCCGTCAAATCGAAAGTTGTGAAACTCTTCCAGTAAGTTATTGCTATCACTCATTTATTATAATTGTCAACCATTTTTAATTATTTTATTATTATATATTTTCAGGTGGTGGACGACTTCCAGAAAATTGAGTTGCAAAATATGCCCCCGCTCCAGAAAAAAATTGAATTATCCACCGATTCGAAGTACTTATACGACATGGCCCATGCAATTTCTAGCGGCGTGGTTTCGGTGGATCTGGCTAACATCAAACCAGGGAAAATTGTACACTCTCGGTGGCTCACCAAGGCCGCTAGATTATTACGATTATATGTGACAACGGAAAATCCAGATGCAAATTAAAGAATTCTGGTTGAATTTATAATTAAATGTTATGTGCCAATGTACTTCAATATCAAGTATTACAGCTCTGTCGTGTACGGCAGTGCATTATTTTTCAACTTTATTAGTTGGTCACGATTTCTAGAAACTCGTTTACGCAAAATTGTCAATCAAGTAATTACAGATAATTCATATTATGCGCATTCGGAAAATATCTTGTTATCAATGTTGTTTGATGATAGCAAAGAAAAGCGCGACTGTGCTATCAACATAATTCTACGCTATCGAACAGATGTTGACGACCCAACGCAACTTAGAGCTTATAAAAAAACCAGATATAAAGTTTAATTGCACAAGTTACACGGAAATGATCAATATGAATGACATAAATAACGTATTTGAACCACCATTCAAGCTAAGCATTCCGTACGATACATTGAAAGAATATTTAAATCAAGATGATGCCCCATTTAATGATCCAAAAATTGCATCACACATACAAGGAACGAAACGACATGTTCAATTGCTAGCTAGCGTTTCCAAACGGGTTATACCGGAAAATGTAGAGGCTGTTATGGCGACGACATTAGAGAGCGGTGCGAAATTGCCCAGACTTGAAAGTAAAAAAGACTTCAAACAATAATTTTTTTACTTTCTTTTCTATAACTAACTTAAATAAATTTTTTCATATTCAAATAAATTTCAAAAGAGAAAAAATAGATATTATTGTAAATAAATAATAAATATTATTATAAATAAATAAATAAAAATACAGAAAAAACATAGCCATTTCGCTGATTTTTTCATGTAAAGTGCCAAAACTGGTGATTTTTTGAAATGTTTGTATAGGGAACCCCACAGGGGGCTCCAGGGGGTGTGCCACTGGCATGGGTGCGTCAAGCCTCCAAAGTTAGTGGGGGTCGGTCATACATTTGGACTCGATTGGAGCACTCTAAATGGGTCAAAGTGGGATTTTTCAAAATTTGCCCCTACCCAAAAGTTCGACCCAAATTGGGGGACATCAGAATTCGTTTTAGAGGTATGGTTCCTTCGGCAAAGTTTCTTATTTTGATCCCTAGAATACGATTTTCACAGAGCAATGGGTGATTTTTTTGCCTCCCTACAAATCGACCCGGCCTATTGTACATATATATTAAAAATCCTGCAAATAACTTACGAGGTTACTGCTTTTAAAAACAGACTTCTTAGTATTGCCTTACAAGGTTCCGACTTTTGTCTCTCTAAATGTTATTTCCAAAATTTGATCCAAATATTTTATGAATTCTTAGGTTTGCGGATTATTTAAAAAAAAAAAAATGTGTGTACAATTTTCAAAATTTATTGTATAGTCATGGGTAAGAAAATATAAAAAAAATGTGTGTAAATAAGTAATAGAAATATTAACCCTAGAATGATTAGCATATTTCTTAACTCTTTAATGGTAAATTTCATCTGTAAGGCGACTTTTGTAAAGAACGCACATTTAACCACTAAAAAAACAAAAGTTTATTAAAACAAAAACATATATATGTTTGGTAACAAAACTAAGCAAAAAGACAAGTAATTGTTTTTTAATATCTGAAGCATTTTATAATTTGTAAATAATATATTTTAACAATCATTGAGCTAATGTTTACCATTCTAGGTACAAGGGCCAATTTGAGCGTCTGCCTGAAGGGCCAAGTTTTAGATTGATTATTAATAATTTTTTAGAACACAAATTAAATTTTGCAGACATTAGTTATAAAATTAACATGATAATTTTTTTAAGATAACCTATCTTAAGCGTTGGTGAAATTGGCCTGAAATTTTTTACAAAAAAACATACCTTATTTAAAAGGAAAAATCATAGTCATCTTGAATATACGACTCTAAGGCTTGCAAGTGTTTATTAAATTTTAATGGGTATGTGGTGTAAATTTTCGATAATAAATTTACCAACCTTTTTTCGGTAAGCCAATGATATCCAATCATCACCATAACTTAATTTATAATAAGTTTAATCTACTGCATATTTTCAACACATAGTATCAATGACACAAGCAGTAGCGCAACCAAAGTAAGGAATGTTGGGGTTTAAGCCTCGACCAAAATTGTCGTAACAAAAAGAGAAAGAGGATACAATTAAAATAACTCACACGAAATGTAATCATTAGTTTTTATCAAACGAATGAAAATCCAATATATAGATTTGAAGTCTATTGTCATGGAAACGTAATCTTTTAAAATATCCATGTTTTATTCGTTCAGAATACATTAGAGTGGTCATTATTTTTTTTCGGAAGTAAAAAAGAGCACACCGGAGTTTTGTTCCTTAACATGAGAGAGGTAAATTGCGAAATTTTCAGGAAAAAATATTGATATTATATTTATTGATATATTATTGAAATATTGACCTTTATATTGAAAATCTGATTTATATGGGATAATAGTGCTGTTTTTCTCCCAATTACATTTCCCAAAAATCCCAATTACATTTTTTTAGACTCAAATTTTCAAAAACCTGGTACGCACATCGTTTTTTATTTAATTTTCTTTAAAATGGCGTATCAAATATGAAAACCGGAGTTAAATTACCACAGTTATGATTTTTTACTTATGTAAAATACCACATATATTTTTGCCTTGTTGTATTAAAAAAATCATGCAAAAGTTGCGGGTAGGGGGATTTGAGGGGGAGTTGCCTGTTTCCCTGACGCAAAATTAAAAGAGGTTTTTTTCGGAAGTTATCCTTGCTCATGAACGTTATATTAATTATTAATTATCAGAGATACAAATCACAGACAAAAAGGTTTGTGGTTCAGCCGATGGCTGTTATTCAGCAGAAAGCTGGGCTTAATATGGTTAGCATGTTATCTGAACCAATTCAACAAAACAGTGGCGGTAAATTAATACAAAGAAGGTAAGTTTACATTTAATTTTTCTATAGACTGCATTTGGGGAATATTAATAAAATGAATTTCAATAAATAATTACAAAGGATCGGCCTTGTTACGTAGACATCGCGCCCGACTTGCACTGGTGCAAAGTTTACAACATGTTCAGAGCACGGATGGCTTCAACCAAATGTTCGCGCGAAGTGCGGCTTGAACTTCGTCCTTGTCGCGATAACGCGATCAAGCTCGAGAGCGTTCTTTCAATTTATCGAGAACTTAGAATCGAGACTTTTCGGAAAGAATGACGGGATGCCATTCTCACGGGATGCAGCTCATGGCTGCGTTTACTAAACGACCATTTACCCTTAAAACTGCATTCTTATCAATGGCAAGAGAATGTTTTTCCTTGAAATTTTTAGGGAGTTCTTAAGTTGCTAGTACTAATTTCATTCCGGTTTGACTTAATCCTCCCCGATTTTGAATTAACTTTTTCCGGTATCTAGGCAAACAAGAGTGGATAAATCGAAACATATAACCCCTCGAAACCCGTGGTGCAACCACGGGTGCCGAGATCTGCAGGGTTTTCAGCGGTGGGAACATGTCTCTATGTTGCATTTTCCACATTTTTTCGGATTTCAGAAATCCTGCTCGCGACATATGTTTTCCACATAAAGGAAGGATTTTCAAGCCAGGCCAATATAATTGACGATTCGGATCAGAGATAGAGGTCCTGACCCGATAATTGGAGTTCGGACATCATATGCTTAGCTAATTTTAACAACAGTACTGCTGCGCATAGTTTAAGGCGGGGTAAACTTATTGTATGGAGTGGAGCCACTTTACTTTTAGCTACTAGCAAATGAGCAGTGGTATCGCTCTTTGTATCAACATTGCGAACGTACATCGTAGCACAATAAGCCTTTTCAGAGGCATCACAGAATCCATGAATCTGAATACTGTGCTGGAGAGAAACCAGTCCATCTGGGGATAGAAATTTTATCAATAGTGGATAAGTTGTTGAGAAAAACATTCCACTTCACCAAAGAGATGGCTTTGACACATTCGTCCCAGTCCACGCCTTCTAGCCAGAGTTGCTGTAAAAGCATTTTTGCCTGGACGATTATAGGGGATAGCCATCCGGCAGGATCGAAAAGGGCAGCCACCGCAGAAAGAGTTTGTCTTTTTGTAGCAGAGATAGTGGGATTCAGAGTCTGAATCGTGTAACAAAATAAGTCGTTTAGTGCAATCCATTTGATTCCAAGAGTTTTAGTGGAACTGGAATTGTAGAACTTTAATAACTCTGAAGTAAGCAGATCTTTCGACGGAACATTTGAAAGCAAATTTGGGTGATTAGCTTTGATCTTTTTGAGAAGAAAACCTGCCGTTTTAAGAGCATCTACGAGCTGAGATTGAGAAGCTTAATATATCGCCAACATAGGTTTCACTTGTGAGAACTGAAGATGCTATGCGATAAAAACTTCGGCAATATTCAGCTAACTGATGAAGAGTACGAATCGCTAGGAACGGATCACACTTTACACTAAAAGTAACGGTTTTAAGGGCGAAATCCTAAATTGGTTGAAACTAGAATTTGGCGATACATTTTTTGTATGTCACCGTTGTTGTAAACGAACCGGTAAAGGCGCCACTTGAGGATGGCGCTCATTAAGACGGATTGAAGAGAAGGACCGCTATGGAGGACGTCATCAAGGGAAAGAGCACTTTGGGTAGATTTTGAGGCATTAAATACCACCCGCACTTTTGTGAACGTGTTTTCGGGTTTTACTACAGCGTGATGGGGTAACTAAAACGAAAAATATTTCGCATCTGCACATATTTCTTGTGAGTGAGTTTTGTGCATATGAGCGCAGTCAGATACTCATTTAGAACTTCATTGTATTGTGACTGAAGTTGCGGTTTTTTGTTGAGGGTGAGTTCCATTCGAGTGAACTGTTTTAGTGCCACATAACGAGAGGCGCCAAGAGCATCTTCGGAGGAGAAGTTTTTCTTGAACGGAAGCCGAACAACGTATCGCACATCAGGCTGACGAAAGGTGGTCCTCTTAAACAATTTTTCACAGTATTCATCATAGGCTGAAATTGGTCGGGACTCGGGAATTTCTTCCACTTCCCAGAATTTTCGTACTAATTCACTTAAAGACAGCTCAGTGGAATGCAAGACACAAGTCGAGAATGAGTAAGAATTAGAAGGAGGCAAAGAGTGATCGGTAAGGCGGCCGCTGAGTAACCAGCCGAAAATGGTATTTTGCGCCAGGAGACTACCAAATATGTTAGTTTTAACTCCTTCGAGCAAAATGTGGGGAATTATGTCACTCGCTATGACCATGTCAATTTGTGCGGGAATATAGAAGTTTGGATCAGCGAGTTCTAATCTTTCGATTTCCTTCAAATTTGGTTTAGAGAGGTGATAAGAAGGCAGAAAATTTGTTAGTTTGTGAGCGCAATTCACTTCGTCACTTCGAGATTAAAATTGAGGCATTTTGTCACGAGATTGAACGAACAAATTTTACTTATGCTGTTAAGAATTGTTCCAACCATTTCCGATATGTTGGTGCGCAGCTTTCTTATTGGCAGTGGAAGGCGTTGCTGAACTTTTTCTGAGAGAAAAGTTCTTTGCGATCTTTGATCAATCAGCGCTCGCAGAGTAAATAAATCGCCAAAATGGTGAATGTAAACCAGAGCGGTTAGTAAAACTGCTCTGTCTTCATTCGCTGCAAAGTGAGCGGACACTTGAGCTACGTCTTCTGAGACGGAGCAAGATGGTTCTTGAATGGAGCTAGTATTTGGACCCAATGCTTGAGTATGCGTTGAGTTGATAGGACATTTCCTTGAGCAAGAAGGTACATTGTCACTATCATGGCTCTGATCAGCAGTCTGGAGATGCAGCATTGAATGATGCGGCTTTTGGCAATGAAGACAAGCAAACCCGCTTTTACATTGTGATCTGATCTAAAATGCGAAGATGCCAAGCAGTTGGAACAAAACCTGTTCTGCTTAACTTATTCTATTCTTTCTTGGGGCGAAAGAGCTTTTCACTTGGGGCACATTCTGAGAGAATGTTTTTGTTTGCAGGATGGGCAGAAAGAGTAGTTAGGTTGTGTGGGATTTTCTACGTGATTATTTTGCACGTTGGACCTGTTTTGGAAATTTTGTTGAGGCATGTTTAGAGGGACATTAGATTGGAACTTATTTTGCCCCACGCGTTTGGGTTTCGGGTATTTGAAAATATTCGAGGGGTTCGGGTTTGAGGAGCCGGCTGTGACCCCTTGGGCTAAGCTCCTTTAATGCTATTGACCTTTTCGACTACTTCGTAGGGAGAGGTCAGAAACTCGTCCATTTGTAGCCAAGTTAGGAACTGTTTTCGTGAGGTAAGCGATTGTTCCCAGAGTGCTAACGTTTCCTATGGTAGCTTCGTTGAGCACAAATAGACGACTATGGGGTCCCAGTTGTCAATGCACACTCTTGGGCTGACAGCATGGCGAGGCAGTCATTAATGGTCGACTGAATCCTCTGGATTGCCAAACTGTTTTCAGTTGATGCAGCTGGGATGCTAAATAAATCTACAAGTATCCTTTTGTTCTCATAGCGTAAGCGGAGCGCTTCCCACACTTTAAAGAAATTTTCATCGCATAGCTGGTATCTCTTCACAATATTTCTAGAAGGGCCACGACCCAGCTATGAGACGGTTTTATCATCTCATTCTGGAACATCTTTCCCAGATCCATCATGTGAGTTTTGCATTTATGATACGTATCCACACAGGAACTATACTTGGTCTTAGTAGATAATTTGAACGCCTCATCCACTGCCGAGTCATCTGATACCATCACTTCTGCATACGCGTAGTTGAGTCTGGCCCATTTTTGATCCAAGTCAAGAAGTTGGGCGTGTACACTTGAGTCAGTGTGATCATCGACAGGGATGGCTTCAACTTTAGAGCAAAATTGAACCAAATTGTCCGACGTGAAAAACATTTTGCCTTGATGCTCATTTTGGCTGAAGATCTGAGCACATGAGTGGATCGAAAATCCAATGCGACATTAAGGTTCAAAGTTTTGAGCGAATACTCAGCAGCTAAGCGAGCTTGGCAACTATTAGGTCTCGGGAAGAAATCGAATATTCTGCAGAAGTTGCACGAGCTGGCAATTCCGAATATCCGTAAAATATTTATTGAGAAGAGATTGTTGCGCACGATAGCAACTCTGAATACGCGTAAGCTTTCAGTGAAAATCTGAGAAATTTTTCAGAAAAAATCGAATATTCAGTAGTTGTACGAGATGGCAACTCTGAATACCCGTAAAATATTTTTTGAGAAGAGATCGAATACTATTCAGTAGTTGTGCGAGATGGCAACTCTGAATACGTGTAAGCTTTAAGAGAAAATCGGAAAAATTTTCAGAAAAAATCGAATAATATTCCGTAGTTGCACGAGATGGCAACTCTGAGATAAAGAGAACGAAGGTTTGAACCAAAGACGGCAATATTCCGAAAGTCGGTATTTTAAAAAAAAATGTGGGAATTTTTATAGAAAGCTTTTTTTCGACCAAATATCAATTTATTTTTATAAATATATGGGAATATTTATAAAATTGTGGGAGATTTTATAAAAATATAGGAATTTTTATTGAAAATGTATCCAAATATAAATGTGGGTGTTTCTTAAAAATATATGGGGATATTTATAAGAATGTGGGTGATTTTATAACCATTTGTTAGCTGAAGGTCTTTGCTACCATTGCTTTTATGTATTGATTTAATCTATTTATAATTAAGCTCAATATGTTCAATAAATAAATAAATATAACCATTTTGGAATTTTTATAGAAAATGTTCCCAATTATAAATGTGGTTGTTTTTATAAATACATGGGGATATTTATAAGAATGTGGGTAAGTTTATTAAAGTTTGGGAACTTTTATGGAAAATGTACCCAAATATAAATGTGGGTGATTTTACATATATATGGGGATATGCATAAAATTGTGGGTGATTTTATAAAAATGTGGGAATTTTTATAGAAAATGTACCCAAATATAATGTGGGTGTTTTTATAAATATGTGGGGATATTTATATGAAAGTGGGTGCTTGTATAACAATTTGGGAATTTTTATAAGACCATGTGATTTTTTATAGACTTGAGTTATTTTATTAAAAATGTTTACCCTACATAAAAATGTAGGAATTTTTATAGAAAATGTAAAAACAAATTTTAAAAGTAAGAGAACGAGAGAAATAAAAATTGTTTTCAATACTATTATAGACTTGGGTATTTTTATAAATATTTTCGGATATTTATAAAAATGTGTGCATTTTTATAAGCCCGTGTGAGTTTTTAGAGAAATTTAATTATTTTATTAAAAATTTTAACTTTCCATAAAAATGTTGAAATTTTTATAGGAAATGTAAATTCATTTTTAAAAATGAGAGAAAGAGAGAAATAAATATTGCTTATAATATTCATATAATCTTGGGTATTCTTATAAATATTTTTGGATATTTATAAAAATGTGGGTATTTTTATAAGTCCGTGTGACTTTTTATCGAAACTGAGTTACTTTATTAAAATGTTTACCATCCATAAAAATGTGGAAATTTTTATAGAAAATGTAATTACATTTTAAAAGTGAGAGAAAGAGAAAAATAAATATTCTTTTAAATTTTTATATAAGTCTTGGGTATTTTTATAAATATTTTCGGATATTTATAAAAATGTGGGTATTTTTATAAGCCCGTGTGACTTTTTATCGAAACTGAGTTACTTTATTAAAATGTTTACCATCCATAAAAATGTGGAAATTTTTATAGAAAATGTAAATACATTTTTTACACATTGAAACAGCTGTCTAGTCTGCTATGTGATTGATACTCTATAGGGTATTGTTGTTGTTAGTTGTTATTCCTTCAGTTGTTTTCTTCGGAAAGCAACATTGACCTTGAGCTCGATAAAATATAACCTTTAATAATTGAAAAATTATTGGAGATATATAAACACATAACTTAAAAACTTATGAAAGAAGGTCGTAATTAATTTACAAATATATTTTCGGATATTTATAAAAATGTATGTATTTTTTCATAAAAATATATAAAGTGTTAAAATTTCTAGAAAATGATGAAAAGGCGAGAAATGCGTTCATATAAATTAACATAAAATATATTTATCTTAATATAAATATCGGTATTTTTATCAAATGTAAGAAAAATAAATAATTTTATTGCCATACAAACATTTATATCCAATAAATAAATTGCCATTTTGCGCGCAACAAATTTGTTTAATTTGCACTGTATTTATGTGTTTGGATTTTAATGTTTGGATGTGTAATAAATTTGAACTGCTTTTTTTCACTATATATAAATTGTACTGTTCGTTTTTAAATATATAATTACTGTAGTTATATATTTTCCAATAAATTTTAGCACATAATCTTTTATTTGTGCATGTGTTAATTTTATTGAAAAAATTAATTTTATCGTATATATGTACAAATTTTACCAAATCAATTTAAATAGCGTTCATGTTCTCTGTAAATCTTATCGTGTAACACAATGGTTTGACTTTCACCCCTGTAGGAAAATCAACTAATTTAAAAGTAGTTGAAAAAGTAGTTTTTTGTCAACCACAACTAGTTGAAATTCTGACTTTTTTCCATAGAACGAACTAACATATTTTGTATGGTGATGTCCGCTAAATAAGTCAATTGACTTTCGTCTCCATATATTTTCAACTACTTGTTAAAATAGTTATATTTAAATTATTTTTTTAATTACTTTAAAATAACCAATTGAAAAATAGTTAATAAGGCATGTTCTGAAATCCGATTCATCTCGGAATCCGATTTAATTTCAATTAAATGTTATTGGAAATAAATCCGATTCCGATGTGAATCAGATTTCAGAAAATGCCTGAATATTCCATTTACTAAAGATGAATTTAAAAGCATAAAAATTTTAAATTTCTGTACATCAAAGAGATCATTTATTTGACTGTTTTGAAAAAAATACATAAATTCATTACGTGAATGCATAAGGCATTTTAAAAATTAAATAAAAAAAGTCTTTTGAAAAAAGTTTGAAAGAAAGTCTGTTTTGAAAAATATATACATAAATTAATTACATGAATGCATAACGCGTATTAAAAAATTAAAAAAAAAAAATTCATTCAAGCTTTTAGTCTTTAACGAAATTAAAATTTTAAAATTAAGATTATTTGTTTTTAAGTAGTATTTCAATTACTTCATATAAAATGCAATAAAAACTATTTATAATTGAAGTGGATGCCACCTTAATATAATTCAACGTAGTTCATATACTTGTTTATTTAAATTAGTTTTTTAATTAGTTATTTTTAAAAACAAGTTAGTTTGTTCCTATAAGGACTGTACTTATATATTGTCGAATTTTAATATGTGTATAACTTCTGTAAGTAAATATGTTTGTGTGAATATATGTTAATTTGAACTGTTCTTTAATTATATTATTACTGTGGTTTTAATATTTTTCTATAAATTTTGGTGCAAATTTACGGTTCTTTTTAGCACATAATCTTTAATTTTTGCATGTCAATTTTTTTTTTTTTTTAATTTATCTTATCTACTTATCTACTATACATATGTACTAACTTCACCGAATCAATTTGATTTGCGTTCACTGTATTACTGTACATCTTCTCGCGTAACACACTGTAACACTGACTTTCACTGTACGTATATATGTTCGAATTTTAATGTGTGTAAACTTTTCTAGGTAAATATGTATGTGTGAATGTGTTAATTTTGAACTGTTTGTTTTAATATAATTTGTACTGTTCGTTTTTAAGTATATAATTTTTGAATTTTTATGTACTTCGTTAAATAACGTACCTTTGTCTCTAAATGTCTGGCCTGGAGAAGATAAATGCCTTGGTTTTGAATATTCGCTCCTTTTTTTGGAGTTTACTCCTTTAGAATCGTATATATATTGCCCGCGGTATGAAAATTTTATGGCGAGTGAAATCAATCGTTATCTAAACTAGTAAGGAATGGAGCTTCGGCAGGGTACCGAAGCTAAAATACCCCCTCCCCCCCCCCGCGGCCTTACTGAAGTATATCCGAAGTCCTTAGACGTCTATAAAATTTTTATGTATATTCTGCAAAAATATTTGTGTCATACGTTTAATTTAATTTTGCCCTTAGCTGCCACATAAAGTTATGTATAAGCAAAGTTAAATGAATATACTAGAAAACCCACTTTTCTAGTATAAAGACTCAACATTTAACCGACGGATATATGTATAGGTTAGATAAACGACGTGGGCGGAACTTGGGTGCATACAGACACGATGTCATTCAGTTTTATATATTTACGAAAGTTTTACAATTTTTCATCCGATTTTGCCAAATATCAAAGAGTGGTTTATGTTAAATATCAAAGTTTGTATGCAAAATTTCAAGACATTTCTCTAATTTTTGCAGATTTTTAAGCGATTTAACGATTTCAATAAAGTCACTTTGTATGGGAGGTAGGCGTGGTTTTCATCCGATTTGGCCAAATAGCATAGTGATAGTCTATATTATATATAAAAGCCTATGTGCAAAATTCCAAGACATTTCTGCGATTTCAGCAGATTTTTAAGGTATTTTACGGTTAATATAAAGTCACTTTGTATTGGAGGTAGGCGTGGTTTTCATCCAATTTTTCCAAATTTCATAGCCAGGATTTAGATTGAATATCAAAGATTACGTGCCAAATTTCAAGGCATTTCTTTAATTTTTATGGATTTTAAAAACATTTTACGGTTAAAATAAAATCATTTTGTGTGGGAGGTAGGCGTGGTTTTTATCCGAAATGTCCCATTTTCGAACTTGATCTTCCCTTTTTAAAAATGAACTTATGTTTTGAATTTCATCGCGATAGCTTTAAAGTTACGGCTGTAATCGTGTCGACAGACGGACAGACACACGGAAATCGACTCAGAAGGTGATGCTGATCAAAAATATATATATATATATTTATATACCTGCCACACCTCCTTCTTGGCGTTGCAAACGAAATGACAAAGTTCATATACCCCTTACGTAGTACGCGTTGGGGTATAAAAATCAAGCGTTACCCAGTCAGCGTTATACCAACAAAATACATACTCAAAGCAGAGAAATACCAACAACGAAGATATACCAACAAAATACATACTCACAGCAGAGAGAGTTTCAATAAACTCGATGTTGCTCTCTACTCTTCTCTTTTTAACCGACTTCAAAAAGGAGGAGGTTCTCAAGTTCGGCGGTTTCTCTGTTTTTCTTTTTTTTCTTTTTTTTTTTTTAAATATATGTACATCGATCACTCCTAAACCATATGCCTGATTGCCATAATTTTTCGGGAACAGATAGATATCATAAGCATGGAGGTGCCCGTAAAAAAGTGGGCGGTATTCGAGAACTGGGCGTGGCAATAATAGATCTCGCAATAATAAATACTACTGTATCTCAAATAATATTGACACTAGGGTAGTGCAATTTAGTGTAGGCGAAGGCACAATTATTACAAATAACGGGCAAGAAAATGGGTGTAATTCGACAAATGGGCGTGGCAATATTAGAAAAACAGTGTATCTTGAATAATTTTGAGACTAGAGTACTGCAATTTAGTGTAGAGGTAGGCACAATTATTAAAAATTTCTGTCAAGAAAATGGGCGTTATTTGGCAAATGGGCGTGGCAATATTAGAAAAAGAGTTTATCTCGAATAATATTGATACTATGGTACTGCAATTTGGTATAAGGGTAGGCATTATTAGTAAAAATTACGGTGAAGAAAGTGGGCAGCTTTTGACTACTGGGCGTGGCAATATTAGAAAAACAGTGTATCTTGAATAATATTGACACTAGGGCACTGAAATTTATTGTAGTACAGGGGTAGGCAGAATTATTAAAAATTATGGTCAATAAAGTATGCGTTATTGGATAAATGGGCGTGGCAATACTAGATAAACACTATCGCAGTTAATATTGACGCTGGGGTACTGAAATAAAGTACAGGGGTACGCACAATTATTGGAAATAACGCGCAAGAAAGTCGGCGCTTATTTAACAGAGGGGCGTCGAAATATTTTAAAAACACTATATGTCGAATAATATTCACACTAGCGCAATAAAACTCGTTACAAGAATGGGTATAATAATTTCAAAACATGTGACATCTAATTTAAATTTAAGAGGCAGATATTTGAAATAACCAACAAACTTTCAGAATTTATTAGAACAAATTTTTCGGAACAATTGTAATAATGTTGTTTATACTCTTTTTTCGAAAATTTATCATATTCTCTAAAAAGGAAGAAATAAAAATTAAAAAAAAAAACAACCGACTTCAAAATCACTACAAAGTAAAAAATAATTTTAAAAATAATTTTCCTTTTAGTTTCTTGGTCATATTTGATAATTTATTTAAACATATTATTATATATGAAATCTTATTATCTTAATTTTTTTCTTATTTCTTTTATTATCATAAATATATTTATTTCTTGATGAATACAAATGCTTTGAAGTTGGCGCTTCTGATTAAAAGTCTGATTATATTAGCGCCGACCTTAAAAAACGCATTTAATCCAGAAGTTCTAGATATGTTATAAGTTGAGTTGGTGAGCACGGTTTACTCTGGTACTACTGATGAATGATTTTTTATTTATTTATTAATTCTAGTTACAATATTAAATATTACAACTAAAGAAGTAAAGAGTACTAGCTGCCAGGGCCTACGACTGGTGAATGAAATTCACTTATTGAGTTCAAATATGAATGCCGTTATTCATGATATATATGTTTATTTAAATTCAACCAAATTTACTTTGCTTTTGTAATGTATCGACAAATACTTATTTTCATTGTTTAATTCTAAATACTAAAACTTATTGAAATATGTTCGTATATGAATTTCTGTTGTATGGGAGGATGCTCTACGTACTGTCAAATCTTAACCGAACTTATTTTGGGACTTAATATAATTAATTAAAAGGCTACTAATTTTCGTTGCTTTACTATGAAGAGTTTTTAAAATATTTCAAAATATTGTTATAGGTTGTATGAAAGGTACCACGCCTCTGTGTGATATTTTCGTTTAAATAAATTTATAATTTTAAGAAGGTCCCCAAATAGCAAAGTACCCATTTTGGTGAAGATACAGTGGGATTTAGAGATTTGGCCAAAACTCCCATACAAGCGGCCCCAGTGTGCGACGGTCTCTAAGACGAGAGATGATAAAGCGGCCTTCACTACAAACATCAGCTAGATTTTTTATTAACTTTGCCGTTGGTGGGAGAAGAGGATCAAATAAGGCTAATGGTGCGTTAGTGGAGGGTTGGGTGGTAGTAGATGAAATAGGTGTTGGCAAGATACTTTCGGTTAATGGTGGGGGATTTAAGGTATGGGAATGTATGAAATTGGGATACTTATCGTTGTAAGTTGCGTTGATATTAAGATTAAATTAAGCCCATTTTTGATAAGTAGACGAGTTTTTCGTCTTTAAATTGCTTATTAAAGCAACATTCTGAGTAAATGTGGGGTAGACGTTTGTTTTTAAATTCCAGTTAGAATCTGACTTGTGATGGGACTAAGATGGCGTATGCTTATTTGATGAGTTGGGCTTGGGGTAAGGAACAGATAGGTTTTTTATATAGTGGGTTCTTAGAATATAATTTAGATGAAAAATTGATATAAGATTAAGAATAAGAGCTTAATTAAGAGTAAGAGCGGGAATTAAAATTCGAATACGAGTTAGAACTAGAGATATGATTAGTTTTAGAAGATTGATTATTGTAAGTGTTAGCATTTATCAAGAACGTGTTGAAGTTTTATCGAATTTTTAAGTTTGCAAGATTTATTTTTAACTGGCTTCAGGTCATTCAAATATAAAACAAATCATTTTATATGTCGTTTTTTTGATGTCAATTTTATTCTCGATATTTCGAACTATCGGTGTAATTCATCATCAGGAAAAACTAGAAATAAGAACGTATAGAACGTATTCTTATCGACTCGTTTATACATTTTAAACTTTAAAAACTCCGTGTCGATAAGTACACGTTAATTTCTAGTTTTTCCTGATGATGAATTGGACCGACAATTAGAAATATCGAGAATAAAATTGACGTCAAAAAAATTACATATAAAATTATTTGTTTTATATATGAATGACAGGTGGTGTGAAACGACTTGCCACAAACCAATCAATTTTGGGTGCCTTTTGATCACCCTAGATGCAGATAGAGGAGTCGTAGTTGTAATCAATTTTTTAAATTGATATTTTAATTGAATTGGTCAGTTTTTTTTTTCAAAGCAGTGCTTTATTTTTTTACTTGTTTGTTTTTGTTTTCTTCTGTTTTTTCACCTTACTGGGTCAACAAAATGACTGAGTTGAAATTTTTGGGACACTGTATTTTTTTTTTTTTTTTGCTTGTTAACTAGGTCAATGTATCGAATATTTTATATGTAGCGGAGGATAACTTTGCGGAGCGTTTTAAAGAACACTACCGAACGGCTTGAATATGGATATGTGAATGACTTGATCAGCGTAAATATAGTTTTATCTGTTCTTTTTTAGTCTGTGATCCGCTCGTTTTTTAAGTGCATTCTTTTATTGATAAAAAAATTAAAGCAATATTTAACATACAATAAAATTATATTTTAATAAAATTTTTTAAAACTGAATAAAGAATTGTATTGTGACGTAGCGCACAGTCGACCGCCCCATCCCCTCATGATGTCACAAATGTTCGACCCCCTCCCTCCCCCTAAACGTATTACGTAATTTATGAACAGCCTCTTATAAATTTTTGTCTTATTTTTTAAGTAACATTATTTTCTTATTTTTTTATTTAAATTTAACGGACATGATTTTAAATATTTGCAAATTTACATGCTCTTTTCAAATTAAACTACAGGAAAAAAGTTTAATAAACTTTATCATTGGAAGTTTATTTCTTGTATACAAAAATTTGCACAAGTATCTTTATAAATAGAAGAACTTAAAATACCGCACTAAATTTTATCTGAGTGCGCCCGTAACGTTTTGTTATTTTCACTTAAGTATTTTCTTTTTTTTTCATATGTATAAAACAGTTAATTTCTCTTCGTATTTTATTTTCGTCTATCGACCCTCAAAATTTGATGCAAATCAAAGTAATGAAGTTCTGAATCACTAATGGTAATGATATTTCCAAAAGTTGTGCCCAGTAATCAAATGCATTCAGAACATTATGCTTACATAAATTTTCACGAAAAAATTACGAACATAGTCCTAAGATTCGTACCTTAGCTAAATTTTGATAGATTTCCATCCATTCCAAGTGACATTGAAAAATAACGTGTGGCTGCTCTTATCAACTCCCAAACCTCAGACGTCAAGTTAAAGAGGGTATAGAAACTTAAATTAATAGGAGTATTAATAGGAGTGTCACATACAACTGAAAATAGACCATAAAAAACTGTATGTGGCATTCTCCAAATAACAGACTCATACAATTTTAGTGATTAATTTAAAAGATTAAAAAAATGAAAATAAACTGATCAAATATCAGAAATTGTGTAAAAATAGGTACAGATGGTAAAAAAAGTAATTTCTATTACTAATGGAATAATTTATGCAAAAAGATTTTACTCTCAAAATAAAAACACAATGTTTGTGAGAATCATCATTTTTAACAGATTCCTTTTTTATAAAAATCTCCCTTTATCAGCACCATTTGTTGCCAAATAATTATCATTAAAGGTGGGACTCTTTTTATATTTTTGTTTTTTACATACATTTTAATATTCAAAGCAAAATAATCATTCTTCATTAAAAACAAAAAAACAAAAACATTTGTGCAATGAAGTAATCAAAAACTTTGTTGTCTGTTTAAATCAATTATGCTTCATGCTGATTTTTTTTAAGTTTTATATAAGGGCGAGCTTAGAACGATTTTTCGTTTTAACTTTGTACAATTGAAAAGTTAAATTCGCGCACATTAATTATTTAAGGGAAAAATTACACAAAAATATTTGATAACCTTTTTTCAGGGTTCATTTTTTGTAGACCAGTGCTTTTGCATTTAATTAGCTTACCTTTAGTTATGTCTTCGCTACTTTATTGTTGCAGAGCTGACCATTGAAAACATTTGATTTACTTCTGAAGATTGGATTCATGTCCCTTTTCGGTTGAATATAACCCTTTTTTCTACTTTTGTCATATCTTTAGTTAATAAAAAACTTAAATGATAATGAAAAAAGTTTCTAAGAAGTGACAAGCTATAAAAAGGGTAAAAAACATCTTATTTTTGTGTCATAAAGTAAAATTTCGAAAAATATCAATTATTTAATTTTTAATCAATGTCTCATTACAATAATGAGAGACACTTGCACACACATTTATTTGAATTTATAGCCCCATTTAAATTTTCCAAATTATTGTTTTAACCAAAAACGCAAATTATTTCGTGCTTATACGAGCATTTATGGTTTTTTTATGTAAATACTTTTGCAATTTGCATTATTTTAGAATTTTGTTTTGTGTTTTTTTTTTGTTTTTTTTTTTTTTGCTTTTGTTACAGAGCCAAACATCATTGGTAACTCTATTAGATTTGAATGAGAATTAAATTGAAATTTAATTAAATATTGTGTTTATGTTTACCCAAAACGAATAATAATATGGCATCGCTTTAATGTTAATCAGACAAAATTAATGTGTATGCACTATTTTAGGAATATGTTGTTGTTGCCATACTGTTTATATAAATAACTGTTCAATTGCAGTGTTTTTATCCGCATGCTGTATGTTTAAAAATATGAAACATTTCACTACATGGCGTATGAGTGATATTTTTAATCTCATAAATAACGCAATGTTTCAACGTTAATTGTGTATTTTTGCTAAGCTATTTATTTATAATGAGGTTGTTAAAATGCATCGAATTTGAATAAAAAAATAAAAAAATTATTATAAATGTTAGTTCTGCACTTAAACTGGATGTACGGCTGAGCATGATAATAAGATTAAAACAAATGAAATATTTCATTCCAGTTCATATCGAGTGTTTCCTTTAAAAGCAATAACAAGGTATATAACTTTAAAATATGATTTTTGAATGGTAGCCTTTAACATTTACTAAGCGGAGAATGTGAATATGTTCATAAATCTATTTTTTTAATCTATTAGTTTACTCAAAAAAATCAATTATCAGGTATAGTAAAAAGGAATCCATTATTTTTTCAAGAAATTTAAGGTTTTATTTAGCATAGTTAGAATGGTCCAATTAGTTCAAATATGCACCGTTTTGCTCGACAACTTGTTGCATTTTAAAAGTAAATTTCATTATGCTTTCCTCATAGAAACTTTCGTCCCTTTGGGAAAGTTCCTATTGGGACAGTCGATTTTCACAAACTGCTCTTGAGGCAAATGTTTTAGCAGCAAGCCCATTTGTCATAGACAGGAACATGTAGTTATCACTTAGTGCCAGGTTCAGACTATAAGGTGGATGCATAAGAACCTCCCAACCAAGCTCCCTGGGCTTCTGGCGAGTGACTATCTTTGTATGTGGCCTGGCGTTGCCCTGATGGAACACAATTCCTCTCCTATTGGACAAAACTGGCCGCTTTTGGGCGATTGCTTCTTTCAGACGGTCCAATTGTTGAGATTAAAGGTTCGAATTATGTAAGAGTTTGGCAGTAGGGGAGTAGCTCATAGTATATCTTTCCTTGGCAATCCCACCAAGCACACAGCAAAACCTTCTTAACCGTTAATCCTGTCTTGGCAACCGTTTGCTTGGGCTTACTGCAATTTGACCACGATCGTTTGTACTTGACGTTGTCCTAAGGGACCCACTTTTCATTATTTGTAATCATCCGCTTCAGAAATGGGTCAATTTTGTTTCGATTCAGTAGCAATTCGCAGATAGAAAAGGGGAGGTTCTCATGAAACACGACCAAAAAACTCAATTCTTTGTTTTCCATTTTTCGATAGTTTATGATATGCAGCGGTTTGTATATGTTCCCAAAGCGATTTGGCTGATAACGATTGCATAAAAATTTATCACATAAGAAAGGCAACCATCTTTTTTCCGAAAATTAAGAAAAATGAGTTTGCGTCAGGGCCGTATTCGGGGGGGGGGGGGACTTCAAGGGTTTTTAGGATTTAAGGGGATTAATTCAAATTTGATGTAATTGAAAAAAAGATTTCAATTGAATAATTATTTCAGAACTACTGATGTTATTAACGCGATATTTTATTTTCAATAAACAATGTCATTTCACCAAATACACAATGAAAACATTTCGCGACCAACACAAAAACTAAAATAAAACATATCTCATTGCATATTTGCAGTATTGGCTTGATTATGCGTTGCAGCTTGCAATCAACTTAAATAATAATCTCATTAAATGCATATGCTGAAAGCATTAAAAATTCTTTATACAAATTCTTCACTGCCTTTAATTTATAGGTTGCAACAAAGTGTTGTCATCAGCAGAAAGCGCAGACAAGATATTGCTCAGATAGCTGCTTCTTTTACCTGTTGTAAAGTTTAAAGGAAACAATAGGAGCATTCCAAGATAATCCTTACCAAGACAAAAATCTTATATTTTAAGATATTGTATTTTGAGATTATTAGGTAGTGAATTCCATAGTCTTATCGCACTAACAAAAGACAATCTGCTGGAGTTTGAAAAATTGTGCGTCGGAATAACGAGGTTCATGCTTCTGCTCAATCGACAGAATTGTAGCTTTTCAAATAGGTAATTAGGATAATAGGTAATTAATAGGTAACAAATAGGTAATTAGGACAACGCGAGTGTATGAGTCTATGCGAAAAAAATTCAATTTCTTGCATCAAGGGGGTTGGTAGGCTTCAACCTAATCTTTTATTTGAAAAGGATGATATACGGAAGGATGATATAAGGATGATATAAGGAAGGTATGATCAAACTTCTTGAGGACGTATATATATCGCACTGCGTTATTGAAAGCGACTAGAAATTTGTGTGAGGATCTCGAGTCGAGTTTGCTAAATACAACTTCCGAATATGTTATGATTAGCAATAACAGCTGCAAGACGAGTTTCTTTTTAGTTTCGACCGACACAAATTCGACCGGCAGTCATTCGAAGATTTCGTAAGACACAGTATATTTTGCTCGCGCATGAATGTGATCTTTGCAGGACAGGGTCAAGTTGATCCGACAACCAAGATTGGTGGACTTACTGACAAATTTTAACCTAATGCTATTAAGGAAAATTCAAGGAACATCAATATTTCTAGAAGGAGTCATAGAAATCGGACGAAGAAAAGATTTAAGAGGGCTCAGCCGAAGTATGTTTGCTCTCGCCCATTCAGCTATTATATACAGATCTTAATTTACTTTTGCACATAGCTCTTCAACAAGTCCGGTGGGTCTTGACATATACAGTTGTAGATCATCAGCATAGGCATGCATGATAATATGACTGCATTTACTGTTAATATCATTTGTTAATATCATTAACAAACATAGAAGAGGGCCAAGAACTTATCCTGGAACTCCACTCCATTCTATGGAATTCCACTCAAGGTTCTTTTAAATAATGACAAATTATTCCTAACTTTCACACTTTAAGATCTACCTTCTAAATAGCTTTCCAAAAAACGACATGCTGTATCCGAAAATCCAAAATATATCTTAAGCTTATATCTACATCATGATTCACAGTATCGAATGCATTTGAGAAATCTCACAGACTTAGCAAGCTTAGTTGGCCCTTATCATATGGCAGTCTTAAGTCATCCAGAACTTTTACCATCGCAGTTAAACAGCTGTGTCCATGATTAAAACCGGACTGAAAGTGTGACATAAGACCGAATGTGCCTATGTGGCTGGAAATCTGTTCAGCCATTAGAGACTCACAAACCTTAGAGATTAAGGACGAAATTGATCAAAAATCAGCTAGTTCACAAACATTGGATTATGTTTGCTATGGGTGTTATTGTTGCCACTTTCCAAATTTTTGGGTATGTTGAAGTTGTGAAGCAGTGATTTATGATGTGAGCAAGTGGACTGATTATATATGACAGTATACATTTACGGAATTTCATAGAAATACCATCTTCCCCGGAAGCATTCGATTTGATTTTTTTAATGCAACGAGCAACGTCAAATTCACTAACTGCATAAAATTGAAATTCATTAAGTATATTTCGAACAGATGTATCGTCATACGTAGAGATGGATACAGAAGCATTTATAGGACTAGCAACAAAAAAATCATTAAGTAGATTGGGATCAAAACGGCATGTTTCAAGTTCGGTTTTATAAACACCTAAGCTCCTAATATTTGACTAAAGCTACTTCGGTCGCAATGATGGATTTATCTTTGACATATAGAATTTCTGTTTAGATAACCGAACAGCAATCGTAGCTTCATTTCTCATTTTTTTATGTTATTCCCAGTTCAAAGCAGCCGGGTTCCGTTTCCACAGACTATAAGCTCTATTGCGTCTTTTTAACGCCAATTTTACAAAATATGTAAACCAGGGGCAAGTGTTATTGATCACACGACGGTTTCGCAAAGGTACATGTGCATAAAATAAATTATTTGTATTGTTAATGAAATTAGCAAGTTTTTCGTCAACTGAGTTGAGAAACCAACAGTCAGACCAATTTATTTAATACAAGTCCCTTATCAAGGAAGAGTAACCAATTGCTTTATAACCGCGATACTGAATTAGAGCCTCGGATGACGCTGGGCTAAATTTTATGTTAAAGGCAAAGAAAATAAGGGCATGATCTGACAAGAATGAAACTTGTTCAAAAAGCAAAACGTTCGATGGATCAGACACAACAAAAATGTCTAATAAACTTGGACAGGCATTATTTGCATTTGCATTCTCCAAATTAGAAAAAGAGTTGAGTAGCATGAGTCTAGCAGTAAACGCAGATAAGATGAAATATCTGGTGTCAACAAACAAACAGTCCCAACGTATTGGCACCCACGTCACTGTCGACAACACTTCCTTGGAGGTTGTGAAGGACTACCTCGTCTACCTCGTCTACCTTGGTTCCAGCATAAGCTTCACCAACGATATTAGTATAGAGATAAAACGAAGGATAAAAATAAAAACCAAAAACCAAAATTGAGAAACAGGGTCTTGTTTATTGTAGTTTTATTGTTGTTTTGTTTATCTCTGCCGGCTATTTAATCACTGTAGTTCTTACAAGCATATCTTTGGAGATATTTAACAATTATACTTATAATTTGGACAACAAAAATTAATGCAAGTTGTAGCTTAAGGTTCCAACTTGTTGTGTGCAGCAATTTTTATATTTCCGTGGCAAAAGTTGGCAATTGAACTTGTCAACGTGAATTAAGCAAAATAATTAAGCATTAAGTTGGTATGTCTGACTTACAACCACTTGTTTTTTTTAGTAAACTAAGCTAATAACTTTGTACATTAAGTTACCAACACAAACTTTCTTTGTTTGTCCCATGTATAAATTGGTAAACGAAGTAACCAACAGAAACAAAAAAAAAGGTCTGTGCAATATACACTCAACTCTCTTTTTACATGGCCTGTTTTTTGCATGACTTTGAAATAACAAGGTCCATCAACATTTATTAACACGATTTTTATGCTATATTGATATCTGATCGGTTCATGCCCACACGTGTGCGTATTTTTTTACACGAACTTTTTTTACACGTCTTACTTAGGAAAGGATCTACCGTATAAAAAGAAAGTTGAGAGTATTTGTAACTTAAGTTGCCAAGTTTTTGCATTAAGGCTTTACCAAAATATACCGAAGTTGTAAGTATTAAAATAGTTGCCAATCCCTCAAACTTTTAGCTATAGTTCCAAAAATTGTCACCACTAGTGCAAATTTTGATACGTATTGTCCCTTATAAAGTTGGTAGCTCGATTTACGTTGGACATATCGATATGCAACTTTTATAATATTATATATTATTATTATTAAAAGTTTTATATTAGATAAAATATTATTTAAGCACTGCATTTCAAGCTTTTTAAAGTATACTATATAGTACTATATAGTAATTTATATTCAGCATGGAGGGGCCATTTAAGTAATTTTGTCCCATGGTCGACTGGTGATTATTTTTGGTCCTTTTAAGGACACTAAACAATCATTCAACTGAGGCGACTGATACGGCCAAACTGAAAAAAATCCACAACGCAATGACTAGATATATATTCGAAAACACCCCAGAAAGCTCAAAAAGGTAAATTTCTTGAAAAAGATTGTTTGGCTTACAATCCATTTTAAAGTTGATTGAATATAAGGCTTTTATAAATAATTTTTTCTAGCACAGATCTCATCATATTTCCTTTGAATACTAGATTGAATTTTTTTCTCTTCTTTTAAACCATCCCTGAACAATTACCAAAAAAAAATAAAATAAAAATCCCAGCCAAATCAATCGAGCCATTTTCGATGACTAACGCACAGCAATTGATTTTTATGTATAGAAGAAGATAATAAATAGTTTTAATATGTGTAACATACCGTTACAAATTGTAAACGATCAATACATTAAAAAATTAAAATTGCATCACTTACAATTTAGACTGCAGTTACCTTTTTTCAGTCAAAATATAAATGTCGCAGCACCGTAGCCTTTCTCTACCTAAAAATTATGTATTGACAATAAGTGATGTGGAAAAAGCTGTAAAAAGGTTGAAGCAGTTTATCAACAATTGTAAAGAAGGCAGTGATTTAAAAAAATAAAAGATGAGCAATTAACCATTAAACGCATCAGACTCGATACTGTCCTCGTTGTGATTACCTTACAGTTTTTATATACAGTAATAGCAAGCATTAATGCATACTTTAAATACTACGTCAATATTGATATTGATGTGACCACCATGGACAATCCGTCCAATGAAAATATACTCAATAGCGTTCTGGAAATTCGTGGAGCTCTGTGCGCAGAGCTCAAAAATAAATGTGTGATATAAATATTTTTTCTTTTTTACATGTTTAAATAACAATGAGGATGAATTCACCGCTGCTGATGAGATGTTACCTACATTGAGACGAATTTCTTCATCAGTTGACGCGCTTCAAATCTTTCTGAATATGGGATAGAATGTAACAACTGCTGTTTTTATTGTTTAATATTTTAGAAAATTTTGCTTGGGAAGAAAAGTTGAATAATGTACTTCAAAATAAAATTACTGATTACTTTCCTAAAAGGATTTGCTATATGGCTGTTTAACTGTATAAAGAATTTTACCAATGTTATGTTAAAAAAAGTCGTGGTGGTCGTGGCGCAGTGGGTAGAGTGCATGGCCTATACACCAGAGAACCCGGGTTTAATTCCCACCTGACACAGAATGTTTTTTTAATTGAACTAATTTTTCCGTTCGGCCGTTACCTCACTGCAAACAATGGCAAACTTCAGAGATTAAAAACTGCCATGGAAAGCTTTTTGAGAACATAAGCCGTTCGGAGCCGGCAAAAAACTTGTTGGTTCATTTCTCGATCATTTGTGTTCAAACATTTCACAACACACACAACACAATTGATCATAAAAAGCTCGGTCAACGTCCTCTCAAGTACTGAAATGATCATTTCATTTTTTTATGTTAAAGAAATAACCAATCAAATAGCGCCACACAAGAAGGGCCAAAAGGCACGATTACGACTTCCGGGGCGCCGCGATTTGAAAGTGTTTTCTGGTAGAGTACAACAAAAAAACATGATTCGCCGGACAAAAAATCAATAACTCTATTAGTTATCGAGTTATCGATTTTTAAAAAAATTTGTTTGTTAAAAGATCTGTTCCAAAAACATCCATATCTTTGCCGTTACTCGCTGGATCTTTAAGATAGATATGTCATTTGATATATTTATTATAAATATCATTGTTACAATATTTTTAGTTTTATAAGCGAATTTATTCAAAGTTAAAATTTTTTATATAGAAACCTTTATTTTCTAAAAAATTTACGTTATTAAGTTACTAAAAATATATATATTTTGTATATATAATATATTACCTATTACTTTTTGTTTGATATATAAATATATGTATCTTTTTTTTAATTTCACACTATATTACATAAAATTGAAATTTTCCAATTTTTTGTTTGTTAAAAAGTCTGTAAATAAGGGTAATATAATAAATTATAATAATACTCTTCCATTTATCATTAATGCATTTTTTGGCAAATGGTCATATAAATCCCAATTGACTGTCACGACATTTGCATTCGTTAATAGCTTAAGCATATATCAATTATTCAATTTAATAAAATGGAAACCAATGTCCGAAACTGATCGACTAAAAATTACAAATTTATTTCACTGACTCGAAAATCCCGTTAATTCATATAAATATTATAGCTACAATGTTGCTTTAAAAACAGTTGTTTATTGCAATGGCGATATTCGAAAATATGGAGTAAGAAAGCAAAACATCTAAGGTAAATATGAGTGAAATAATTAACTTTCCGTACAAGGGTAAATCATTGTATCATAAAAAACACCATAAAAAATCAAATAAGTCATATATATGTATTATATGCCAAATGAAAGATAACTTTTCAAGCTTTAATAATTTACTCTTTATAATTCATAGTAATAACGGTAATTTTTCAGAAAATAACGGTTTTGTGTGAGAAAATATTTTTTTATTGCCTAAAAATACCTATAAAATACAAAGTACTTAACAGATTTCGTTCATTTAAAATTTTTCTGAAAGCCTTATATATTACCTGTTAAATAATACCTTAATCATATCGGTTATATATTAAGAATAATATAGCCAATTTTCTTCATCGTTTTTATAACAAAAAAAAAGTTTTTTAAAGCGATAACTTGAAAACAAATCGATAAATCGACTTTTCCTTTGGCTATTCTTATTTTTATTAAGAGTACTCTTCGAATACATCGTTTAATCGCGGCGCCCCGGAAATCGTAATCTCCCCAGCCAAAAGCTTGTGTAGGTTCAAATATTAAAAAAGAAAAAAGAAATGGCCATTTCAGCATTTGAAAGGACTTTGACCGAGCTTCTTATGACCAATTGTGTTGTGTGTGTTGTGAAATGTTTGAACATTTCAATACTGAGTTCAACTTATATGCAAGCCAAATAATAGCTAATCCCAAGGCGCATTCTAACTGCTCAAATTTCTTTGCTCACTCGGCATCGCATGTCAGCCACTATCAACCACTACAAACAAACTCCATTCCACTCCACACTCAGCTGGTTGTCATGTTGCATAGTTCTTGCTGTTGTTCAGTTGTTTGTTGATCCTCCTCTCATATAATTGTTGTTGTTGTTGCTGTGCATGTTAGTTATTTTGTTAGTTTTTGGCAAAATGTGCATCACGTAATTCACGCTTATGTTGCTGCTGCATAGCTACTCGTGCATGCTCATCATAATGTTTGTATGTACGTGTATGTGCCTGACTATATATGTGTATGTTTTGCGAGCATTAAATTAATTATTCGTTGTTGATGTGCAAACAAGGCGGATTTTTAAGGGAAGCAGAAGGTTTCGCTGTTGCGTGCGTGGTTTTTGACATACTGCAAGAGCAGAACTAAGGTTGATAAGAACAAAAGTTAGCAACATCATTTGAATACCAATGCATATCATCCTGTTATAGAAAGGTTTTTTATTCAATCTTTTTCGATTCTTTTACCAAACAAAATTTGATAATTATAATCAGCCAATTAAGGTCAGAGGAACTCAAATAATAGATCAAAAAATAGTATAACTTTTGGTTCACAATAATTCGTTTTACCCAAATACATTAAGGGTGGTTCAAAATGCAATTTTTTTTTAAGTGAAACTTTTATAGCCGCGTGAAAACAACAACACAGCATTTCACCATACTGGTTGTATACAAACGAAAAAAATTATTATTTAAAAATTTTTCATATTTCTGCTTTCACCGAGGATTGAACACACCATGCTTGGATCCATAGCCGGCTGATCTACCCACTGGGATACGAAGACATTTTTAATAAAGTAGCTCATACTTATGTTAAATTTTACAATCAGTAGTTGTTTTTTATCTTTCATGATTGAATTGAGTATTTCGTTCAATACTCTGAACGTACATTACGGTTAAAAAATTTTAATCTGAACGTAGTTTTTTTCAAAACATTAATATAACAAGGCATTTCTCAAATTGAGTTTGGATAAATTCAGAAAGCAGTTTTCGAAGTAGGCCTTGCATTGGAAACAGCACATGCTGAAATTTGTTTTATTCTTAGATCTGTGAATCTACCCTATAGGAACGAACTAACTTGTTTTTAAAAACAACTAATTGAAAAACTAGTTTAAAATAAACCAGTATATGAACTACTTTGAATTATATTAAGGCGGCAACTACTATGATTTTGACATGTTTTAATTGCAAATTTTTATTAGATTACAAGCTTATATAAATTTAACCATGTTATTTCATCAAATATTATTAACTTTAGGCCATCAGTAATACTTTTCAATTGGTTGTTTTAAAGTCATTAAAAAATAATATAAATATAACTAATTTAACAAGTAGTTGAAAATATATGCAGACGAAAGTCAATTGACTTATTTAGCGGACATCACCATACAAAATAAGTTAGTTCGTTCTATGGGAAAAAGTCAGAATTTCAACTAGTTGTGGTTGACAAAAAACTACTTTATCAACTACTTTTAAATTAGTTGATTTTCCTACAGGGTATATATAGAAAAATGAATGTATGTATGTGGGTATGTGGATATGTGTGTATATCACGTATAGACTCCAAAACCACAGAACCAAACGTTATGAAATTTTTAGAAATACTGAAGCAACACTCTGGAAGTGTTCCTGTGAAGTTTGGTGTTGATTGGACAAGGGGTCGTGGTACCTCCCATACAACCCAAATTGGCTATATCGCTCACAAACCAATAAAAAATGCTATTATCAGACGGTTTTAATCATATAAAACTAATATTTGGTAATTTTGTTCAGATAGTTACTTTCGGTCACTGTACAAAAAATGGGCGTGGTCACACTATATCTACGCCTACTTTTCAGTAATCATTTAAATTCCTGAGATGTTCAAGTTTCGATACTGAATCTTGGTACGAAGGTGGTATGGATACTAGTGGCAGTTACTATGTAAATATAAACGTTGTCACGCCCACTTTTACCGCCCACAAATCAGTAAAAATGGTTTATATCAGACGGCTCTTGCCGTAGAAGACTAAGATTTGGTAATTTAGATCGCATGGTTACTGTCGGCCAATGTACAAAAAATGGGCATGGCCGCACTATATCTACGCCCACTTTATCGAGATCATGCTCATTCCTGAGCTGTACACGTTTGATAGTGAATCTTAGTGTGCAGGTACTATGGATCCAAGTGGCAGTCACTACGTATATGTAAATGTAGTCACGCCCACTTTCAACGTCCACAAATCAGTAAAAATGCCTTATATCAGACAGATTTTGCAGTAGAAGACTAAGATTTTTTAATTTAGTTTATTTGATTACTATCGGCCAAAGCACAAAAAATGGGCATGGCCGCACTATACCTACGCCCACTTTCTATAAATCATGCTTATTCCTGAGTTGCACATGTTTTGATAGGGAATCTTAGAATGCAGGTGCTATGGATCCAAGTGACAGCCAGTATGTATATACAAATGTTGTCACGTCGCCCACAAATCAGTAAAAATGCTTTATATTAGATGGCTTTTACCGTAGAAGACTAAGAATTGGTAATTTTGTGCATAAGGTCACTGTCGGCCTGCGTTGTACGCGTTTTGATAGTAACACTTCATATGCAGGTGCTCTAAGTGGCGGTCAATATATATATATATATATATATCAAATTAGCCACGCCAACTTGCACCACCCAAAAATAAAAAAAAACAACGCGAAATGGCCAATTTCAGCCCTTGAAAGCACTTTGACCGAGCTTCTTATGATCAATTGTGTTGTGAGTGTTGTGGAATGTTTGAACACAAATGATCGAGAACTGGACCTACATGTTTTATGTCGACTCCGAACGGCTTATGTTCTCAAGAAGCTTTTCATGACAGTTTTTACTCTCTGAGGCTTGCCATTGTCAGCAGAGAGGTGATTGCCGAACAGAAAAATTATTTCAATTGAAAAAACTTTCTATGTCATGTGAAATTCGAGCCCGGGTTCTCTCCCATATGGACCGCACACTCTGCCCACTACGCACCGGCTGCCACTTTTTTACCCACAAATCAATAGAACTTCTACAAATCAGACGATTCTCATCGTTAAATACTAAAATTTGGTAATTACATTCATACACTTACTCTCGACAGCTTTGCAAAAAATGTGCATGGTAGGACTATATCTGTGAAAAATCTTCAGCAATAATTTTATTAAATTTATTTATGTATTATAGTTAATTACATTTTAACAATTATAACTACGTAAGCCCTAGCTGCCAGGTCTATCGGATAGAAATAATTTTAATTCCTGAGATGTGAACGTTTTGATAGTCAAACTTGGTGTGTAGGTGCTATGGGTCCAAGTGGCGGTCACTTTTTATATAAATTTTATCACGCCCACAAATCCGTAAGAAGTATATAAATCAAAATTTACAGTAAAAGAATAAAATTTGGTAGGTTAGTTCATATGGTTACTGACAGAACCCTTAAAAAAATGGGCGTGTCGCACTTTACGCCGACTTTTCAGAAATCATTGTAATTTCTGAGCTGTACATGTTTTGATAGTGAAACTTGATATGTAGGTGCAATGGGACCAAGTGACGGTCACTATATATATTAATGTTGCCATGCCTACTTTTCTACTCATCTATCTATCAGTAAAAAATGTATGTTTGTATACTAATCCTCCTCACAAAAAAAATGTGTTTGGGTCGGTTGCTCAAAATAACGCTTTATGTTATGATTCCCCAAATATTTCGATAGTAGCGATAGCCATTCGTGAGCTGGAATAGTTTGAAATAAAAAAAAAACAAAAACGAAATGGCTATTTCAGTCCTTGAAAGGACATTGACCTTAATAACAAACGGTCAGACTTAATAGTTATCTGCACCAATCAGTTTGTAATTTTTTCAGTCGGATCAGAGGTAATGCGGATTTTCATTAATTTTTTAACTTTTTTTAATTTAATTTTAATTTTGAAATTCAAATTAAAATTTTTTTTTTGTCTTGCCATGTTACTTTTGGTCAAATAAATTATCTATTGATGATCAAATATAGTGTAAAGTAAAGAATTAAATTGAATGAAATTCCAAAAAAATTTACAGATTTTTTTACATTTTACAATTTATTTGACTTAAAGTAGTATGGGAAAAAATTCATTTGAGTGAAAATAATATGAAAAAAGTAAAAACAATCCATTAAAATCCCCATTATCTTTGGTCCAACGGAAAAAATTTAAGACTTTTTGATGCAAAAGAACTTTTTCATTACTCTTATTTCTGACCGTTTGTTGTTTTTAACTACCATACCAGGCAATATTTTTAGTCGAAATTTTTTGGGGATCATCGTAACATAAGCCATGAAGTATTTTGTAGAACCGGACTAAGCAACTTTTTTTTCTAAAGAGCGTGAGGCGACTTAATGTATATACGTATGTGGGTATATGTGTATATCACGTAAAGACTCAGAAACCGCTAAGCCAATTTTTATACCAAAGCCTTGAGAGGCCTTCCTATGAAGTCTGGTGCCGATCGTAAAAGGCACCTTAAATACACCTAAAATTTTCGATATCGAACAGTTTTGGTTTTTTTTTGAAGGTCGCACAGCCTCGGAATTCAGTATTCGACCTCAACTTACACATGCCGTTCCACTGGTAACAATTTATGAGCGTTGGACGAGGGGAGTGGTACTTTTACAGCACCCCAAATATTCGGTATAGTTTTCGAAATAAGTCACACATCAATAAAACTCGGTATGAATTTACTATAAAAGTATGGCTTCACTAAAACTACACCCTCTTTTAGGGGATAAGCGCTGAGCGCAGCGAAGCGCGCCGGGTATAAGCTAGTTTCCATATAAATATCGTATCTTTCATATAATTCAAACGTAGTTTTTAACTCACATTTAACACAGTTTTAACTCACATGAGCTATCAGATTACCTACGCTTCACTACTTTGGTAAAAAGTAAAATTTGAAAAGGTTATGTTCATAAAATATTGTGCCGAAAATGAACTTGTCAATGTATATGTAACCCACCCGGCGCATATCTCTTTTAAATATGTCTTCAAATGCAACATAAAATACGATGCAAGCCGTGTAACGAAAAACGCATCACCATTTGTAACTATGTAGGAACGGTAAAAAAAAACCCAAACAAGTATGCGTAGCATAAGGTAAGAGCTTCTGACCACGAAGCGAAGGTTTAGTGGTCCTAACTGCGGTTGAAATTTTGTGTGTTTTTTTAATTAAAGATATTTACTAGCATTCGGGCAGTATTTGCTTTTTTTTAAGAAAAATTGTAAAATAAATTATATAAATAAAGCCTATATTATAAATAAATAAATTATAAATTAAAAATTTTTTTTGGCATCAATCCTATGGAATAAATTGGAAGATGTATACAATGCTTGCTTTCAGGCTTGTTCTTAAAATTTTTAAATTTTTAAAAAAAAAACTACTGAATATTTTCTCAAATTTCTTTTTTTATTTGAATGCACAATCCTTCCGGTTAATAATGGAAAATAATTTCATTCTAGTGGCTGCCTCGGCTGGCCATGCAGTAGCCTACACGATCGGTCCAATTTTTAAGCACATTATCGATTGTATGCAGCTGTATTTCACCAATGGCTTCACGAATATTGTCCTTTAAAGCGTCAATTGTCTCTGGCTTGTCGGCGTAACACTTGTCTGTGAGGGCACCCCACAAATAATAGTCCTACGGTGTCAAATCGCAGCTCCGAGGTGGCCAAACGACATCAGCTCTGCGGCTGATAATGCGATCTTCAAAAACAGGGCGCAAAACATCGAGTGTAGCTTCGGCTGTGTGGCACGTAGCGCCGTCCAGTTGAAACCAAATGTTGCCAATATCCTCCTCTTCAATTTTTGTGAACAAAAATTCGTTCAACATGGCCCGATAACGATGGCCATTGACTGTAACGGCCACTCCTTGCTCATTTTCAAAGGAAAATGGCCCAATTATGCCTCTGTACCAAAATCCGCACCAAACAGTGACTCATATTGGGTGCATCGGCTTTTCAATGTATGCGTGCGGGTTTTCTGTGCCCCAAATGCGACAATTTTGCTTGTTTACATACCCGCCAAGATCAAAATGAGCTTCATCTGAAAAGATAATTTTTTTGGCAAGATCGGCATCTTCTGTAAGTCGATCGCAGGCAATATTTCCGAGCGTTGTTCAAGCGTATACCATATTCGTTCAGCGGAAGGATAAAACTAATTATCTGTCAAATCAGAGATGTGCTAAGTGTTACCATTCACGAAAAAAGCACTAGTTGAAAAAAAAAACGTTAGATGGCGGACGCTTTACAAAAGATACAATTGATATTTCCCATGATATCGCAATGTTGAAAATACTAGTGGGTTTTATGAAAAAAAGACATTCCTTGAATCAGGCCCGTTCATGAATTAGGGTCGAGAAAGTATACAGAATTAACACAAATGAGACTATTTAATTCAAAATGTAATTTTTTTTTAGATAAACTGTGATAATGATGTTAATTTTCTTGAAAACTTCACACAATTATTGAAAAATTTTTTTGGCCAAATGAAAGATTAATTTTGCTTATAAGAGTCATAATCATTATATTGGAATTCATCTCCAAGGAGTTGGTATATTAAAAATCAGTTTCAATGCTCAAAAAATCCCTGATATCCAGTAAAATATATATATGAACGTTATACCTAGAACGAATATAATTTTGTAAATTGAAGAAAATTAGCTTGACATTTTTTATGCCATATTTACCCAGCAAACCATAGTTGACAACTATGTCGAAATTTCGACTAATTCGTCACTCTTTTATATCGGAACAGTATCACTTTTTATACGAATTTATATAAAATTTTGTTATGCGACAGCTTGTACGACATATTAAAATGCTAACAGAGTAAAATTGTCTTTCTTTCGAACTGTCTGAATGAAATCATAACTTTTTCGTAACATTTTCGTTAGGACTTGTTACGAAACCATTACGATACTTCGTTACGAAGTCGTGTCAAACCCTTCATACGATTTTCCTTACGATTTCGCAACGAAATCGGATTTCGAAATCGGAAAGATTTCGAATTCTTAACGAAATCGTAACAAACATTTCACAATCTTTCCGATTTCGGAATCCGATTTTGTTACGAAATCGTAAAGAATATCGTATGTAGCGGTTGACACGACTTTGTAATGATTTCGTAACGAGTCTTAACGAAAATGTTTCGAAAAAGTTACGATTTTGTTCAGCCAGTTCGAAAGAAAGGAAAGTTTACTCTGTTTGCATTTCAATATGTTTTACAAACAGTCGCATAACGAAACTCTTTATAAATTCGTATAAAAAGTGAAACTGTTCCGATATTTGCGTAACGAAATTGTAACGATTTCTTTATTACAGCTCGAAATAGTTATGAATTCGTCGGAATTTCGACAAAGTCGTCAACTATGGTTTGCTGGGTAAGCTTATTAGACCCAAAACTTTTGTAAAGCATTAATTTGAGTGGGTTTTTTTTCATTTTTAAAAGTGTATTAAAAAATATATGAACCACGAAATTTAACACATAATGGGGTTTTCCACGTAAAGCGAATGACTTTGACATCTGAAATTTCCAATTTGGCACAAAAATTTAACACTGTGCGAAGCCGATTCCAAATAACAGGTTTTGGAAAATCACTTTAAATCTATACAGGGTTGTCAATATTCGAAGCGCCCATCTGGCAACACTGTAACTTTCCGCAGTGATGCCAAATCGACTAATGACATACCGCGTTTGAAGCGTCATTCCAAGCAAATGTTTACAATGGACTAATTCATTCAAGTGGCGACTTGAATGACTAATTCATTCATAAAATTGTTGAAATTTACATTCAACAAAACAAGTCAATAGTGAAAACTCAACGTGCTTTCAAAAAAATAAATAAAGTGAAAAGTGCGCCTTCCAAGAAATCAATTTATCGTTTGTATGAAACTGAAAATCCACAGAAATTCAAGAGGTACCTCTTCACGATGCAAAAGTCACTGTTTGGTGCGGCGTTTGTGCTAAAATGCTCATTGGGCCGTTCTTTTTCGAAGATGATAATGGCCACAGAGTTACTGTCAATCAGGAGCGTTATCGCGATATGATAAACAATTTTTTCATGCCAATCGTTCGTCGAAAGCGTATCAGGCACTACTGGCTTTAACAAGACAGCGCGCCACCACACACAAGCCGCACTACATACAATCGATTTTTTGAAATGGGCGCTTCGAATATGGACAACCCTGTATATGAAATATATTTTTGTAAAACATTTTATACAGTCCAATTTTATAGTGAAATGATGATTTTTTTTAATCATGTTACCAAATTTTCATAAAAAAAAATTAACAATTACAGTTTTTTAAGCTTCAGCATTTTAAAAATGTTTATGTGCTTATTATATTAAAAAATTAAAAAACAATTTAGAAGTTCAAAAAATTTTGTTTTTAGTGTTTTTAATATGCAAATAATTTAAATATAAATCCACAACCGATTAAATTCTTAAATATATCAAAAAAGTTACTGTTTCTTTTTATAAAAATTTATCTAGCAGAGTAATTATTTTAATATTAACATGAACTTATTTTCAGGTGATATCTTATATAATAAATTGGGTATAAGATACTGTTGCTGTAAAAATATATATAGTAATTGTTATTGGAATTGAATCATGAGAAAATGAAACTGTTAAATTTTTAAAGATCTTCAAATATTTCTTTTGAATTTATTTAAATTATCGAAATCATTTTCGAGAACAGTAATATTTTAGCCCTTAACGATAACTCAAACTAGGGTTCACACAGGTTCAAATAGTTGTACACAAGCTGGGGATCAACAAAATCGTAAGATAGCCAAAAAGAAACCAAATCTAGACTAAAATTTTTTTTTCTCCAGTTTATATGGAATGTCCATAAAAGTTGTGAATACAGCTTCACCAGCTGAACTTATTAAAAAATGTTTGCATTTTTCATGGCTGATTTTAATTTTGATTTTAATAAACTGCAAGGAATCTAACCTATTTTTACCGTTCACATTAATATTGTTGAATTAGTAAAATTTTGTCACAGGCATTTTTACTGTTTGTGCTAATTTTCAGAATAATACTATTTAAAAGAAATTAAAAATTCTCAATTTGGACCATTTTTCAACAAACTATAGGCAAAAATCAAAACACAGTACTCAAAATTGATTTTGAAACAATTTAAAAGGAGGTTATACATATAACGAGGCAAATAGCGCTTCTCACTCCTATAATAGTAATAATAGACCAGCTTTAAGTATCGGCCAACCGGAAGCTCTTTTAGATAAAATAGTAGATGAGGAAATGTTTTCCTTTGAACTTCCTCCATTGCATGTCTGGATAAGGTTTATTGAATGCTTGCTTCATATTAGTTATGAGCGTGAAATCAAGAAATGGCAAGCTAAAGTTGCTGATCTTGAGAGTAGAGTTCGATGGAAAAAGCTCTATATTCAGCAGAGATTTAAAGAGGAATTAGGGTTTTTAGTAGGATCCCTAAGCATAATGCTGGAAACAGTTATGATGGAAATACTTCCAGAATTCTTTAGAAATGCTGAAAAATCATCACAATTAACCGGAATAAGCTTAGAACTAATTCAAAGGTTCCACATTATTTTGGAATGCTTAAGCTGTGGGTTTTCAGTAGACTCAAATCCTTTTGGAAGGTATGCAGCTGATACAAAGAAACATTGTTTGGATAAATATGCATGGTACTATATTGTGGTAAGTCTAAGGACTTTTTCTAATTATTTTATAAGTGATTTCGATGACTGCATCGAAATCAACTTTGGTGTATTAGAGCATACCGTGTTGCTGTATGTGATGGCAAGAATGCCGAACTGTTTTGAGATTTTTAATAAAAACTATGGCCTTAACCGCAGTAGATGTGATTGAGAATCTGATTTTTATTTTAGAAGTCTTGGGTATTTACATTAAATTAAACAGTATATTTCTGAAAAGTATTTTACCCCTATTTCCAATATTCCACCTTTAATTCCAATTCATATTTTTAGTATTCCGCTATTTTAAAATATGACCAATCAAATTTTAATTAGTTTGTTTGCACCAAGGTTTATTAATACAGGTTAAGTCACTTGAGAGAAGCTCGGTCGAACTGTCAGAATGGATAAAAGGAAATCAAGAAAAAAAAAAACCTGAATCTGTACAATTTTTAGCTAACAGCTACTCTGTCAGTTCGAGCAAAGGCAGAAAAAGAGTGCTTTTCTCTCAAGTGACTTAACCTATATTAATGAACATTGGTTTGCACTCTTTTTCCCCTTTAGATATTAATATTCAATATCCAGAAAATTCACAGCCTTGAGCTTAAATGAGTCAACGGCAACATTTCATGTTAATGCTTGTTGTTGTTGCATTATGTTGTTTTCTTGCAAAAAGTGTGTAACTTAATGCGCGCTGTCGCGTTCATGCTTATGCAGTATCATGCGGAAGAAAACGAAAAGGGTGCCAAGTGAATTGAACTTGAATTTGAAATTATTGGCTATTAAGAATACACTTGTTTACTTTAAAATTCAAAAGATAATTTTTAAGTAAGTAAATAAGGATAATTTTTGGGTTTTTACTTGGTAATATATTATTGACTTCATTGTTTTAGTTGGTGGTTTACATTTTTGTTTTGTAATATTGTACTTTGTTTAAAAAGAAAGAATGTAGCTTAAGAGTGACTTGTTTTAGTAGGTGGTAATAGTGACTTTTTTAGAGTACACTACAATATTCCAGTAACTGTTCACAAGGTAATGATTAAAATTTTATTATTTTTTTTAATTAATTTTCATTAAATCTGCAAAGGTTCTGTGTCACGGAGGGAGAATAATTGCTTCATGTATAATTCCAATAGGACAGCTCTCTGAAGAGGCACACAAAGCCATAAATAAGGACAGCAAGCGTTTTAGAGAATACAATACCAGAAAAACTTTAAAAACCGACACAAATGAAGATTTGCTACATCGACTATTCGTTTCCTCTGATCCAATTGTTAACTCTTTGCGACAACTGCCTAATGCTTGGTTGTCACTATGTCAATTTCAGTGGTCAATTACTTACTAACTAGGTGGCCATAACAACCCGTGTTCGGGTTTCGGCCGACCTCATCAGCTCTCGCCAGGCGCCTCTGCTTTGCGCCCCCCTTCTCCAATCGGATACACCAAGTGCGGTTAGGCTTTCCTCTGGCTGGTCCATCTATGGGAGGCATGGTCGCCCTCGTCGTCGTTGACCAGCGACCCTCGCCTCGAGCACATTTTTTGCTGGAGCTTTGTCGTCCATACGATGGACATGACCCAGCCAGCGTAGTCGCTGCACAGTTATACGCCGTACAGCTCGTGATGCAATCATCATCCAAGTCAATTGCTGTCAATTAAATGAAAAGTGCCAACGTACATTTGGCAATGGAAACTAATTAAAAACAACTGAATTATCGATTTGAGCTATACAGAAAATATAGAATAATTTTATTTAGGTCATATTTTTATTGATTCAGTTTTATGTCGTCATAAAACTGACATAGTGAAAACCAGGCTTAAGTAAAAACGAATAAACTTGGAAGCAGATGTTATAAACTACTTAAGCCTACAGAGTTTTGTAACAAAAGTTCTGATTCAGAATAAAATTATTAAACCATAAATTTCCTTAAATTTTCCTGCTAAAATATATAGTAAATTCTATACAATAACTAATTAGAATAAGTAGTTGTAATTATGATTCGAGTTCTTTAAACGGTAGGCGTAGTAGTTGACTGATTACTCCCACTTTCAAATGAAAGTTTTTAAGTCGTAAGATGAACTAAAGACCTGAATTTCATTAATTTAGCATGCATAAAATCAATCTTAAGTCAGCATTGCTACACTTGTCGTGTGGGAGGTAGGAGTGGAAGTTGACCGATCACGCCCATGTTTTGTGACTGTTCTTATTATCAACATCATTGTGCAAAGTGATGTCCCTACCTTAAATACTTTTTGAGATATGACTTATGTCATACTAAAATTGAAAAAAAACGCAAAGTGTGGCGCACGTTGGGAAAAGCATGTCAAAAACGCTCGCATCGCCAGCAGAATATGTATTATTAATGCTAGATTCTTGAATTTTGGAAACTCTATAAAATTCTTTATGGATGAGATTGATATACCATATGTTAATTTGTCTTCAACAGTGCTTGATACCCTACAGCCTACACAGCCCTACAGTATGATGTAATAGAAGATTATCAAAGTTCTGGTAATGCATTTGGAAAGCTGGTCAAAAATAAAAATATTCGTGTTTCAGCGTTTTCAAAGTTGAGGCACACAAACTGTTTTTATGAATTTTAAAGTCCGTATTTTTGGAAAAAATTTTATGAAATTATTTGTAAATAGTTTGATTTTATATTGAAAATAGTTTAATTTGTTATTGTAAGTAATTGTTAATAGAAGATAAAATATTATCGTAATTCAATATCAGAAATTTTTAATTGTCTGCGAAGCCATTTTTCGAAAGATTTATATATTTAAAGTAGAAAAATTTAACTTAAATGGAATCACTTATGTCAATTATTTGGGTAAACCCTGATAAGCTAAGGTGGATATTTTATTATCATAGTTTGTTAATTCATTTTCTTTATCTACCACCAGTACCCTTCGCTCGGAAGTTGAGCTTTTTGAGAGTCAGATTTTTGTCGGATTTGTGAACTCTAAAAAACAACAACAACGTTGATTTTGCTTCAAATACATTTAGAAAAAATTTACTTGTTTTTGGCCTACAAAACCTACCCAAATATAAGATGTCAGTAAAAATATAGTATATATGGAAAAATATTATTTTTTAAGTATTAAATAAATAATATAAATTAAGTCATTAAGAAATCGTAACATATTGGCCAAATTTGGGATTATAGGATTCATATGGCAGTAATCCAGTAGTACTGTAATCCAGTCCATCATAAAAGGTAGAATTTTACCGATATATCACGAAGTAATAATTTGCTAAGACTAATAAATATCTGGCCTCCACACTTCATTACTTAAAATAGACAAAATTTATCAAATTTTTTTTTGTTTTTTTTTTTTTTTTTTTATTTATTTGACAAGTTAATTAATTTACAATAGCAAAGACTTAAGATAAGCTATAGCGACAAAGGCCTTAAGCTTAGTCGCTTACTTTATTCTACTTTATTCTCTAAAAAACCGTGTTTTCTTAATTTCATTGTTTCAATAAAATTTTTTTAATTTACTAAATTGAGTGTATAGCTTTGCATTGAAAATACTGTAACTCCCGCAACTACCCGCAAATAAATTTGGTACTATCCAAGGTGAAAATTTGGAGTTATCAGATCCGAAGTATTTCGGGAAATCAGGAGGAATTATAAAAGTTATAGCTCAATAAAAATAAAAACATATTACAAAAAACTTGAAAAAAGGCGCAACTTAAGGTGCCCGTATCTTGCCAACAAAATTCAAATGGAAAAAATTTTATATTTAAAAAGCACGTCTAAGGTGCACTTATTCTACAAAATTTATTTTGAGTCAATTCCATTAAAAAATAAAGATTCAACAATCATTCGAAAACAGAAGTGTAAACAACATTGTAGAAAAAACGGTTTTCTAAGCTCTACTTTGGATGACCATAGGGACCAATCCTTTGGATCACATTACATGCCAAGTGTGTTTTTCACATGGTGGATATATCTAGATTACAAAAAGAAGAAAAAATAAGTAAGGCCCGTAACTTCGGAATAAGACTGAATGCGTGGATATTGCCTATATTTCTCCCAATGTGCGGCGCTAGTACTGAGGCCTAACCCTAAGGAAAGCAGTTAGTTGCGGACATACATTTTTTTCTGAAGTACATTTCGAATATTTATATAAACAAAAAGTTTTTAAGCATTTGATCATTCTGACTCGTCAACATTTTTATTTACAACCTTTTAAAAATTTGAATTTGAAGAATTTTGCTAACTTTGGGGTCAAATATCTCTGGTGGGCGATGGTTAAAAAATTTTAAATTTAATCACAGTACTATACATATCTAATAGTATTATTTTGCAGTAAAAATTTTAAGTTTGATATTTGCTTCGTTTGGAAGATACAGCCCTTGAAACTTCGTGAGAATTCACCTTATATTATGTTTCTGGCTTTTTTCGAATTTCAGTTATGAATAGTTGTTGATCGGCTCAAAATGGCAAAAGAACTAGTCTGTATTTTTTCAGATTTTGAATTGAGCACTAAGTCTCCCTATTTGCTAATTTGTCCTCCCCAACACAAAATATATAATTTAACCCATTTCTTACCAATGTTTCTTTAAATAAACACTAACTTTAAAAAATTATTAAAAAAAAAAAAAACAGTAAAAGATATTTGAAAACTAAGAATAATGATTAAATCATACATTTATAGGCTTCAAAATCGTCTTTAAATGCTTCACAATTGGATCAACTTTACTAGAACGGGGGTTTGGACAGAAGGTACACCTTTTTTAGACGCTTTTTAAAAATATCGAAAAAAATACAAAAAATTATTTTATTACAGTTATGAGCGCGATTTTTTTAGATAATGTATCACATTTAAGCCATTAGCCAAGAAATCATAAGTGAAAGTAAAATTTATATATGTAGGTGCATCTAGATTTTTGGTGTTTCTTTTAAGCAACGCTGGCTAAAACCCTATACAAAATGGGGCATATTTTGCAAGTTTTGATAATTCTCATGGCACATTTTTCTCTGATCATTTCTGTAATTTTTGCAGATTTTTAAGCGATTATACGTTTTAAATAAAGCCAATTTGTTTGAAAGGTAGGCATGGTTATCATCCGATTTTGCTAAACATCATATTGATGGTCTATACTATACATCAAAACCTATGTGGAAAATTCCAAGATATTTCTATAATTTGTGCCGATTTTTAAGGGATTTTACTGTTAATATAAAACCACTTTGTATGGGAGGTAGAATTTTCCAAATTTTATAGTCAAAATTTATATTGAAGATCAAAGCTTACACGCCAAATTGCAAGGTATTTTATTAATTTTCCTGACTATGAAATTTGGAAAAATCGGATAAAAACCACGCCTATTTCCAATACAAAGTTGCTATAAATTAACAGTAAAATCTCTTAAAAACTTGATCAAGTTAAAGTAAGGTCTTGAAATTTTCCACATAGGCTTGGATATTTAACCCTCCGATGAGTGAGAAGGATGCGATTTTGTTGCGCATCTTTTGGAAATAAAATCAAGCCGATCGGATCATTACTTTAGGAGTTATTGAGGTTTTAGTGAGAATAGTACGCGGACGTGTGAATAGGTCCGTATGGACCTTGTACTGAATCTCACTAATAAATGCATGTTTTTGGGCATCATTATAATTTTTTTATTGTTTCAACACATAATTTACTTGTTCTGAACACAAAGACCTAAACTCAAAGACATTAGGGATGATGGTAAAAACAAAAAATTCTAAGAAAAATTCGAAGACATGAACTTTATTGCTTTCAAGGAAAGGCACAATATTCTAATTTTATACTACTAGCAATAAACCAGTTCTTAGAATTTTTTGTTCTTAGTATTTTGTTCTTAGTATTTTTTGTTCTTAGTATTTTTGTTCTTAGAATTTTTTCTTAGAATTTTTTGTTTTTATCATCATCCCTAATGTCTTTGAGTTTAGGTAGACGTACGAAAGAGTATAAAAGAAGTTGTAGTTTCGTGTGTGATAGAAACAAAAATATAAATATGGCAGATGCAAGTAATTTGGACGTTACTGAAATTGTTGTACGCCGTAGTACACGTTACCAGCAAATGACTGCGGATGAAAGGCGTGCAGCTGATAGTAGATTTGCTGATTTTATGGACGATGACATGGATGAAGAAATTGATATTGCTGCAATTGATAATTATGAAGTTGAGGATGATGAAGATCGCACATACAAACCTGCTGAAGAGTCAGATGCCGAAACTGAAGGATACGTCGAGCTAAATGAAGATACTGATGACGACGATGATGAAGAGGAAGAAAATGATGGACAGGAAACGAATGAAAGTTACTATATTGGTAAAGATGGCACCCAATGGAGTAAAAAAGCACCACCAACATCACGCACTCGTAATCATAACGTGGTCGACTTCACAAGAAAGAAACCAGGACCAACAGGAAATATACACGACCCCTATACAATAATGCGTTCAATCATGACAGAGGAAATAATACACTTAGTGCTACGTGAAACAAATCGTAAAGGCAGGGAGGTTACAGCTGCATGGAATTTGGCGAATCCCACGAAGAAAAAGGAGTGGAAGCCAGTGGCAGTGAAAGAGTTTGACGCCTTTGTAGCTATTCTTTTGTATGCTGGACTCACAAGATCAAACCATGAACCAGCTATGGAATTATGGGGCTCGACGCGTTGCCCAATATACAAAGCTGCGTTGTCGTACGATCGCTTCATGTGTATAAAGCAATTTATTCGATTCGACAATGGAAATACTCGACAACAGCGACTCATCAACAGCAAAACTGCGGCTATTGACGATATTTGGCAAATGTTGCAACATAACTTGGCAACAGCTTACACTCCTCATGAAGCACTAACAGTTGATGAGCAGTTGTTCCCTTACAGAGGCCGCACCCGCTTCACACAATATATTCCGTCAAAGCCTGATAAGTATGGTTTGAAAGTATGGTGGTAATGCGACTCACAGAGTTATTATCCTTTGAAGGAAATAGTATATTCTGGAAAACTACCAAACCAACAACGGGAGATAAACCAAGGGCAGAACGTAGTGCTGGATCTTGTGGAAAAATATTTAGATGCTGGCCGTAATATATACAGATAATTTCTTTACCACTCTTGACTTGGAGCGTATTTTGTTGAGGAGGAAGACCGCATATGTTGGTAGAGTGCGCTACAACAAAACATTCATTCCACAGGAGTTCAAGAAGAACCCGAAGCGCACCATCAATAGTACATTATTTGGGTTCAACGAAGGGGATATAAAGTGGTGAACGTGCTCTCCACAATGCACTACACCTGCCTCGTTGACGAGCAAACCGAGAAGAGGAAGCCCTATGCCATATTAGATTACAACGCCAACAAATGCGGCGTTGATACCATGGATCAAATGCTAGGCACTTACAGCTGCAAAAGAGCAACACAACGATGGCCGTTGGCCATGTTTTATAATATGCTGGACGTCGCTGCATTTGCTGCTTTTACGATTTACAACGAAATGAAGCCTATAAAAAGGAGTGACAGACGGCGGTCGTTCTTGTTACTGCTAACGAAACAATTGGCCACACCAAATATCGAAGCACGTGCCCTGAACAACCATATAACCTCATATCCAAGGATACGCAATGCGATGGAAGCATTCGATGTCAGGGTAAGAAAAACATCTTCAAATTCAAGAATAGAATATATATTTATTTGTTTTTTATTTTTCTTTTCATTTCAGGTATTACCAAGACCGATGGAAGGCAATGCACCGTCGTTTGCGACTAGGTCAAGTAGACCGTCATGTCGCCTTTGCCGTTCTGAGTACGGGCGGCAGCGGAAAACGCGGGCACACTGCTTCGGCTGCGGCAACGCTGTTTGCGGAGAACATAGCACACTTTTACATCGCTGCAACACTTGCGCACAGGGCGGGGGACAAGAAGTACACGCTCAACAACAATAATTTTTAAACTTTTTTATAATAGTCTTAAGAAAATTCAAGCAAAAAAAAAAAAAAATAATTAAAAAAATTGAAAAAATTATTTTTGTATGTAGAATTTAGTTATAAACAATAAAAACAAAAAATAATTAAAAAAAAAAAAAATTTTTATATGAAAAAAACATGATTTACAAAATAGGTCCGTAGGGACCTATTCACATGGCCGTGAAGTTCAGAACTGTCACTCATCGGAGGGTTAATGTAGACTATCGCTATGATATTTGAAAAAATCGGATGAAAACCACGCCTACCTCCCATACAAAGTGACGTAATCAAAATAGGAAAACTTTCGTAAATATATAAAACTGAATGTCATCGTGTCTGTCGTGGCTAAAGGCTTCGATTATACTTCAATACGGCCACGGGGGGGTATTTTAGTGTGGATTTTGTTTTGTACACATTTAGTAGCCAAGCATGATGAGATAATAATAAAAAAAATGGGTTTTGTGCATCACTGTTTTGCTGATTATGCTACTAATAATGACATAAATAGTTAACATCTGAAAAATAACTTAATTGCATGCGCAATTGTGTGGCAAATATCACAAATTTATTCGAAAATTAACTCATTCAGGCTGAAAAAACGATAATTGATATTAAAAAAAGACTGCTAAAATATATGAACATTTTTAATACATGCATTAAAAGTTCTGAGGGCTCATTTACCGAAACCTCAAATATTTATTAAAAAAAAAAGCATAGTCTGAAGAATGTTGAGTTGACAACAAGGCAGGGACATTTTTTTCAGATTTGGGTTTGCATACTGTATAAATATTCTTTTGTGTTATAAGCAAAACAGCACGATTTTTTAGAAAAAAACTACCTTTAAGAGAATCAAAACCGCTCTATGAACTTACTCCGATTTAAAAAAAAATTTTGCGTAAATCGTTTTTTTCCATAATGTCCATAAAAGTTGTGAATACAGCTTCACCAGCTGAACTTATTAAAAAATGTTTGCATTTTTCATGGCTGATTTTAATTTTGATTTTAATAAACTGCAAGGAATCTAACCTATTTTTACCGTTCACATTAATATTGTTGAATTAGTAAAATTTTGTCACAGGCATTTTTACTGTTTGTGCTAATTTTCAGAATAATACTATTTAAAAGAAATTAAAAATTCTCAATTTGGACCATTTTTCAACAAACTATAGGCAAAAATCAAAACACAGTACTCAAAATTGATTTTGAAACAATTTAAAAGGAGGTTATACATATAACGAGGCAAATAGCGCTTCTCACTCCTATAATAGTAATAATAGACCAGCTTTAAGTATCGGCCAACCGGAAGCTCTTTTAGATAAAATAGTAGATGAGGAAATGTTTTCCTTTGAACTTCCTCCATTGCATGTCTGGATAAGGTTTATTGAATGCTTGCTTCATATTAGTTATGAGCGTGAAATCAAGAAATGGCAAGCTAAAGTTGCTGATCTTGAGAGTAGAGTTCGATGGAAAAAGCTCTATATTCAGCAGAGATTTAAAGAGGAATTAGGGTTTTTAGTAGGATCCCTAAGCATAATGCTGGAAACAGTTATGATGGAAATACTTCCAGAATTCTTTAGAAATGCTGAAAAATCATCACAATTAACCGGAATAAGCTTAGAACTAATTCAAAGGTTCCACATTATTTTGGAATGCTTAAGCTGTGGGTTTTCAGTAGACTCAAATCCTTTTGGAAGGTATGCAGCTGATACAAAGAAACATTGCTTGGATAAATATGCATGGTACTATATTGTGGTAAGTCTAAGGACTTTTTCTAATTATTTTATAAGTGATTTCGATGACTGCATCGAAATCAACTTTGGTGTATTAGAGCATACCGTGTTGCTGTATGTGATGGCAAGAATGCCGAACTGTTTTGAGATTTTTAATAAAAACTATGGCCTTAACCGCAGTAGATGTGATTGAGAATCTGATTTTTATTTTAGAAGTCTTGGGTATTTACATTAAATTAAACAGTATATTTCTGAAAAGTATTTTACCCCTATTTCCAATATTCCACCTTTAATTCCAATTCATATTTTTAGTATTCCGCTATTTTAAAATATGACCAATCAAATTTTAATTAGTTTGTTTGCACCAAGGTTTATTAATACAGGTTAAGTCACTTGAGAGAAGCTCGGTCGAACTGTCAGAATGGATAAAAGGAAATCAAGAAAAAAAAAAACCTGAATCTGTACAATTTTTAGCTAACAGCTACTCTGTCAGTTCGAGCAAAGGCAGAAAAAGAGTGCTTTTCTCTCAAGTGACTTAACCTATATTAATGAACATTGGTTTGCACTCTTTTTCCCCTTTAGATATTAATATTCAATATCCAGAAAATTCACAGCCTTGAGCTTAAATGAGTCAACGGCAACATTTCATGTTAATGCTTGTTGTTGTTGCATTATGTTGTTTTCTTGCAAAAAGTGTGTAACTTAATGCGCGCTGTCGCGTTCATGCTTATGCAGTATCATGCGGAAGAAAACGAAAAGGGTGCCAAGTGAATTGAACTTGAATTTGAAATTATTGGCTATTAAGAATACACTTGTTTACTTTAAAATTCAAAAGATAATTTTTAAGTAAGTAAATAAGGATAATTTTTGGGTTTTTACTTGGTAATATATTATTGACTTCATTGTTTTAGTTGGTGGTTTACATTTTTGTTTTGTAATATTGTACTTTGTTTAAAAAGAAAGAATGTAGCTTAAGAGTGACTTGTTTTAGTAGGTGGTAATAGTGACTTTTTTAGAGTACACTACAATATTCCAGTAACTGTTCACAAGGTAATGATTAAAATTTTATTATTTTTTTTAATTAATTTTCATTAAATCTGCAAAGGTTCTGTGTCACGGAGGGAGAATAATTGCTTCATGTATAATTCCAATAGGACAGCTCTCTGAAGAGGCACACAAAGCCATAAATAAGGACAGCAAGCGTTTTAGAGAATACAATACCAGAAAAACTTTAAAAACCGACACAAATGAAGATTTGCTACATCGACTATTCGTTTCCTCTGATCCAATTGTTAACTCTTTGCGACAACTGCCTAATGCTTGGTTGTCACTATGTCAATTTCAGTGGTCAATTACTTACTAACTAGGTGGCCATAACAACCCGTGTTCGGGTTTCGGCCGACCTCATCAGCTCTCGCCAGGCGCCTCTGCTTTGCGCCCCCCTTCTCCAATCGGATACACCAAGTGCGGTTAGGCTTTCCTCTGGCTGGTCCATCCATGGGAGGCATGGTCGCCCTCGTCGTCGTTGACCAGCGACCCTCGCCTCGAGCACATTTTTTGCTGGAGCTTTGTCGTCCATACGATGGACATGACCCAGCCAGCGTAGTCGCTGCACAGTTATACGCCGTACAGCTCGTGATGCAATCATCATCCAAGTCAATTGCTGTCAATTAAATGAAAAGTGCCAACGTACATTTGGCAATGGAAACTAATTAAAAACAACTGAATTATCGATTTGAGCTATACAGAAAATATAGAATAATTTTATTTAGGTCATATTTTTATTGATTCAGTTTTATGTCGTCATAAAACTGACATAGTGAAAACCAGGCTTAAGTAAAAACGAATAAACTTGGAAGCAGATGTTATAAACTACTTAAGCCTACAGAGTTTTGTAACAAAAGTTCTGATTCAGAATAAAATTATTAAACCATAAATTTCCTTAAATTTTCCTGCTAAAATATATAGTAAATTCTATACAATAACTAATTAGAATAAGTAGTTGTAATTATGATTCGAGTTCTTTAAACGGTAGGCGTAGTAGTTGACTGATTACTCCCACTTTCAAATGAAAGTTTTTAAGTCGTAAGATGAACTAAAGACCTGAATTTCATTAATTTAGCATGCATAAAATCAATCTTAAGTCAGCATTGCTACACTTGTCGTGTGGGAGGTAGGAGTGGAAGTTGACCGATCACGCCCATGTTTTGTGACTGTTCTTATTATCAACATCATTGTGCAAAGTGATGTCCCTACCTTAAATACTTTTTGAGATATGACTTATGTCATACTAAAATTGAAAAAAAACGCAAAGTGTGGCGCACGTTGGGAAAAGCATGTCAAAAACGCTCGCATCGCCAGCAGAATATGTATTATTAATGCTAGATTCTTGAATTTTGGAAACTCTATAAAATTCTTTATGGATGAGATTGATATACCATATGTTAATTTGTCTTCAACAGTGCTTGATACCCTACAGCCTACACAGCCCTACAGTATGATGTAATAGAAGATTATCAAAGTTCTGGTAATGCATTTGGAAAGCTGGTCAAAAATAAAAATATTCGTGTTTCAGCGTTTTCAAAGTTGAGGCACACAAACTGTTTTTATGAATTTTAAAGTCCGTATTTTTGGAAAAAATTTTATGAAATTATTTGTAAATAGTTTGATTTTATATTGAAAATAGTTTAATTTGTTATTGTAAGTAATTGTTAATAGAAGATAAAATATTATCGTAATTCAATATCAGAAATTTTTAATTGTCTGCGAAGCCATTTTTCGAAAGATTTATATATTTAAAGTAGAAAAATTTAACTTAAATGGAATCACTTATGTCAATTATTTGGGTAAACCCTGATAAGCTAAGGTGGATATTTTATTATCATAGTTTGTTAATTCATTTTCTTTATCTACCACCAGTACCCTTCGCTCGGAAGTTGAGCTTTTTGAGAGTCAGATTTTTGTCGGATTTGTGAACTCTAAAAAACAACAACAACGTTGATTTTGCTTCAAATACATTTAGAAAAAATTTACTTGTTTTTGGCCTACAAAACCTACCCAAATATAAGATGTCAGTAAAAATATAGTATATATGGAAAAATATTATTTTTTAAGTATTAAATAAATAATATAAATTAAGTCATTAAGAAATCGTAACATATTGGCCAAATTTGGGATTATAGGATTCATATGGCAGTAATCCAGTAGTACTGTAATCCAGTCCATCATAAAAGGTAGAATTTTACCGATATATCACGAAGTAATAATTTGCTAAGACTAATAAATATCTGGCCTCCACACTTCATTACTTAAAATAGACAAAATTTATCAAATTTTTTTTTGTTTTTTTTTTTTTTTTTTATTTATTTGACAAGTTAATTAATTTACAATAGCAAAGACTTAAGATAAGCTATAGCGACAAAGGCCTTAAGCTTAGTCGCTTACTTTATTCTACTTTATTCTCTAAAAAACCGTGTTTTCTTAATTTCATTGTTTCAATAAAATTTTTTTAATTTACTAAATTGAGTGTATAGCTTTGCATTGAAAATACTGTAACTCCCGCAACTACCCGCAAATAAATTTGGTACTATCCAAGGTGAAAATTTGGAGTTATCAGATCCGAAGTATTTCGGGAAATCAGGAGGAATTATAAAAGTTATAGCTCAATAAAAATAAAAACATATTACAAAAAACTTGAAAAAAGGCGCAACTTAAGGTGCCCGTATCTTGCCAACAAAATTCAAATGGAAAAAATTTTATATTTAAAAAGCACGTCTAAGGTGCACTTATTCTACAAAATTTATTTTGAGTCAATTCCATTAAAAAATAAAGATTCAACAATCATTCGAAAACAGAAGTGTAAACAACATTGTAGAAAAAACGGTTTTCTAAGCTCTACTTTGGATGACCATAGGGACCAATCCTTTGGATCACATTACATGCCAAGTGTGTTTTTCACATGGTGGATATATCTAGATTACAAAAAGAAGAAAAAATAAGTAAGGCCCGTAACTTCGGAATAAGACTGAATGCGTGGATATTGCCTATATTTCTCCCAATGTGCGGCGCTAGTACTGAGGCCTAACCCTAAGGAAAGCAGTTAGTTGCGGACATACATTTTTTTCTGAAGTACATTTCGAATATTTATATAAACAAAAAGTTTTTAAGCATTTGATCATTCTGACTCGTCAACATTTTTATTTACAACCTTTTAAAAATTTGAATTTGAAGAATTTTGCTAACTTTGGGGTCAAATATCTCTGGTGGGCGATGGTTAAAAAATTTTAAATTTAATCACAGTACTATACATATCTAATAGTATTATTTTGCAGTAAAAATTTTAAGTTTGATATTTGCTTCGTTTGGAAGATACAGCCCTTGAAACTTCGTGAGAATTCACCTTATATTATGTTTCTGGCTTTTTTCGAATTTCAGTTATGAATAGTTGTTGATCGGCTCAAAATGGCAAAAGAACTAGTCTGTATTTTTTCAGATTTTGAATTGAGCACTAAGTCTCCCTATTTGCTAATTTGTCCTCCCCAACACAAAATATATAATTTAACCCATTTCTTACCAATGTTTCTTTAAATAAACACTAACTTTAAAAAATTATTAAAAAAAAAAAAAACAGTAAAAGATATTTGAAAACTAAGAATAATGATTAAATCATACATTTATAGGCTTCAAAATCGTCTTTAAATGCTTCACAATTGGATCAACTTTACTAGAACGGGGGTTTGGACAGAAGGTACACCTTTTTTAGACGCTTTTTAAAAATATCGAAAAAAATACAAAAAATTATTTTATTACAGTTATGAGCGCGATTTTTTTAGATAATGTATCACATTTAAGCCATTAGCCAAGAAATCATAAGTGAAAGTAAAATTTATATATGTAGGTGCATCTAGATTTTTGGTGTTTCTTTTAAGCAACGCTGGCTAAAACCCTATACAAAATGGGGCATATTTTGCAAGTTTTGATAATTCTCATGGCACATTTTTCTCTGATCATTTCTGTAATTTTTGCAGATTTTTAAGCGATTATACGTTTTAAATAAAGCCAATTTGTTTGAAAGGTAGGCATGGTTATCATCCGATTTTGCTAAACATCATATTGATGGTCTATACTATACATCAAAACCTATGTGGAAAATTCCAAGATATTTCTATAATTTGTGCCGATTTTTAAGGGATTTTACTGTTAATATAAAACCACTTTGTATGGGAGGTAGAATTTTCCAAATTTTATAGTCAAAATTTATATTGAAGATCAAAGCTTACACGCCAAATTGCAAGGTATTTTATTAATTTTCCTGACTATGAAATTTGGAAAAATCGGATAAAAACCACGCCTATTTCCAATACAAAGTTGCTATAAATTAACAGTAAAATCTCTTAAAAACTTGATCAAGTTAAAGTAAGGTCTTGAAATTTTCCACATAGGCTTGGATATTTAACCCTCCGATGAGTGAGAAGGATGCGATTTTGTTGCGCATCTTTTGGAAATAAAATCAAGCCGATCGGATCATTACTTTAGGAGTTATTGAGGTTTTAGTGAGAATAGTACGCGGACGTGTGAATAGGTCCGTATGGACCTTGTACTGAATCTCACTAATAAATGCATGTTTTTGGGCATCATTATAATTTTTTTATTGTTTCAACACATAATTTACTTGTTCTGAACACAAAGACCTAAACTCAAAGACATTAGGGATGATGGTAAAAACAAAAAATTCTAAGAAAAATTCGAAGACATGAACTTTATTGCTTTCAAGGAAAGGCACAATATTCTAATTTTATACTACTAGCAATAAACCAGTTCTTAGAATTTTTTGTTCTTAGTATTTTGTTCTTAGTATTTTTTGTTCTTAGTATTTTTGTTCTTAGAATTTTTTCTTAGAATTTTTTGTTTTTATCATCATCCCTAATGTCTTTGAGTTTAGGTAGACGTACGAAAGAGTATAAAAGAAGTTGTAGTTTCGTGTGTGATAGAAACAAAAATATAAATATGGCAGATGCAAGTAATTTGGACGTTACTGAAATTGTTGTACGCCGTAGTACACGTTACCAGCAAATGACTGCGGATGAAAGGCGTGCAGCTGATAGTAGATTTGCTGATTTTATGGACGATGACATGGATGAAGAAATTGATATTGCTGCAATTGATAATTATGAAGTTGAGGATGATGAAGATCGCACATACAAACCTGCTGAAGAGTCAGATGCCGAAACTGAAGGATACGTCGAGCTAAATGAAGATACTGATGACGACGATGATGAAGAGGAAGAAAATGATGGACAGGAAACGAATGAAAGTTACTATATTGGTAAAGATGGCACCCAATGGAGTAAAAAAGCACCACCAACATCACGCACTCGTAATCATAACGTGGTCGACTTCACAAGAAAGAAACCAGGACCAACAGGAAATATACACGACCCCTATACAATAATGCGTTCAATCATGACAGAGGAAATAATACACTTAGTGCTACGTGAAACAAATCGTAAAGGCAGGGAGGTTACAGCTGCATGGAATTTGGCGAATCCCACGAAGAAAAAGGAGTGGAAGCCAGTGGCAGTGAAAGAGTTTGACGCCTTTGTAGCTATTCTTTTGTATGCTGGACTCACAAGATCAAACCATGAACCAGCTATGGAATTATGGGGCTCGACGCGTTGCCCAATATACAAAGCTGCGTTGTCGTACGATCGCTTCATGTGTATAAAGCAATTTATTCGATTCGACAATGGAAATACTCGACAACAGCGACTCATCAACAGCAAAACTGCGGCTATTGACGATATTTGGCAAATGTTGCAACATAACTTGGCAACAGCTTACACTCCTCATGAAGCACTAACAGTTGATGAGCAGTTGTTCCCTTACAGAGGCCGCACCCGCTTCACACAATATATTCCGTCAAAGCCTGATAAGTATGGTTTGAAAGTATGGTGGTAATGCGACTCACAGAGTTATTATCCTTTGAAGGAAATAGTATATTCTGGAAAACTACCAAACCAACAACGGGAGATAAACCAAGGGCAGAACGTAGTGCTGGATCTTGTGGAAAAATATTTAGATGCTGGCCGTAATATATACAGATAATTTCTTTACCACTCTTGACTTGGAGCGTATTTTGTTGAGGAGGAAGACCGCATATGTTGGTAGAGTGCGCTACAACAAAACATTCATTCCACAGGAGTTCAAGAAGAACCCGAAGCGCACCATCAATAGTACATTATTTGGGTTCAACGAAGGGGATATAAAGTGGTGAACGTGCTCTCCACAATGCACTACACCTGCCTCGTTGACGAGCAAACCGAGAAGAGGAAGCCCTATGCCATATTAGATTACAACGCCAACAAATGCGGCGTTGATACCATGGATCAAATGCTAGGCACTTACAGCTGCAAAAGAGCAACACAACGATGGCCGTTGGCCATGTTTTATAATATGCTGGACGTCGCTGCATTTGCTGCTTTTACGATTTACAACGAAATGAAGCCTATAAAAAGGAGTGACAGACGGCGGTCGTTCTTGTTACTGCTAACGAAACAATTGGCCACACCAAATATCGAAGCACGTGCCCTGAACAACCATATAACCTCATATCCAAGGATACGCAATGCGATGGAAGCATTCGATGTCAGGGTAAGAAAAACATCTTCAAATTCAAGAATAGAATATATATTTATTTGTTTTTTATTTTTCTTTTCATTTCAGGTATTACCAAGACCGATGGAAGGCAATGCACCGTCGTTTGCGACTAGGTCAAGTAGACCGTCATGTCGCCTTTGCCGTTCTGAGTACGGGCGGCAGCGGAAAACGCGGGCACACTGCTTCGGCTGCGGCAACGCTGTTTGCGGAGAACATAGCACACTTTTACATCGCTGCAACACTTGCGCACAGGGCGGGGGACAAGAAGTACACGCTCAACAACAATAATTTTTAAACTTTTTTATAATAGTCTTAAGAAAATTCAAGCAAAAAAAAAAAAAAATAATTAAAAAAATTGAAAAAATTATTTTTGTATGTAGAATTTAGTTATAAACAATAAAAACAAAAAATAATTAAAAAAAAAAAAAATTTTTATATGAAAAAAACATGATTTACAAAATAGGTCCGTAGGGACCTATTCACATGGCCGTGAAGTTCAGAACTGTCACTCATCGGAGGGTTAATGTAGACTATCGCTATGATATTTGAAAAAATCGGATGAAAACCACGCCTACCTCCCATACAAAGTGACGTAATCAAAATAGGAAAACTTTCGTAAACATATAAAACTGAATGTCATCGTGTCTGTCGTGGCTAAAGGCTTCGATTATACTTCAATACGGCCACGGGGGGGTATTTTAGTGTGGATTTTGTTTTGTACACATTTAGTAGCCAAGCATGATGAGATAATAATAAAAAAAATGGGTTTTGTGCATCACTGTTTTGCTGATTATGCTACTAATAATGACATAAATAGTTAACATCTGAAAAATAACTTAATTGCATGCGCAATTGTGTGGCAAATATCACAAATTTATTCGAAAATTAACTCATTCAGGCTGAAAAAACGATAATTGATATTAAAAAAAGACTGCTAAAATATATGAACATTTTTAATACATGCATTAAAAGTTCTGAGGGCTCATTTACCGAAACCTCAAATATTTATTAAAAAAAAAAGCATAGTCTGAAGAATGTTGAGTTGACAACAAGGCAGGGACATTTTTTTCAGATTTGGGTTTGCATACTGTATAAATATTCTTTTGTGTTATAAGCAAAACAGCACGATTTTTTAGAAAAAAACTACCTTTAAGAGAATCAAAACCGCTCTATGAACTTACTCCGATTTAAAAAAAAATTTTGCGTAAATCGTTTTTTCAAGACTACGAATTGCTGAGTTTATTCTTTACAATTCGATCCGGCTGAACTAAGACACCTACCAATCCTTGGACCTCAAATCCAGATTTTGATTTTGTTAATTCAAAAATGCAATCATGCATTGATAATTTTCAATACCATGCCTACGACTTCCACTATTTCACGTGTCAAGTTTATTTTCACTGTCATATAGTGTCGGCGTAACATGTGTTGGCACCCGGAGCAGTTTTCTGTTGAGCACCTCCAAGACAATACAGCAAATTCTAAACGTATTTTTGTGACTTTATGTTGCTAAAATATTTGATCACATTATAAAATTTACTTTTGGATGCGTTTTAATAGACAAAATAGAATGATTGGTTAGCCGCGCTTGGCTCATTTAGAATCTTAAGTAAGATTTTATCAACTTCAATTTTGAAAAGCTTCTTCACAAGAAGCCACTCAAACACAAATAGTTAAAAAAACCTAATGCTCAGCTCTAGACTCGGAACATATTCAGAATAACCCCTTTCACAGTAAATTGTAGAAGCTCCAAGGTACTGCACTGGACCGCTGCTTGGGAATAAATACTGACAGCTTCCAAATTCATCATAGATTTTTGCCTATTTTTTTGTCAGGGACCAAAACCGGCGGGATCTTGATCAAATGCGACGAATAATGCTTTGCACATTGAAGCGAAGCTTTTTACGCATCGTTCTGTGATTTGCTTGGAGTGAAATCTGAAAAATTTTCGACAGATTTTTTCTTAGAATTTTATGGTTTCTTCATTACTTACTTACTTAGGTGGCCGTAACAACCCGTGTCCGGGTTTCGACCGACCTCATCAGCTCTCGCCAGGCGCCTCTGCTTTGCGCGCGCCTTCTCCAATCGGATACACCAAGATACATGGTTTCTTCATTGCTTGCGTTTATTACAACAAGAAAATTTAATACTTTAATATTAAATATTAAAAATCTTCCTTTGACCCAGTGGGGATTTGAACGCGGACCCAATTGATAACGAGTTCTACTCGCTATACACCAGGCTACCAAGCTGTGTTGGAAATAGTTGTTGATTCAATATTAAGTGCAACTGATGCTCTGTTGCAGCCTATCCAATAATCTATTAATATATTTTTGTGGTTTGGGTAGCTGCTGCAGCAAGTGGTTTGCTACAAGAATTATCAAGGTTGTCACTTTTCCACAATTGTGGTAAATCTACCACTTTTTGGTTTCTACCACTCTTATCACCCACTATATGTATTTTTCTAAAATCTACCACTTTTCATATTTTTATATAAAAATTACTGCACAATAATTAAAATTTTAGAAATTTTATTACAATTAATATTTTATTCCTTTTGGTATATAAAGAGTGGATACAGTACTGTTTTAAGAACATTATGTGAGAATTATTTGCAATAAAACTAATTAAGTGTAAAAAATCTTACTTTATGGTATACTTCTTATGATTTTTTCCGTAGGACTTCAGTCGAATTTTTTCTTAACAAGAAAAGTATATTCCAATTTTTTTTAAAATCTACCACTCATTTTCAACTCAATCTATCACTATTTAAAACTTGCAACACTGGTCATCATCCTCTATTTGTCAACACCATCTGTTAAGGATTGTTAACATAGCTGCAGTTATATTTGATATGCAGTTATATTTGGGCTATTCACAGTTTAAACGTAAATTAACAAAGCGAATTTATAGCATTTGTTATTTTTGCAACTGTGAGCACCTCAGTATGTGTTTGCCGTATTCAATGATTTTGCAACCCTGTTATATATGCTGTAGATATGGCAAAAAAATACGAGACACAAAAAACATGTCTAAAGGCTACTTTTATTTACGCGTGTTTGCATAGTTGCGTTTGCATGCAAAACAACAACAAAGAAAAATAGGCTTACGTAAATTGGCGCAAAAATAACAAATCGTAAATAATTAATGATACGATTAATCAATGTGTGGAGTTAACAGAGGTGTTTAGATCGGTGGAAGTAGTGTAAGACTTTTAATCGATGGAATACGGGATCGATCCTCACGTGGAGCAAAGCAGTATTTTTTTTTATGTGAATACGTTGTGTCGTTTTTGATACATGCTTTTGTTTCGTTTTTGCATAGTGCGAAGGGAAAATTAATAATTGCCCACAAGTGCGTTGAAATATCAATGACAGTAACATGTAATAAAATAAATAAAATAATTATGAAATGTCATAAAATTTACTGAAGGGAATGTTTACTTGTGTTTTTTTTTTAATTTAGTTTTTGTTATTTTAAATTTTTTGAAAAAATCCATTAAATTACCAAATCTATGAAACTGTGAAGAAGCTTCGCTTCTCTCGTGTGTCCAACGACGCACCTGTGTTCTTTCTTCATATATGTTTAATCGTATTTGGGGAATGGAAATATTTTTTAATTTATTTTTTAATTTATTTTAGACACAACCGACATCTGCAAGAATAGTTGGGTTATTCGCAAAGTAATTTCGTTTTTTTGCAACAGAGGACTATATTGTATTTTTTTACAACCAACTTCACATTTAAGCTGCATAATCATATGTATTTTAATAGATAACATGCAAGGCTTGCTTGCGAAAAAGTTCGATTGATTCTTACCAGTAGTTTTTGGTCGATAGCCTTTTAAATATGGCAAGTGAAAAACAGCATTTTTGGCATATTTTATTTTCTTAATATAGAAAAGGTAAAAATGCTGTTCAAGCAAAAAAAAAAATCCGATGCGAAGGGAGAAGATGTGTTTAGTTTGCAAGTGCAAAAACTGGTTTGCAAAATTACGATCCGACAATTTTGATCTCGAAGATGCTCTACGTTCTGAAAGGCCAGCTGAAGCTGGTTAAAGACACATCAAATGCATTAATTTATGCAAGCCGGTGAATAACAACTCATGAGATCGCTGAAAGATAAAATTTACTGATTTCGACCGTTCGTGATTATTTGAAATGGCTAGTTTTAATCTCAAAGCTCGGCATATGGGTTTCTCATCCTCTTACGGCAGAAAATTTGAGCCGTCACGTTGATGTTTGTGATTTGCTTCTTAAACGGCAGAAAATTATCCATTTTTGAAACGTATCATCAAAAGGGACGAGAAATAGGTTGCCCACAATAATGTAAAGCGCAAAATATCCTGGAGTAGAAAATATGGACTGGCTCAAAGCACTTCAAAAGCCAATATTCATCAAAAAAAGGCTATGCCATCTGCTTGATGCGGTTTCTACGGAGTCGTTTATTTTGAGCTTTTACCGACAACACAACGATTAATTCTGAGGTGTACTGTCATCAGTTGGACAAACTGAATGACTCACTCAAAGAATAATGGCCAGAATTGGTCAATAGGATTGGTATAGTGTTCCAACAGGATAATGCGAAACCACATACAAGTTTGACCACACGGCAAAAGCTTTTGGAGCTTGGATGGGATATACTGCCATACCCACCATACTCTCCAGACCTAGCACCTTCCAATTAATATTTGTTCCGGTCTCTACTTTTACTTCTTTTACTCTTGCAATAGCAGAGTAAAAAAAAAAAACCATATTATTAAGAAAAGCGGAATGGCACGTGCAATAAAACTAACGAGGAAAAAAACTGACGAAAGGAGTATTGTTTTTTGTACAACATTGTTGCTTTGTAGCAATTATGTTGTATATTTTTATAAACAAGTACAAAATTACACTCACATTAAGCACAATTTGAAGTGTTTATCAACAAATTTATCATGTCCAGTTTTTGGCATAGGCTGCGAATGTAAATATAATATTTTTGGATGGTTTGAGCTATATTCTAGAAATTTAACTAACGAACAATTTGGGCTTGATTTTAGCACATTTCTTATGTGGCTACAGAACTGTACGAGAGAATTGTCACCCCTTGATACTTGGCACCTGGGGTGGACCGCCCATTAATTGTCATTAATTATTAAATTGAAAAACTATTTCCTATTGAAAATATTTTCAAGATATGCATAAAAGATTAAAGTTTTTGCAAAAAATTTTGTCAACAGCTGTTCTTGATATTTCTGAATGAATTGTAATCACAACTGTAAAATTATATAACCTTGATTTTTTTAAGAAACTCTCTTCACATTACTTGAAATCAATCATAAATAACTAACTCAATGGAAAATACCTAAAAACAATACACTTGTCTATAAGATACTTAATTCTTTGTCGAAAAAGCAGGCCATTTCCATTAAAAACTATTGAGAAAAGTTTTTCTGAACTGTTTTTCCTAATCGGCAACAACTATCGGGATATTTAGGCAATAATTTTTTTTCTAACAGATCGATTCTGACGCGGTAACGTTAATCTTATCATCGAAGAAATTCACGTTTTGGTAGCATTTACATCCTTTTGGTATGCTGCAAGCTCTTCGGTAACAAGATTACTATTGCCGGTTACTCTCAAGATCTGTAAGTTGATTTTTTTTTTATTTTTTTTTCAGTTTATATAAGATTTCATTCATAACACTAGCGTTGGAATTGAACCAAAGTTAAACGTTGTGTGCACTGATACTTCAAAGTAGTTTAAACCGTTTAGCTTGTTTCAGCTTAATCAGTGCTACCAATATCAGCATTTAACATCGCAAATAGTTTGACAGTTTGCGACAAACACCTTCTGCAGCTTAAACAACAGAATAACCGAATTTTCAACTTTTACTCAAGGTATGCAATTTTCTTTTTTAATTTTTTTTTTCCTTTTTTTTTTTTTATTCGCCACGCATTAGTAGTGAGGTTTTTCTGCTGAGCAAGCAGCTAGCAAGGTTTGCAGGTTGTGGTTTTAGCTGTAAAGTTCGAATATTGCAGTCAAATGCTGACAAATAGAGCAGTTTATCTTCCGACAGATGTTGGGTTGTAAAACTTGTGTCGGAATGACAGCATAAAAAATTTGTCAGCTTTAATATGTTGCGCGTAGTTTTGGTGTTCGGAGTGGAGCGCAAAGTACTTTTGTGAAGGTCCAAAGTAGAAAAAGAAAAAAAACACACATCAACTAACTGACAGAAGTGCTGTGTTTAAAAATCAAAACTGCGATTGTAGTGAGCAAGCACAATAGTTGAGTTTGGTTTCTGCACAAAAGAGCTTAAAAAATTACTACCAGCAAATGTGTCTACCACTATTTTCTTATGTGAGAGCATTGTTATAATTATAATCTTTAAAATTAAAAGTCTTGAAAAGTAAGAGTCTTGTAAGCATGGCTGAATTTTCTAATATTCCCCAGAAGCAAAGTGAGCGACTAGGTAATCGAAGTGGTAATCTAAAGCTTGAATGGCTATGCATTACCTTCATCGATGAATTTTAGCACGGGAATGTCATAGAAAATGTAATATATCCCTTACTGCATGGCACAGTTATTGAAGAATTCTTTTATTATCCGGAAATACATCGGTATTTTTTGAAATATCGATGTACATTTCGGTACATCGAATCAAAGAAATGCATCGAATTCGCAAGAATCCTCAATTCAACAGGATAGTAACGCAATAAGAGCAGAAAGAGTGGCGCACACATTACCTCTTCACTTACCTTGGTATCAGTATTGCCATTTTGGTGCTTTTGGTGCTTTTGGTGCTAAATTTAGCCCTTTTTTTAAATAGACCTACAAGTCTGCTTTTAGCCCCGAGTTCTTTTTTAACCTTTTTTAATTTGAAACAGCCCTTTTTGGATCCAAGAATTATAACTTATTTTTGAACATTTCACGGCTCCAATAAAGCGTTTTAAATGTTTTTATTGTTGTGTTGGCCACTCAATTTAACAAAACGATAATAATTATCAAGGGAAGCTTGAGCGCAAATTCATCGATTATTACAAAAGTTTAATTTGTAATAGTTATGGCGGCAGAGTTGTTCGAAAATGGAGAGGAGTTACTATGCTTATCTGCCACGATTTCCCAATTATGAGTGATCACTTAAAACCCAAACAGGTATATATGACTGTAATAATAATCATGATTCGTTTTTAACTCTCTTTTCTTTTTAAGAGACATTATTTAACTTCAATCTAAACAAAGTAAAAATTAAATTTGGATACCATCACTCAATTGCTCATAACTCCGGTATTTGTCCATAGATTTTCCACATCAATTACTTCTTAAAAATCTGGTCTAAGTTTTTTCATATATTTTTGAAATGGATTGGAAAATAATGCTTTAAACGTTTGTTGAAAATTATATTATCTTCCTCTCTAGCCCTTTTTTCAAGAGATTCTAGCCCTAAATTGATATTTTTTTCTGGCAATACTGCTTGGTATGCATGATTTCTTCTATATTATTTTCAATGAAGAATACTTCAAAGAACAAAAAGATGCATTCCTAATTTTCCTGCTGGATCCTTAATTGTTTTCTGTAATAAAGAAAAATTACAGCGTTTTTACTTTTTTAGAGAAATATCATACATTTTGAACAAACCTCTTATATCGTGAGTTTATGGTTAATGCTATTTTTTAATGGGTCCTTTTATGCAGTAGGTACTTTTTAGCTGACTACAAAAAAGGGAAGTTCTCAAGTTCGTTGGCTTCTCTGTTATGTCTTATGTATGTATATTAAAGTGGTCTTTATTTTTTTTTTTCGAAAGTAACGAATTACGCACCAGAGTTTTTTTCCTTGACAGAGGTAAACTGTGAAATTTTGAGGAAAAAATATTGATATTTAAACGTGCCTCAAATGACTTCTATACTGAATATCTGATTTATATGGGAAAATAGTGCTGTTTTTCCAAAAAAATCCCAATTTCATTTTTATAAGCTCCAGTTTTCAAAAAACTGGTATGCATTTCGTTTTTCATTTAGTTTTTCTTTAAAATGAGTTTCCAAACATGAAAATCGGAGTTGAATTACCAGAGTAATGATTTTTGCCAGAGTAATGAAAATCCAAATTTAAAAATAATTCATTGAAATGTCATGGAAATATTTTTTAAAACTATACCTAATATAGAAACAAAAAATGGTGCAATTTCGTATAATAATTTGGTCGTTACGAAATTTTTTGCTAAAAGTATGCCTTTTTGTAAATTTCGAGTTTGAATAATTTTACGAAAAAAATTCCTAAAAACTCAAAAATACAAATTTTGAAAAAAAGCAAACAAGAAATGAACTAAGAATAGTTTTGAGTTATTCTGAGAAAAAAATTGTACAAACCAAAAATCAAATCAAGAAGTAATAACTGTTGGAACTTGACTTTTTTTTTTAAATCTTTAAAGTGCGCTTTTCTGGCATATCGAACAAAGAAAAAGATCAAAAAAATTCAAAAAACATATATATATCTTCTGAAATGACTTCAATAATTCTTAAAAATATATTTAATTTTCTTTCGCAAAATTTTGGTATTCCAGGGTTGCCAACATATTTTTAGGAAATTGGGTTGCCCAGGCTTAAGTTATAAAATTCTCAGTCATAAAATTCTCAGTTTTGGCAAACGCTCTTATTCCGTTCTATATAATTAATTCTTTACTTTCTTAGTTATAAATTTGCAACACCTTTCAATTATACAGCTTGTTCAAGATTATAGATGAAAATATCGAGACCATAATCGCAACACACTATTTCAGAATTACGACTAAAGGCAAATATTAAATGCAAGTGTTTCAAATATTTGTGATTTTAAAGCGTTTTAAAATTAAACACATTTGGAAATATATCAAAAAATAAAAAAAAACAAAACAAAATATAAATTGCATTTGTAAGTTGCTTAAAAAATTATTTTTTGATTTTTGAGGTGCTTGTATAATTTTTTACTCTTAAGCCAGGGCATACCAATTTTCAATATATGTATATATATATATTTTTGCAACCCTGGAATTCCAAAACTTTTCAAAAGAAAATTAATTTAAAAATTAAAATTAAAAATAAATATATTTTTAAGAATTATTGAAGTCATTTCAGAGGAAATATTTATGTTTTTGGACTTATAACTCAACAGTTATAACTTCTTGATTTGATTATTTGGTTTTTTCAATTTTTTGCTCAAAATAGCTCAAAACTATTCTTAGCTTATCCTTTTTTTGATTTTTTCAAAATATGCATTTTTGGGTTTTTAGAAATTTTTTTCGTACAAATATTTAAAGTCGATATTCACAAAAAGGCATACTTTTAGCAAAACTTTTTGTAACGACAAAATTATTGAACGTAATTGCACCATTTTTTGAATCTACATTAAGTATAGTTTTAAAAAATATTTCCATGACATTTTACTGTATTTTTTTAAAATTTGGATTTTTGCGATTTTATTTTAATACAACAAGAAAAAGATTGAATTTTTTGTATATGTATTTTTTTTTTATTTTTTTATTTATTTGATATGCCAGTGCTACAAGGTCAGACAACCGTATGCTTACTGCACTGGCATCATATATTTTTACCGTAATGTAGTTAACATACATATAATAAAAGAAATTTAATATTAACATGTAGATTCCATAATTTAGAAAAAATTAGATAAATAAAAAGAAAGATTTAAAATAAAAATAGTTCAACATATATTAAAGCAAATGTTTAAAATATAAAGATATTTAAGAAAAATGTAAGATATAGATTTTATAAAATATTACTCAACTTTGAACGAAAATTATTGCAACGGAGAAAGTTGAGAAGTCAACATTTTTTTTAATTGCACGACATTTTGAATGGATCTAAAAACGGGAGGTAGCGAGTTCCAAAGACGAATTGCAAATATGTAGATGGCCTTTCGGAAGTTAAACAGAAATTACGTAATTGTATTACTGCATTTGACCGATTAGAACGTGAACGTCCAGTGTAGAGCACTTTATGTAGCAGAAATAAAGTTCAAAATTGAAGTATGGTTCCAAAAGTCATGTTGCAGATTTTTATTGTATATTGCGAAACATGGTCTGAGCATTTAAGCCAAAAATATATCTAGCAATATTGTTAAGTGCTACATTAAGTTTTTGTTTACTAAGAGAATCGCAGTTGGCAAAGATTTCACATCCATAAAGAAGGGTAGGGAGAATGTAAACTTTTGCAATGAGAAATATTATTTTAAGTGGAGTAAAAGTCTGTGACACCTTCAGTACCCTAAGCATACCATAAATTTTGTCGATTATACTTCCAATGTGAGTATTCCAAGTCAAAGTCCTGTTGAAGATTACTCCAAGGTTTTTAGCTGAGTCAACAAAATCAATTGCAGAGTTGTTCAAGATAACCTTTGGATATTCTAAACCGTTACTTTTTTTTTTTTGAGATGACTGTACATTTTAACTTTTTTGGATTAGAAAATAAGCCATTTACGCTTGCCCATGTTGCTATGCACGCTAGGTCGTTGTTGATGGCGGATACAAAGTAAGAAATGTTCTTACATAAAGTGCGCTGGATTCGACAAAGAGGCGTGTCACTATTATAAGGACGCTGTAATATTGACACTAGAAATCATTACAATAGTGAACGGGATTATACGTAGGGTGTAGCACTTATCGGTTGATATTGAACATTATAATGTTCAATCAATAAAGTGGGTGGGATTTGAAAAGCGCGTAACACTTTTCTCTGTTAGGAGAAGTTGTCTTCAGGGTCAAAAAATCTGCTGCGGATTAACTAACAACTTTTCTTCAACAATCCTTAATTGTGTTTAAGTAATTAATACACTTTTTCGAATATTTATCATCTTTTCTAAAAAGAAAGATATAAAATTTTTTTAACAAAAACAAAGACCGACTTCAAAATCACTACAAAGAAAAAAATGATTTCAAATTACTTTTCCTACTAATTTCTGATTATAATTATTAGATTAGAAATCTTATTAATTTAACTATTCTCTAAAAGAGGAGAAATTTTCAACTTTATTTGGAGTAAACAAGTAAGTAAATAAAGAGTTTTCAACTAATTTTGATGAAAATTTAGTCTGAATAAAACAAATAAATTAACTTTTAAGCTGATAATTTAGGCCTAAAAGTAAAATAACTAAACAAAATGGAATTTCTCAGTTATTTAAGTTGAATAAATAAACTTTTCGGTCAAATTATTTAACTCAAATGTTTACAACTTCAACCACAAAGTTAAAAAAAGAAATACATAGTGAAATATTTTCATCCAAAATGTTGAAAATTTTAACAAAAAAAGTTGAAAAATTAAACTAAAAGGTTGACTTTTCTAAGCGAGAAAGTACAAAAATTTAACAAAAAGGTTGACTTCCTCAACTCATGTAGTTGAACAATTAAATTCGAAAACCGACTTTTTAACCGAAATCAGTTGAAAAATTTTGAAAAATTCACTTTTTCAACGCTATAAATTGAAAAGTTCAACAAAAAGGTTGCCTTCATTAACCCAATAAGTTGGACAATTGAACTAAAAGGTTGGCTTTTTCAACCCAATAAGTTAAAAAATTTAAATAAGGGGTTGATCCCAAATTATTCTTAACTTTATTTTTAATAAAAATAAATACGAACAATTGGTAATTTTTTAATTTTTTTATTTATTGGTACACAATTAGCAATTAATGTACTGAGAACTTGAAGCCAACGTTATTAATAAATGAAAAATAAATCATTTTTGATAAAAATAAGTAAATACATTATGACTTTTAATAAATAATAAATTAATTTTTATAATATTTCAAGTTATTTCAAAATAAATAAGTAACAAAATTTTCAAGTTATACAGAATTAAATATGTTTTTTATGTATTATATAAAAAATATAATTATAAGAATATTATCTGCTTCACTGATTTTATACGCATAGTATGTATCATTTAAATTATGTGTTATATTTTTCTGACAAATTAACAAATAAAAAATACCAGAACTAATTTTTAAAATTTTGCTTATTTTGCAAATATTTACAGATAACTCAGAACCCAAAATCAAAAAACCATAGGCTCATTTTATTCACCAAGTGCTAAAATTACTTAGAGAGGCTCTAAACTAGCTTAGAGCCTATCTGCGCTCTAAAGTCAAAGCTCTAATTTCTGGAGCTGATCTAAATAACTCCCTAGAAAATAACTCTTTGATAATAATCTCACAGCATTTTGACAATTAAGTAAGAGCCAGTTCATTATTATTTTCGTTTATTGGCTTCTAAGAAATAGAGTAGTAATACTGTTGAGTCACATATCAGTTCATCACAGGTGTTCTTGTGAGTGTGCTTGTGAGTGTTATATTTCTTGCTTCATTAACATTTTTGACTCATCCTTATTTATTTAATTGTACTTGACCAATACAGGGCGTATTCCATTCCCCAATACAGGGCGTATTCCGTATTCCCCAACGCCACCAGTTGCAGCCGATTGCAACGATCAGTGTGGCCGAAAACCGAAACATGGCCGAAACCATGCTATGAAAATAAGTTTACCACCGCCATATCCAGCAATCAGCAAGACAAGAAACAATGAAAAGAATTTTTTTTTCTTCCTCCTTACACTTCGATGTTTGTTTATATTATTTTATTGCGTGAAATAAAATGAAAATTGGTCCTCAATTAAATTAAACATTTTCTGCGCATTTTCTTTGAAAATATGTGGTTGTCAAATACGACGGCTAGCTGCGATTTTCTCAGTCAAAATTTGCGTTTTTGTCAGCATGTCGGCAAATCCTTCATTGATCACAGGTGGACAAATATCGCCATGATCGATTGCAATGCTATGTAGAATACAGCATGCCGTGATAATATCGCGCACTGTGTCCACTCTCACACGCAAATCCATTGCTAAGCACAGAAACCGCCTTTTCAACATGCCATACGATCGCTCAACAACTAGTCGCGTTTAGTTTCAGATAGTTTCCTTAGATAGATATGTAGATTCTTTTAAATTTAAGATAAATAGTGAACATGTTTCAAAGGATTAATATAAATCCGAATGTCTTTAAAAAATGTATGGCATGCAAAACAAATCATTATTTACTTAATTTTGGTTGATAAAGCTTCAAATGTTATGAATTCTTGGCGTACCTTGAGAGTGTGGGATATTATATAGATACTTTTGAAAAACATTAAAAAATATTTTGAGCTCGTTTCAATTATTTATGTTGAAAATGAATTCTTGGCGTACCTTGAGAGTGTGGGATATTATATAGATACTTTTGAAAAATATTAAAAAATATTTTGAGCTCGTTCCAATTATTAATGTTGAAAATGTAAAATATTTTGAAAAAAATATCGAAAAAATTATACAACTTATAATGTGAGGGGATTGCAATTAGTTTACTATCTATTCCAAAATAATTGGCTAAAATAATGAGGTCCTTATACGAACCAACCGCTTCACTTGGTTGGAAATTATGTATAAAATTATAAAATTTTGTGACAATTTATTTAAAATTTCCTTTGCACTTATCGCGTGTTTCAGGCTGAGCAGGCATAAGTTTAATCAGCCCTAAAAATGGTTGTATTTCGCCATTCCAATCTGTAAAGAAAGGATTTTTGAAACATTATAAAAAAAGCTACAATAGGGCTAAAGGCATGATTAGCAAACAATTTAGCTGCATGACTTAGAGCAAATACCTGATAACAAAAAGATGTTCAAAGCGGGAAAAAAAGCGTGTCACAAATATGTTACTTTAGTCGGTAATGGGTTAAGTACTTTTAAAAGTAATGTTAAGTTCCTAACTTCAACGAAATCTACTATTCAACCGTTAGCCGTTAGCTGCAACCGTTATAGGCAGAATGTAGCTTGTAGTTTTCAGCCAGACATTATTAAATTAAAGGTACTTGCTTATTGCTGGGTATAAAATGTCGAAGTCAGTCAAAATCTAAAAACTTAATATTATAAATTAATTGCTATTACCTATAGTAACAGCTGGCGATCCAAAATCATATGTTAATACACAAGGCAGTAGAAAATTTTGAGCTATAAATTTACTGAAGTGTGAAACAGACCTAAACAGCCAGGCTCACATTTAAACAAAATAGCATGGCTGCGTATTGGATATGCGCAATTTCTATTTTAAGCGTTTTAGAATCCACTCACCTCTTCAGTAATTTCTACTGATTGTGGAGCAACAAAATGCAAATATTATGTTTTTTGCATCCGTGAAGTGTTGAAATTCCTTCTCCTCAGTACTCCTTAAAACTTAAATTAAAACGAAGAAGAAAACGATATGGCCATTTCAGCCCTTGAAAGGACTTTGACCGACCTTTTTATGATCAATTGTGTTATCAATAGCAGTTTTTACTCTCTGAGGTTTGCCATTGTCTGCAGAGAGGAAACGGCCGAACAGGAAAATTAATTTAACTAAAAAAATATTTTGTGTCACATGGGATTCGAGCCTGGGTTCTATCGCTTACAAGCCACGGACCTAAACCAGTATGCTACGGCCTCCACTTAAATTAAAATATACATAAAAATACACTACAGGAATAATACACTATATACACTACAGGAAAAAAAATTCACTATAGGAAATTTAAGTTTTAGTAAAGATTATTGCACCAATTCTTTACAAACCTGATTAAAGAAAATCATCAAAACAATAATTTTCTCTTGAAGAAAACTTTTTAAGCAGCACAACCATTTTATGTTTACTAAAATGAAATTAACTTTGATATATCGTCCACGTAAATTCATGTTGTTTTCTCAATGACGAAAAGCTATACACCACAAAAATAAAACCAATTAGCTTTTTTAAAAATGCATTAGGCGCCGCACATCGGAAGAAATATAGACAAAACCCTCACATTGTAATATATATATTCATATATATATATATGAATATATCCACCATGCAAAAAGCACAGTTTGCTTGTAATATGATTCAAAGCATTGGTTTCTATGGTCATTCAAAGTTGAGCTTCCAAAAACCTTTTTTCTTTTTTTCTACACTGTTACACTACTGTGTACAAATAATTCTAGAATCTTTATTTAGGAATGGAATTGGCTCAAATTTAATTTTTTTGAATTTTTTTTAAAACATTATTTGTATAATAAGAACAAGTTCTTTTATAATACATCAAAGTTGGCAAAGTTACATGTATAAGCGTATTTACTTAATCTAAAAACTAGTTATGGAGACAATTATAAATCAAATCAATCAAGTAAATTCATATTAACTTAAAGCGACTTAATACTAAGTTATAGTGAAGATTTGTGGAGGGAACAGGGGAAAAATAAAAAGTAGTAAAAGTAAAATATGCTTTTAATGAGCAATAAGAAATAGGATAGAATACAAATATAGCACAAAATATATAGAGTGAAAATTTGAGATAGATGGAAAAATTGGTTACAGTGTATATTAATTTGAAAAGTAGTAAAAAATTGCCTGTCTAAACATTCTGGTTCCATCAATAGATTTAATATGAATTGGCAGACTACCCCACAATCTAACTGCGTTAACGAAAAATAGTCTCGAGGAATTCAGAAAGTTAAATTTAGGTATTGTAATCATACGACTTCTTTGTAGTTGACTAAATTGTAATTTCTCGTATAGATAAGATGGTGCTTTAAAATGGATCAGCTTGTGTAAGAAAATGCTGTTTCTGAAACATATCGTATGGTATGGTATGGTTGAATGCCAGCTGAAGCTTTAGTTGAGAACTGAGTCCAGCTTACTGTAGAATAGCTCCGAATAATTTATTATGGGAATAATCAATTGAACAACAAGTTTGCTTCTGTTGCTGGAGGATGTGAATTCAGCGATCACTCTCAGATTGCGTAAAGTATAATGCACCTTTTGTACGTTATTACTGTGATCAGTGCATGTAAGTGTAGAATTTATATAAAAGCCGAGGCTTTTTGTACAGCTTGTTAGCTTCAACTTCTCAGAGCCTATATATAAATCTGGAATATCCTCATGAAAAATTTTATCTTTCGCTATAGGTAACACAACGGATTTTAGAGCATTAAGCTTCAGACAATTCAAGATAGCCCATTTATTTATAGAGTCAAGATCCTCATTTAGTCTGTAAGCTAAGTCATCTAAAAGATCAACACGATTGGAAAGATATAGTTGTACATCATCTGCGTAGGCGTGCATTGTTGAGTGTTTGCAGACCCTAAATGTGTCATTGATAAAAATTACAAATAGCATGGGACCTAGCACTGAACCTTGTGGTACACCACTAAATAGAATTTTGTATACTTAATATTTATTACCAACTTTGACTCGTTGGACCCGATTTGACAAATAACTATTTAACAGCCGTAAAGCACTATCACTAAAACCATACATATGTTTTAGTTTTGGACACAGCAAGGTATGATTGACTGTATTAAACGCTTTTGAAAAGTCCAACAAGCAGAGGAGTGTTACATGCCCATCATCATAAAAAGACATAATATCATCAAATATTTTTACTGTGGCCGTGGCACAACTATGAAGAGCCCTAAAACCTGATTGCATTGGAGATAATAGATTGTTTTCATTCATATAGTTTTCAATTTTGTTTTTTGTAATATTTTTTAATTTTAATTGAGCTTTAACTTTTATGACCCCTCCTGATTTCTCGAAATACTTCGGATCTGATAACTTCAAACTTTCACCTTGAAGATGGGACCAAATTTATTTGCAAAGAGTTGCGGGAGTTAAAGAATTTTCAATGCAAAGCTATACACTCAGTTAAGTAAATTAAAAAAAGAATGGTTATTGGAACAATAAAATGTAGAAGGACTGGTTTTTTTTTAATAAAGAAGTGAAGAGGTCAGGAATTTATTAGTTTTAGAAAATTAATAATTCGTGATATAACGGCAAAATTCTAAAACTTAATCAACTAAAATATCAACTAAATAAAATTACTCTATATTTTTTGTAAAGCCCAATTCGATAATTCAGTTGTTTCTCATTTTGCTCCATTGTCAAACATAGAGAAAATGCCAACGTGTTGACCAATTAGAGTTGCTAGATCCTGAAAGGCTGTTATCGGGACAAGTCAAGAAAATTCCGGGATTTTTAATAAATCGTCGGAACAAAAAAAAAAACCACATTTGTGGACATTAAAATAAAGCCAACATAAACATATATTAAAACTAAATAATAGAAACAAAGCAATTTAGAACAATAAAACATTAATCTATATATATAAAAATGAGTGTATGTATGTGGGTATGTGGGTATGTGGATATGTGTGTATATCACGTATAGACTCCAAAACCACCAAACCAAACTTTATGCAATTTTTAGGGATACTGAAGCAACATTCGGGAAGTGTTCGTGTGAAGTTTGGTGTTGATTGGACAAGGGGGCGTGGTACCTCCCATACAACCCAAATTGGCTCTATCGCCCACAAACCAAAAAAAATGCTTTATATCAAACGGTTTAATCATATAAAACTAAAATTTGGTAATTTTGTTCAGGTGGTTACTTCCGGTGACTGTACAAAAAATGGGCGTGGTCACACTATATCTACGCCCACTTTTAAGAAATCATTGTAGTTCCTGAGATGTTCAAGTTTTGATAGTGAATCTTGGTATGCAGGTGCTATGGATCCAAATGGAAGTCACTATGTAAATGTAAATGTTGTCACGCCCACTTTTACCGGCCACAAATCAGTAAAAATGATTTATATCAGACGTCTTTTGCCGTAGAAGACTAAGGTTTGGTAATTTAGTTCGTATGGTTACTGTCGGCCAATCCACAAAAAATGGGCACAGCCGCACTATATCTACGCCCACTTGATCGAAACCATGCTTATTCCTGAGTAGTACACGTTTTGATAGTGAATCTTGGAATGCAGGTGCTATGGGTCCAAGTGGCAGTTACTATGTAAATATAAACGTTGTCACGCCCACTTTTACCGCCCACAAATCAGTAAAAATACTTTATATCAGACGTCTTTTGCCGTAGAAGACTAAGATTTGGTAATTTAGTTCGTATGGTTACTGTCGGCCAATCCACAAAAAATGGGCTGAGCCGCACTATATCTACGCCCACTTGATCGAAATCATGCTTATTCCTGAGTAGTACACGTTTTGATAGTGAATCTTGGAATGCAGGTGCTTTGGGTCCAAGTGGCAGTTACTATGTAAATATAAACGTTGTCACGCCCACTTTTACCGCCCACAGATCAGTAAAAATGCTTTATATCAGACGGCTTTTGCCGTAGAAGACTAAGATTTGGTAATTCAGTTCGTATGGTTACTATCGGCCAATCCACAAAAAATGGGAATGGTCGCACTATATCTACGCCCACTTGATCGAAACCATGCTTATTCCTGAGTAGTACACGTTTTGATAGTGAATCTTGGAATGCAGGTGCTATGGGTCCAAGTGGCAGTTACTATGTAAATATAAACGTTGTCACGCCCACTTTTACCGCCCACAAATCAGTAAAAATACTTTATATTAGACGGCCTTTGCCGTAGAAGACTACGATTTGGTAATTTAGTTCGTATGGTTACTGTCGGCCAATGCACAAAAAATGGGCATGGCCGCACTATATCAACGCCCACTTTATCGAAATCTTGCTTATTCCTGAGTTGTACACGTTTTGATAGTCAATCTTGGTATGCATGTGCTATGGGTCCAAGTGGCAGTCACTATGTAATTATAAACGTTGTCACGCCCACTTTTACTGCCCACAAATCAGTAAAAATGCTTTATATCAGACGGCTTTTGCCATAGAAGACTAAGATTAGGTAATTTAGTTTTAATCATTACTGTCAGCCAAGTGTACAAGAAATGGACATGTCCGCCCTATATCTACGCCCACTTTATCGAAATAATGCTTATTCCTGAGCTGTACACGTTTTGATAGTGAATCTAAGTGTGCAGGTACTATGGATCCCAGTGGCAGTCACTCTGTATATATAAATGTTGTCACGTCCACTTTCAACGCCCACAAATCAGTAAAAAAGTAGAAGATAGGATTTGGTAATTTAGTTTATTTGATTACTGTCGGCCAATACACAAAAAATGGGCATGGCCGCACTATATCTACACCCACTTTCTCGAAATCATGCTTATTCCTGAGTTGTACACGGTTTGATAGGAAATCTTAGTATGCAGGTGCTATGGATCCAAGTGACAGTCACTATACATATATTTATATACAAATGTTGTCCCGTCCACTTTTAACGCCCACAAATTAGTAGAAATGCTTTATATTAGACGGCTTTTACCGTAGAAGACTAAGAATTGGTAATTTTTTTACATAAGGTCACTATCGGCAACTGTTAAAAATGGGCGTGGTTGCACCATATCTACGCCCACTTTTTCGAAATCATGCTTATTCCTGCGTTGTACGCGTTTTGATAGTAACACTTCATACGCACGTGCTCTAAGTGGCGGTCAATATATATATATAAAATTTGCCACGCCAACTTGTACCACCCGCAAATAAAAAAAAAACAACGCGAAATGGCCAATTTCAGCCCTTGAAAGGACCGAGCTTCTTATGATGAATTGTGTTGTGCGTGTTGTGGAATGTTTGAACACAAATGATCGAGAACTGGACCTACAAGTTTTATGCCGATTCCGAACGGCTTATGTTCTCAAGAAGCTTTTCATGGCAGTTTTACTCTCTGAGGTTTGCCATTGTCAGCAGAGAGGTGACGGCCGAACTGAAAAATTAATTCAATTGAAAAAACTTTCTGTGTCAGGTGTGTCACTACGCCACGGCCGCCACTTTTTTTACCCACAAATCAATAGAACTTCTATAAATCAGACAATTCTCATCGTTAAATACTAAAATTTGGTAATTAAGTTCATACGCTTACTCTCGACAGCTTTGCAAAAAATGTGCATGGTAGCACTATATCTGTGCCCACTCTTCAGCAATAATTTTATTTAATTTATTTATTTATTTATGTATTATAGTTAATTACAATTTAACAATTATAACTAAGTAAGCACTAGCTGCCAGGGCTATCGGTTAGAAATAATTTAAATTCCTGAGATGTGAACGTTTTGATAGTCAAACTTAGTATGCAGATGCTATAAGTACAAGTGGCGGTCACTTTTTATATAAATTTTGTCACACCCACGAATCCGTGAAAGTATATAAATCAAAATTTACAGTAAAAGTCGCACTTTATCTACGCCGACTTTTCAGAAATCATTTTAATTTCTGAGCTGTACATGTTTTGATAGTGAAACTTGATATGTAGGTGCAATAAGACCAAGTGGCGGTCACTATACATATAAATGTTGCCATGCCTAAATGTTTGTTTGTATACTAGGGCTCCTCACAAAAAAAAAAGGTGTATGGGTCGGTTGCTCAAAATAACGCTTTTTGTTATAATGATCCCCCAAATATTTCGACAGTAACTGGAATAGTTTGAAATAAAAAAAAAACAAAAACGAAATGGCCATTTCAGTCCTTGAAAGGACATTGACCGATCTTCTTATGTTCTTAATAACAAACGGTCAGACTTAATAGTTATTTTGTCTTGCCATGTTACTTTTGGTCAAATAAATTATCTATTCATGATAAAATATAGTGTAAAGTGAAGAATTAAATTGAATGAAATTACAAAAAAATGTACACATTTTTTACATTTTACAATTTATTTGACTAAAAGTAGTATGGGAAAAAATTAATTTGAATTTTAGTGAAAATAATATGAAAAATGTTAAAACAATCCATAAAAATCTGCATTATCTTTGGTCCAACGGAAAAAATTTAAGATTTTTGATGCAAAAGAACTTTTCATTACTCTTGTTTCTAACCGTTTGTTTTTTTTAACTACCATACCAGGCAATATTTTTAGTCGAAATTTTTTGGGGATCATCGTAACCGGACTAAGCAACTTTTTTTTCTAAGGAGCGTGAGGCGACTTAATGTATATACGTATGTGGGTATATGTGTATATCACTTAAGGACTCCGAAACCCCTAAGCCAATTTTTATACCAAAGCCTTGAGAGGGTTCCTATGAAGTCTTGTGCCGACCGTAAAAGGCTCCTTAAATACACCTAAAATTTTCGATATCGACCAGTTTTGGTATTTTTTTGTAGGTCGCACAGTCTCGGAATTCAGTATTCGACCTCAATTTACACATGCCGTTCCACTGGTAACATTTTATGAGCGTTGGTCGAGGGGCGTGGTACTTTTTCGGCACCCCAAATATTCGGTATAGTTTTCGAAATAAGTCACACATCAATAAAACTCGGTACGAACTTACTATAAAAGTATGGCTTCACTAAAGCTACACCCTCTTTTAGGGGATAAGCGCTGAGCGCAGCGAAGCGCGCCGGGTATAAGCTAGTGTTTTATAAAATAAAAATAACGTATAAATTAGGGAGCAGCAGAGCCAAACTGGATAAAATTTTTTTTAATTAACGGAATAGGCCCAAATATAAATGCATTTTCTTCGTTTTTTTCCAAATCACGTTTTTAAGTCTATATTTATTTGTTAAATCCCCTTAAATATAGTCGTAATAGACTCATTCCACTCCAAACCGACCACCTAATTTTTTGAAGTCACCGTTATGGACATAACGTAAATATCAGAGGAGTTTTTTGTTTACCCTTTATTAGTCCCCAAGAGTAAGAACAGATCAGAAATGGCAACTTTTCCATAGAAGCCCAAAAAGCAAATTTTTTTATTACATAATTTTCAAAATAATTTTTTTTTGGAAGCATAATAATTAATCTACACAATAAAAAACAAATTTATGAAGATGTCTTGTTCGGGTCCTGATGTATACACTTAGAAAAATTAACTTAAGACCGGCAATACATTTCAGAGGCATTCCAGAATAAAAATTTTTTTATTTTATCAAGTTATTAAGCTGCTATTTTATTATATCATTTATTTTATCTGCTCAAACCGGTATATTTGAGAAGGGGAACATTCCAAAGAGTGTTAACAAGAAATGTTTTGTGTGTATATTTAGTGCTTTAATTAAGTTTTGAACACTAACGTCTTCGTATTATTTGTTTCTTAAAACTGCGGGCAACCTAGCTCAAAAACTACTTGACCGATGATGACAATATTTGGAAGGACAATTTCTAATGATATTTTGAACAATCTGAATGAAACTGATTTTAAAAATAGCTTTTTAAAATCGTTTTGTTCAAAATTTAAAAATAAGTAAAATATGCAATTTTTTTTATTCCAAGTACGAATAAATTTTTAAAAAAGACTTTTAAAATTCTGTCTCATTACTTACTTACTTACTTAGGTGGCCGTGACAACCCGTGTCCGGATTTCGACCGACCTCATCAGCTCTCGCCAGGCGCCTCTGCTTTGCGCGCGCCTTCTCCAATCGGATACACCAAGTGCGGTTAGGGCTTCCTCAGCCTGGTCCATCCATCGGAGGCATGGTCTCCCTCGTCGTCGTTGACCAGCGACCCTCGCTTCGAGCACCTTTTTCGCTGGAGCTTCGTCGTCCATACGATGGACATGACCCAGCCAGCGTAGTCGCTGCACAGTTATACGCCGAACTACGTCAATGTCTCCGTAGAGCTCATACAGCTCGTGGTTCATTCGGATGCGATAGTCATCGCCGACTCGAACAGGACCGAAGATTTTGCGAAGAACTTTTCTCTCGAACACCCCCAGAGCGGCTGCGTCAGTTTGCGAAACTACCCATGCCTCAGCGCCATAAAGCAGCACAGGTAGAACGAGCGTCTTGTAGAGTGTTAGTTTTGTCGATCGAGAGAGGGCTCTGGAACTTAGTTGCTTACTGAGCCCGTAGTAGCACCTATTAGCAATTATTGTTCTTCGCTTTATCTCCAGGCTGATTTCGTTGTTAGTATTAATGGCGGTGCCAAGGTATACAAACTCCTTGACTACTTCAAAGTTATAGCTGCCGGATGAAACGTGGGAGTCTAAACGCCGAGCTCCCTTGTTTGTAGACAGCATATACTTTGTTTTACCCTCATTTATCGTCAAACCCACTTTGGCTGATTCCTTTTCGATAGCGGCGAAAGCAGCGGTAACATCTCTCTTGGTTCTGCCAACAATATCAATATCATCAGCGTAAGCAAGGAGCTGGACACCTTTATAGAAAATGGTGCCATTACGATGCACACCGGCCTTTCGTACGATCCCCTCCATGATGATGTTGAAGAGATCGCAAGACAGTGGATCGCCTTGCCTGAAACCTCTTTCGGTATTGAAGGTTTCGGAGAGGTCATTTCCTACCTTGACGGAGTTGCGTGTGTTGCTCAACGTCATTCTGCAAAGTTGAGTTGAGTTGATTCTGTCTCATTAAGATAAGAGATATTTTCATTACGTTTTCATATATTAAAATAAATTTTTTTTTCTGGTCAATCTAGGAGACAGCAGAATGCCCGGAGTGCGACAAGAGGTCTTTTACAGCAATTCGTGTAGCCAGCGCCATCTTTGTTTTTGAAAAAAAAAAAAACATTTTTTTTAAACATAAATATATATTTTATAAAATTTGAAAATTTTTAAACTCTAAACAAATTCTTCTAATAAAAACCATCACCTCAATGGGTGCGTACAATTGCCTTTGTACAGTCATTTTTTTTTAATATTCAGTGACAAATTGTCCGATAACGGGACACGGGACAAGCACTACAATAACTGGACAATCCTGACGAATCCTGACCACCTGGCAATCCTATGACCATTGAAATTGACATAGTGAAAACGAAGCATAACTTTTACGATCGGGAAGTTTACCGCATTGCCATATGGACCGATATATTGAATTTGTTACGATTTTCAGTATTGAATCCGATGATCCGATATTTGGCCAATATGGACGAGAATCCGACGAGCTGAGTGCAAAAGTTGAGATAAGAAAATGTTTTTCATGGCAACACTGGTGAAGTAGCCTCCAATTTAAAAGTAATACAAAGTGTATAAATATTTGATGAAATAAAAAATAAAATTAAAAAACCTGTTAAATAAAAAAACCTGTTAAAATGTGAAATTTCCTTTGATCGAAAATGGCTGAAGATTGTAAGTTATACAGAGTGTCCCGCAATTGAGTGCAATTAGTTACGGAGCTGAAAGGTTATGTCGAGCTGAGCAAAAAATCGTATGGAAGGGGGGGTCTGTTTTCACATTCTTAGGAACTACAAGGTTAATTAATATTTCACGACTTTGATTCACGTTATTGTTTCCAGCAGAAAAACTTACTTGCATAAAACTTATTTTGAAAGCTTATTATAAAGGCAATAAAATCACCTTTCTAACAGCATATCAACAAACTCCACCAACTTAACCGTTATCGATCTACCACACAGCTAACGAAACAATGGCTATTACGCAAAATTCTGAGAAATTTGCACTCAAAGTTGAAATTTAGTAGTTTCAACCGATTGATTTCATCTTCACACTATCTCAGATCGGTAACGGCTAAGTTGGTGGATTTTGTTGATATACCGTTGGAAAGGTGATTTCATTGCCTTTAAAATGAGCTAACAAAATAAGTTTTATATAAGTAAGTTTTTCTGCTAGAAACAATAATGAGAATCAAAGCCGTGAGATATTAACTAACCCTGTAGCTCCTAAGAATGTGAAAATAGACCCCCTCCCCCCCTCCCATACGATTTTTTGCTCAGCTCGATATAACCTTTCAGCTCCGTAAAGAGTTGCACTCAATTGCGGAACACCCTGTTTAATATTAATGAATATTAGTAAGTATTTATTATTTTTTGTTGTTCTTTACACTCAGAAAAAGCACCTATCTTTTCGTGATAAAACATTTCTCCATTTTCGATAATAGCCGTTTTATCTTTTAAAAATAAAATCTTCTTCGCGGTTTGCATGGGGGTAATTTCTGATTCTACTTTTAAAGACATGAATTTTGGTATACAACACTACAATATTAACAAACGGTAAATGGTGGCGCAAAATGCTTAAAGGGTTTTTGGCTAAAAATTCATTATATCGAAAAAACATGAAATTTCTTCTTTAGTATTTTGCATACAACTAAGAAACTGATAAAACGATTTTTACCAATTTACTTTTGCTTAAAATATAATAAAATTTACCATCTTCTATAAGATACATTGCATTTTGATTGGTCAATTTTGTTTTACTACTCTCCAAATTGAAATTTTTATAAAAATTATTACGAAAATTCCATGTCTTCAACTCTTATTACCCCGTGTTAAAAGAGCATGAGGAAGAATTTTTTAATTGTATGAATTTTGTATTTTGAGGAATTTCAAACCAACAATTTTGGTGTATAATTCGAAGATTCTTGGCATGGCATTTTTTTTTTTTAAAAGCAACTCAACACCACAGTGAATTTTTCTGGAAAATATTAATTTTTTTTTTATTAAACGGACTGTGCAAATAAAACAACAAAAGTTAATTATTCTTCAATATTTATTTTATTCCCTTCAAAATAATCACCATTGGAGGCGATACACATATGCCAATGTATTTTCCATACTTGAAAGCATTTTTGGTAGGCCGATTTCAGAATGGCCTTCAACTCCCTCTGCGAATTCTCTTTGATGACTTGAACCGTCCCAAAATGTTTTCCACGAAGGGACAGTTTGAGTTTGGGGAATAGGAAAAAATCACACGGAGACATATCTGGCGAATATGGTGATTGTTGAAAAATATTGTCATTGTTTTTGGTCTAATAGTCGCGATCAATAAGTGATGTGTGAGCTGGTACATTATGTTTGTGCAAACGCTTTAAAATACTTAAATAATATTAAGCGTTGACGGATTGACCTTTCGGAAGGAGTTCCGAGTGCACGACACATAGAGAGTCGAAGAAACAGTCAACTTCAACTTAATTTTTGGATGACTTTGTAGAGGTTTTTTGGGTTTCGGCTCATCTGGATAGCGCCACTCTGCAGATTGTTGAGCTGTTTCGACGTCATACTCGTACACCCAAGTCTCGTCACCAGTAATGATACGCTGATTGTCCGTATCGGCCATTAAAAGCATCTCCTGAGCGACAGTTTTGCGAAATTATTTTTTAAGGAAATTTAAAAATTTTGGCACAAGTCGCTCTGCAACCCGTCGCATGCCTAAAATATTATGTAAAATATTGTCCGTCAATCCAGTCGATATAGAAAGCTTTTCAGCTATATATCTCGTGGTCACACGATGATTTTCGAGACAATTTCTTTTACTTTTTTGATACTTTCATCGTTTCTTGATGCTGCTGAATGAGAAGGGTGAGGCTAATTGCCAACTGATGTACGATCCTCTTTTAACAATTTTTACCACTCAAATGCTTGCGTACGTGATATAGAAGACTCTGTTGGTTTTCTGAAACTTTGAATTTGGCAATTTTAAACAAAAGGTATCTAAATTTATTATATATAGAAAAATTCACAGCAGAGTTGTGTTGATTTTTGAAAAAATTGCTTTCCAAAATCTTTGAATCATACATCAAAATTGTTGGTTTGAACTCCTCAAAATACGAAATTCATACAATTAAAACATTCTTCTTCATGCTCTTTTAACACGGGGTAATAAGAGTTGAAGTCATCGAATTTTCGTAATAATTTTTATAAAAATTTCACTTTGAAGAGTAGTAAAACAAAATTTACCTATCAAAATGCAATGTGTCTTATAGCAAATGATTGTAAATTTTATTATCTTTTAAGCAAAAGCAAATTGGTAAAAATCGTTTAATCAGTTTCTTAGTTATATGCAAAATACTAAAGAAGAAATTTCCTGTTTTTTCGAAATAATGAATTTTTAGCCAAAAACCCTTTAAGCGTTTTGCGCGACCATTTACCGTTTGTTAATATTGTAGTGTTGTATACCAAAATTCATGTCTTTAAAAGAAGAATCAGAAATCAGCGTGTCCCAGGAACTTTTTGAAAAACGTTGAAAAAATTAAACGGTCTAATCTGCATACTTTATTTTTTATTTTTATTTCTTTTCAAGACATATACACTGTAAAAAGTTTCAAAATATCTTAAAAAATACAATTAGTGCATGTATTCAAACAGCTGTAACTTCGAAACCGTAAGTCGTACAGGAAAACAACTTGCATATATCTTAGAGACCTTGAATGGGTTTTTTGTGTTGTCCTTTTTTTGCACTATTTTTATGAAATTTTTTTAAATTGTTTTAGACTGAAGTTATTTGTCACTTTTTTTGTAATATTCGCAGTAAATTTTTTAACTTTTGAACATAGTTCGTTATAATACATCAATTTTAAAGGTGCACACAAAATTTTAGCTAGGGATACCAACGATTGCTATTTTTAATGAACGTTTAAAAAAGAGCCTACAAAAGATTTCTTACTTTTATGCCGAAAATTCCATATCTACAATAAACAGGGTGTCCCGCAATTGAGTGCAACTATTTTCGGAGCTGAAAGGTTATGTCGAGCTGAGCAAAAAATCGTATCAGAGGGGGGTCTATTTTCACATTCTTAGGAGCTACAGGGTTAATTAATATTTCACGACTTTGGTTTAATTTATTGTTTCTAGCAGAAAAACTAACTTCCATAAGACTTATTTTGATTTTGATTATTTTTTTAAAGACAATGAAATCACCTTTCCAACGGTATATTAACAAACCCCACCAACTTAACCGTTACCGAGCTGTGCTCGTGTGAATATGAAATCAATTCATTGAAACTACCAAATTTCAATTTTGAGTGCCAATTTCTCAGAATTTCGGGTGTTAAGTGAAATTTTTTTTTAGGATCAACTTTGTAATTTATTCAATTTTCTTTTCAATGACACCAAAAACATAAACATATCTTAAAAAATAAAAAAGTTGGATATACTAAAAAAATTATGCTTATTAGAAACCAATGATATTATCTACTGCATAACTAATTTTAATGTCATTATTTATCATTGTTTTCTAATAAGTATAATTTTTTAGTACAGCCAACTTTTTCATTTTTAAAGATATATTTAAGTTTTTCGTGTCATTGAAAAGAAAATTAAATAAGTTACAAAATTGGTCTCAAGAAAAAATTCCATTTATTACGTAAAATTCTGAGAAATTTGCACTCAAAGTTGAAACTTGGTTGTTTTAACCGATTGATTTCATCTTCACACGATCACAGCTCGGTAACGGTTAAGTTAGTAGAGTTAATTGATATACCGTTGGAAAGATGATTTCATTGCCTTTAAAATGCGCTATCAAAATTACTTTAATGTAATTTAGTTTTCCTGCTAGAAACAATAACGTAAACCAAAGTTGTAAAATATTAATTAACCCTGCAGCTCCTTAGAATGTGAAAATAGACCCCCCCCCCCTCCCATTCGATTTTTTGCTCAGTTCGACATAACCTTTTAGCTCCGTAAATAGTTGCACTCAATTGCGGGATACCCTGTATATATAAAAATCTAATGGTGTCCGTATGTTACTCCATCACTTCTGAACCGTTCCAATGGTGTTGTTCAAATTTTTAGGGTGTGTTTGCTCATTCATGGCACGGGTCTTAAAACTTATTTGTACAACATCGGATGAGCGGTTCTTAAGATTTTGAAGATATTTTGGTTGCGATAATGGATACGGGCAACCAAAAAAACATTTTGGTTGCGATAATGGTTATGGACAACCAAAAATATATTATTGTTGACAATTATGTATGGTTATGAATTTTTTTCCAGTAATAAATCTTAAATTTTGTAACCTTTTTATCTTTTCTAAAGAAAATAATTGTTATTTTGAGTCTCTGGAATATATGTAAAAAAGTTGTTTGAAATCGGACAAACGGTGTAGATGGAGCTAGTCTAAAAATAAAGTGCCACGCCCCCTGTCTGTTACCGTCCGATTTTATAAACTTAAGATTGCTCAAATTACCAAGGACTATGTGTGAAAAATTTGGTTGAAGTCAGACACAATGTGTAACAGAAGTTCGATCAAAAGTAAAATACCACAACCATGTTTCTAATCTAAGGGCTGCATATTATATCGAAGGATATATGTATGCGTTGGATAAACGATGTTGGCGCAATTTGGGTACATAGAGACCCGATGACATTCAGTTTTGTACATTTACGAAAGTTTTTCTATTTTCTATTTGAAGTTTTGATTTTGAAGAGATTTAACGTTTAGAATAAAGCCACTTTGCATAGGAAATAGGAGTGGTTTTCATCCGAATTTGCCAAATAGCATAGAGATGGTTTATATGATATATCTTTATCTTTATTATATACTGGCTGAATACCCGGCTTAACTCGGGAGTTGATTTAAATAATGTTCGATTTCATTCGTCGATTTGAAAAAACTTTTCAGAAACTATAGAAGGAATTTTGTGTGCATCTTTCAAACCGGTAATTTCGGCGAAATGAGCAAAATGTAGTTTCAACATCTGAAAATTATGAGAAAAAGTTAGAGAAATCATGATTTGTGTGTGCGTGCCGCCGATCGCTTGCAAAAATGTATTATATTTTCAAGTCCTATGTTGTATTCGATAGATTGCACATTTTTGCAAAAAAATCAGAGCAAAAACGAATTTTTGGCAATTAGCGAGGACACTGGACGAAAATTAAATAAGCATTGAAAATAGAAATTGAAATGTCAAAACACTGCCAACGTATGACGCAACTGAGTTGCGCATGTGTTGATGCGAATGTTTTGTACTACAGAACCATTTGGTGTTTCAGATAGCGCAAAAAGAAAAGTTCAAAATACCCACCGTATCCGAAAACTCCTATGTACAAATGTTCACGCAAATCGGATGTGCAGCTAGGAGTTTTTCGAGATTTTTAAAACATTTGTACTGCAGTGCCCTCTGGTGTTCAATATAGAACAAAATAGATAAATCATAAAAAGTACCGTGCCCGAAAACCCCTAAACACAAATTTTCATGTAAATCGGATGAATGGTTTCGAAGACAAACTATAATAACATAATTCGAGGAGCCCGATCGCAGCGCCACCTACCGAGACCAATTGCGAATCTGAACTATCCAGGGATCCACTTAGGCACACGCAAAAATTTTCATCAAAATCGGTGCAGCCGTTTAGGAACAGTTTAATAATACACACACGTACAAATTGTACAACAGCACCCTTTACTTTTCGAGACAGAGCAAAAGAGATAACGCCAAAACAGTTGCCGTACAAGAAAATCCTTTAATAAAATTTTTCATCCAAATCCTGATCATACTTTCTACTTCTACTTTTCTACTTTTTCACTATTTCTTAAGAGATTTGAACTACAGCGCCCTCTGGTGTTCGATATAGTACAAAAAAGTAAGTCCAAAATAGTCACCATATTAGAAAACCCCTATAAGGCAATTTTCATGAAAATCGGATAAACAGCTTAGAAGTTTTTTAAAATATTTGTGCACAGCGCCCTCTGGTGTTCAAGATAGAACAAAGTAGATAAGTCATAAAATCTCACCATATCCGAAAACCTCTATTTACAAATTTTCATGCAAATCGGATGAACGGTTTCGGAGATAAACTATAAAAACAAAATGTCTTAAACACGATCGCAACGCCACCTACCGGGTTCAATTGTGAATCTGAACCATCCAGGGATTCACTCAAACACACACAAAAAATTTCATCAAAACCAGTGCAGCCGTTAAGGAACAGTTTAATAACATACACACGAACATATTTTATAACAGCGCCCTCTAGTTTCGAGAAAGATCAAAAAAGATAGCCGTACTCGAAAATCGCTATTAACAATTTTTTATCCAAATCGGATGAGCAGCTTTGGAGTTTTCACGATTTCCTAATATTTGTACAAAAGCGCCTATGGTTTTCAAGATAGCACAAAAAAGATAAGTCCAAAAAACTGACAGTATCAGAAAACCACTATTTTCCAATTTTCATGCAATTCGGATGCACGGCTTAGGAGTTTTTCGAGGTTTTTCAAAATATTTGTACTATAGCGCCCTCTGGTGCTCGAGAGAAAAAAAGAGTAGATAAGTCAAAAAAAACTCAGCGTGTCCGAAAACCTCTACACACAAAATTTCATGCGAATCGGATGAACGGTTTTGGATTTTTTCGACTTTTTTAAAATATTTGTACTACAGCGCCCTCTGGTGTTCAAGATAGAACCTAGTTTATAAGTCATAAAAACTCACCGTTTCCGAAAACCTCTATATACGAACTTTCATGGAAATCGTATAAGAGAGTTAGGAGTTTTTTGACGTTTCTTAAAATCTTTGTACTAGAGCGCCCTCTGTTGTTCAACATAGAACAGAGCAGATAAGTCAAAAAACTCAGCGTGTCCGAGAACTTCTACGTACAATTTTCCATGCAAATCGGATGAACGGTTTCGGAGATAAGGTTAAAAAAAATAATGCCATGAACCCGATCGCAGAGCCCCCTAGCTGATCCAACCGTTTTTACTGGATAAAAAGTAGCCTATATGTTGAACGGGGATATAAGGAACCTGGATGTCAAGTTTCATTAAAATCCATCCAGTGGTTTTCGCGTGATGCTTTAACAGACAGCCAGACAGACAGACAGACAGACAAACATTTTAAAAATGCGATTTTTGGACTCAGCGTCATCAAAAATGTCAAACCAGTGAGTATATATAGTGTAGAGACACCACTTCGCTCTTGAGATTTTTTTTCTGCTGAAACGGGTCACAATTTATTAGAGTCCAAAAATTAATTTTAAAGAGCATTTGTACAGGCAGAGCGCTGCCGATATTTGTGCAGTTGCCACACCATGTTCGTTTTCAGCGCTCAGGCTGATGTTGCTAGAGTTTGCAGATAGAGTGCTAAAAATGTTGATAGAGCACAGAATGCAAATATCTCTTAACAACAATGTTGACGATTTGTATTTTCTTTCGAATTCTAATTCGACGGCTGGCTGGCTTGTTTATATTTTTTTGAAGCGAAGCTTTTTACTCCTCGTTCTGTGATTTGCTTAGAGTGAAATCAGAAAAATTTTCGACAGATTTTTTCTTGGAAATTTGATGGTTTCTTTGCTGCTAATGCTTATTACAACAACAACATTTAATACTTAAATATAAATACTAAAAATATTTCTTGAACCGCCCGTGGGGATCGAACCCACGTCCTCTTAAATGAGAGTCAAATACACTATCCACCAGGCCACACAGGCTTGCTGGAAATGGTAGTTAATTCAATATTAATTATAACAGCAGCTATGCTGCAGTAGATTGGCACCATCTATCAATAGATAGAGGATTGTGTATTTGCTATGCTACACAATTTGCTTTTATTTGCCACAATGTGTCTCCAGCATTGGTGTGTTTGTATTGTGAATGCGTTTGTGGTGTTGTTGGTACGAAGAAAATTATCAATGCCCACAAGTACGTTTTTAAGTGTCAAAAAAAAAATAGATGATTTCAATAAATATGGAATTAACAAACGCACGCAAGACATCGGTAAGCTATCTAATATGTTTGTTAAATTTTGTTTCGTGTGCGTTCTTTAATATATATTTTTGGAGCGAAACTTTTTACTCCTCGTTCTGTGATTTGCTTGGAGTGAAATCTGAAAAATTCTAGAGAGATTTTTTCGCTAGGCAGTACGCTGTTGAAGGAAAAAATTTGTTCAATGCAGCCAAGTTCTCAACCATGTGTGGAGAGTTAAAATGGAGAGTCGCTGGCATTATATGCCCGTATATGTAATTGGCGTGGAAATTTGACATTCAACAATAAAAAAATAAGCAGTAAATATGTTTTCTTATTCTATTTTATGTTATTATTTTATATAATTTAAAATTTTTTAATTTATATAATAAGTCGGGGATTGGCCGAATCAGACCACAGTGAATCCCTTTTCGTCCCCTATTTGACGAAGGATACTACTGCTCGGAGCACTCATAAGTGAGCATGCTCCTTATATAAGCACCCTTTGTCACCTCAAGCATGTCCTTGTAGGTCAGTTGACCAATCTCGGCTTCGTCAATAAATGGACGTCCCAGAATGGTCAATCTTATGCTTGCCACCGCCGGACACTGGCACAGAATGTGTGCTGCTGTTTCCGGCTCCTCTAGGCACAACCTACACGCATCGTCCTCGGTCAGAGTCATCTTCCTTAGATGGTACATGTAGGGACCGTGTCCTGTGGCCAGTGCAGTAAGCCAGCTTAAAGTCTGCCGATTGTATCGGGTGACTTTTGCTGCCTCACTACTTGACCATTTCACGGCCGCCTTTGATTGCCTGCAATTACCAGCTTCTTCCCACCTTGTACGGTGTTCCGAGTCCGTCCATTGCTTAATAAGGCCTGCCACCATGTTGTCGCCTATGGCGATACGTGGTTCTGGTCCACAGAATTCATCTGCTGATCCTTCTCTTGCTAAAGAATCAGCCTTTTCATTCTGCTCTATGCCAGAATGTCCTCGCACCCACATAAGTGTGAGCTCATTTGTCTGAGCGCACCTATTGAGTTTGGTAAGACATTCCATGGCCAACCTAGAAGTAATATCTGTCCGTTGCATGCTCCTAATCACCGACTGATTGTCAAGGGCAATGACAATTTTCTTGCCATTTACCCGGTCATCTATCAAGTGGTCCAGCGCATGCACTACACCAAGCATTTCCGCCTGGTATACAGACACGAACCTCCCCAGCCTCAGTGCACAGGATAGGTTCAACTCTTCTGAGTAGACGCCTGACCCGGCTCTGCCATTCATCAGAGAGCCGTCTGTGAATATACTGATATATATGTCGCTACCAGCGGTTTCTTCACAAACGGATCCATTTGTTATTAGAGTTTTATAACATTTTTCTGTTATTCTCACTCCCTGCCTTCCGTCCATAGGCATACACGTCTCCCTGACATTTCGCTGTGCCATGTCCAGGATGCGCATATGACCATGGAGGGCTGTTGCTCCATGCCACGTAGCATTTCGCAACATCCTGAGGGCTGTTAGAGCTGCCGTTTTCTTTATTTCTAAATCCAATGGCAGCATACCTAACAAAACCTCCATTGCGATTGTTGGAGTGGTGCGTATTGCCCCTGTTATTCCAACACACGCCAGCCGTTGGACTCTGTCTAGTCTCTTCTTAATGGTTTTCTGACTGACTTTTGTCCACCAGATCACCGAAGCATACATGATGACAGGTCTAACCATCATAGTGTAGATCCATTTCATAGCCTCTGGGTTTAGCCCCCATTTTAGACCACAAACGCGTCTACACTGAAACAGAACCCTCTTGGCCTTTTGAATCCTGTCTCCTACATGTTCGTTCCAGTTCAGTTTACTATCTAGAGTTACCCCTAGATATTTAACTTTCGTGGACATGTTGATTTCAGCTCCAAAAAGTCTGAGTGGTTCTCTCCTCAGGCCTACCCTCTTTCTAGTAAAGATAATATTGTCTGATTTTCCTGCGTTCACGGTGAGGCCTTGTTCTCGACAGCACTCCTCCACTATTCGGAGTGCTCCCTTCATTATGTCAGAAATGGTGTCAATGAACTTACCACATTTAAAAGTTTAATTTAATTTAAAAGTTAATTTATTAAAAAGAAAAAATGATTAAGCTATCAAATCTATGTAACTGCGAAAAACCTTCGCTTCTCTCGTGTGTCCAACGACGCACCTGTGTTTTTTTTTTTTTTTTTGCTGGTTTTTGTTTTTGCTTTCTGGTTGGACTTTTTTACTGCTTCTCAGCTGTTTTCTGTTTGCTATATTTGGGGTGCATTTCGTCGATAGTCAGAAATGATATTTTTACGATTTTGTCTGTTTTCAAGTATGAAGGTATAGAAAAATCGCTATAACTTCTTCATTTCTGATTAGATTGAAATACACCCAAGGACAAAATGCTAGCAAATTTTATTATCTTTAAAATTAATATTTTTTTTATTTTTTTTAATAAACTTATTAATTTATTTTATGTGTATATGTTCTAGTTTCTATGTTTAAACTGTGCTTACTAAACTAATATCTAATAAATAAAATTTAGTTTTTTTACTATGCTAGCTAAACTAATGAATATATGCCAGAAAAGGGCACTTTAAGGATTTTTCCAAAAAAATGTCAACTTGCAACAGCTATAACTATTTTATCCGATTTTCGGTTTTTTTAATTTTTTGTACAAAATAGCTCAAAACTGTCCTTTGAGTTGCAACAACTGTGCGTTGCTGAATTAGTTAACAATAGTTCATCATGTGTTTTAAATAATAAGTTATATACCACCAAATAGTAGTATCGAAATTTTTAGCGACCATTTATTCAATATTAGTCATATTGTTAACTCATCAAACTCCTTGTGTTCTCGGTGACTTCAATCTAGGTGACTTGGAGTGCATCTAGATGCACCTAGGTGCAAATGCACCTCCCTTTTAACGTAAAGAAGAAGTCGAGAGTCTTTTTTGCGACACGCTTATGCTCTAAATCTTTTTCAAATCATTAATTTTAAAATTAATATAAATCGGATTTTCGATTTGGTCTTCGTCAACAACGATTCTCGTTGCAAGATTGATATATGTAACATGCCCCTTACCCCGGAATTAGTACACCATAAAGCTCTTATGCTCATTTTTATTTCTATAAACCAAACAGTTTGTCAGAACTTAACTCTGAGCTTTATTATAATTTTCGCAAAGCCAACTACGAGGCTATTAACAATTATTTATTTTTTTCAGTTATGTGTTTATATAACTCCAATAATTTTTCAATTATTAAAGGTTATATTTTATCGAGCTCAAGGTCAACGTTGCTTTCCGAAGAAAACAACAGAAGGAATAACAACTAACAACAACAATACCCTATATAGAGTATCAATCACATAGCAGACTAGACAGCTGTTTCGTTGGCCGCTACACCAACTCATCAGTAGCCTTTTATCGTGATTCTTGCTGTGATCCACTAAGCTCTTAATTTTCTACTTGTTTCACGAATTCAATTAGTAAATTACCCTGAATTGCGGTACGAGAATACAAATGATATGAAAGCAGCTTAAAGTTCTTCTAATTTGTGAAGCATACTTTCAGGGAAAGTATGTTCTATTATTCGAAGATAGATCAAAGCTTTTCTAAATACTCAAAGATTTTGTTGTGCTAGTTGTTGTTGCTCTTCTATTTCACAGTCGATCTTAGCTTCAGCGGTTAGCTGATATTAAACTATGACGACATGAAGATTTGTTTCTTTTGAAAACTTAGATTTTTAATTTATTGTGTGTAAACACACACAAATAATCATATTTTCAACGGCCGGGCTCTGCCATAGAATATATTTGTAAATTAATTACGACCTTCTTTCATAAGTTTTAAGTTATGTATTTATATAACTCCAATAATTTTTCAATTATTAAAGGTTATATTTTATCGAGCTCAAGGTCAATGTTGCTTCCGAAGAAAACAACTGAAGGAATAACAACTAACAACAACAATACCCTATATAGAGTATCAATCACATAGCAGACTAGACAGCTGTTTCGTTGGCCGCTACACCAACACATCAGTAGCCTTTTATCGTGATTCTTATTGGAAAAATCACGGAAAAATTATTGGAGTTATATAAACACATAACTTAAAACTTATGAAAGAAGGTCGTAATTAATTTACAAATAAATTTTTTTTTTTCGATAAACTGGGAGTCAATTTTCGAAGCGCAAGATATTTTGGCAATGTATTCAACATTTAAAATATATATGAATGAAGCTCTTCGTCTATATGTGCCAGTTAAAAGGGAATGTCGTCAATTTAATCTTCCTTGGTACAACAAGAGGCTTCTTCATTTAAAAAATAAAAGAAATAAAGCTCACAAAAGGTTCAAGAAAACTAACCTGTCAAAAGACAAAATCAAATTTCTTCTTCGCAGATGAGAATTCGAATTCCTTTCGAATTTTCTCCACAAACAATATCTATTCAATATAGAAAGCAATATCAAATCTAATTCTAAATCCTTTTGGGTTTTTATAAACTCGAAACGAAAGTCGTCCGGTATACTAAATACGATGAAATATCAAGGCAAAATCGCCAGCAATAATCAGGGCATCTGTAACCTCTTCGCAGATTTCTTTGGATCTATTTTCGATAGCTTTTGCAATACAAATAACATATACGATTTTTCAAACATACCGAGTTCAGTTAGTTTCGGTAATATAACTATTTCTGCGGACGAGGTCTTAAAAGCGATTAAAGCTCTAGATTGCAATAAAGGTGCAGGCTATGATCTTTTACCCCCGATTTTTTAAAGAATTCTGCATTTTCTCTCTTTAAATACCTTACTTTAATATTTAATAAATCAATAATGGCAGGTATTTTCTAGATGACTGGAAAATATCATTTATTTCGCCCATTCACAAATCGGGTCAGAGAGGGCTTGACACTAATTACAGGCCTATTGTCAAACTCTCAGCAATACTTAAATTGCTTGTCAAAATTGTAAACAAACGCCTTTTTTATGAATTTAAAAGAATTATATCTAGGAATGCTGCTTCGTCGGTTTTTGCCTGGTAGGTCTGTCACCACAAACTTAGCGTCGTTTACAAATTATTCGTTATGTGCTATTGAAGGTGGGTCTCAGGTAGACGTTTTATATACCGATTTTGTTAAAGCGTTTGACAGCTAAAACCATATGCTATTGTTAAAAAAGCTGAAAAAGCTGGGCATTCACTCCAACTTACATATTTGGATTAAATCCCATCTCTCCAATAGACAGCTCGTAATCAAGGTGAAGGAGAGTTATTCCAGAACGATAACAACAAACTCCGGCTTTCCTCAGGAAAGTCACTTAAGGCCTCTGCTTTTTTTATTATTTATTAATGATATAACTTGTATCTTTAAATCGTGTAACTTTCTACTATACGCCGACGACTTAAAACTGTTTGCAACTGTAAAGAATTCTCATGACTTTTGCCACTTTCAAGAAGGCATAAATTCTTTAAAAACATGGTGCAATCACAACGAGTTACATCTCAATTTTAACAAATGTAAAATTTTAACTTGCTCGCGTAAACAATAGGCTATCATTCACGACTACAACTACGACTTTAATTAATTTTTTTTTTTACGAGATAGTGTCGTAAAAGACTAAGGCGTCCTTGAAGACGCCAAACTATCGTTTGAAGCGCGTTTAGATTATATGGTTTCTAAGGCGAATTCTCTTCTTGGTTTTGTCATCAGAAACTCAAAGGAATTTAATGACCCAAATACCATAAAATCTTTATTTGTCGCACTAGTAAGACCGACTCTAGAATATGCCAACATTATTTGGTATCCCTTCTAAGAGATAGCGGTAAAAAGAATTGAAAAAGAACAAAAGCGTTTTACCAAATTTGCACTTCGTCGTAGTTTCTCTGGTGAGAATATGCCCTCATACGAGTAGCGCTGCGAATTATTAAATTTAAACAGTTTAAAACAACGAAGAAAGGCTCAGAGCATTCCTTTTATCAAAGATATACTCGACAATAAACTTGATTCACCTAAATTGTTACCTCCGATAGTCCCATAGTTCTAACTATGGTTTGAATGAACCAATGTCAAGATGTCTAACTCTGTTCAACTCAATCAACAGTCATGCGGATTTTGATGTAAACAGACATATGTTTTTGAAAAATCTCACTAATATTCTTAATGATTGAGTCAATGATATCATAAAATCCATAATATTTTATTATTCATAGTTTAATTATCAACAGTTGATTAGGTTAAGTTATGGATGTAAGGGCTAAGCTCAGTAGACGAATTTTTAATAAATAAATAAATAAATAAATGCTCGAAGAAAACATAAACAAAAATTTTTTAAATATCCATTTTTTCATTTTTATACAACCAGTGCGGTGAATCGTTGTATTGTTGTTTTCATAGGAACCATTTCGTTACATTGGTCTTACCCTCCATCTAGCTCGCCGTATTGTTGTTAACGCGGTTTCACTTCAAAAACAAAGGCTTTGCCTGTATCTTCTATGAAAAATTTTGTAAACAATACCAAAATGTAAGTATCTAGTATTCGTAATGTAGATTCTAGTTAAAAACAGGCGATATGAGCGTATTTGCTATGTTTTTCCCAATGTGCTCCGTGATTGATAATTTTTTTAAACTTTAATCAAATATTTTGGGAAACGTTAACAGGCTGCGCACACAGAAACAATTGCAATTTAAAAATTTCATCATTTAACCTTGAACATTTTCAACCAAGCAAGTTAACTTTTCCAACCAATTGGTTTAAAATTCGCCCCTCAGGTTCAAATAATTTTCAACTCAGCAATGACAAAAAACGCAGGATTAAAAAGTCAACTACTAAAGCTGAAAAATTCGTAACTAAATTTCATTTTTCTCTAGAATGTAAGAATTTTTTTTTAAGATGTTTGAAAATTCAGGTTTTTTTTTTTTTATTAAGAAAAAATTTATTTTTTAAATTTATTCAATAAAATGAAGTGAATGATGAAATGAATCAAATCGGGAGTTAATATAAATAATTTTCGATGTCATTCGTCAATTTGAAAAAAATTTTCACAATCTTTAGAAGGAATTTTGTGTACATCTTTCAAACCGGTAACTTCGGCGAAATGAACAAAATGCAGCTTCAACATCTAAAAATTATGAGAAAAATTTGGGAAACTCGTGATTTGTGTGTGCGTGCCGCCAATCGCTTGCAAAAATATGTTTCCAAGTTTTGTATTGTATTCGATAGATTGTACATTTTAAAAAAAATCAGAGCAAAATCGAATTCTTGGCAATTCGCGAGGAAACTTGACAAAAATTAAGTAAGCATTGAAAATAGAAACTGAAATGTCAAAATAACGCCAACTTACGACGCAACTGACTTCCGCATGTGTTAATGCGTACTCAAATACCACAGAAGTCGGCATCAGCTGTCCTGATTTGCGAAAAAAGAAAGTGGTACATAAATACACATAAAGAAGAAAAGAAGATATTTTTCACCCTTCGCGCTTTGCTACGCCTTACTGTATTTTTTTGTACAGCGCCCTCTGGGGTTCAAGATATAGCAAAATACATAGCGCCAAAAGACTCACCGCACCCGAAAGCCACATATAAAAATCATACTTATCGGATAAGTTGTTTTGATTTTTTTGCGGTATTTGCACAACAGCGCCCTCTGGTTTTAGAGAAAGAATAAAAAACTAACGCTAAAGTCCTTTCCATACTCGATATCAAATCCTATATATCCGATATACAAATTTTTATCTAAATTGGATGAGCTGTTTTTGAGTGTTTCACGATTTCTTAAGTGATTTGTACTACAGCGCCATCTGGTGTTTAAGATAGCGCAGAAAAAAAAAACCAAGATACCCACCGTATCCGAAAACACCTATGTAAAAATTTTCACGCAAATCGGATGTACAGCTAGGAGTTTTTCGACGTTTTTAAAACATTTGTACTGCAGTACCCACTGGTGTTCAATACAGAACAAAATAGATAAGTCATAAAAACTACCGTACCTGAAAACCCCTGTATACAAATTTTCATTTAAATTGGATGAATGGTTTCGGAACTATAATAACAAAATTCGTGGAACCCACGTGGATCACAGCGCCACCTACCGGGTCCAATTGTGAATCTGAACCATCCAGGGATTCACTTAAACACACGCAAAAAATTTCATCAAAATCGGTGCAGCCGTGTAGGAACAGTTTAATAACATGCATACGTACAAATCGTACAACAGCGCCCTCTAGTTTTCGAAACAGAGCAAAAGAGATAACGCCAAAATACGAAAATCCCGCCCTATTCGAAAATCCTTTAGTAAAATTTTTAATCCAAATCGGATGAAGCGGCTTTCTACTTTTTAACGATTTCTTAAGAGATTTGTACTACAACGCCCTCTGGTGATCCAGATAGAACAGAGTAGATAAGTCATAAAAACTCACCGAATCCGAAAACCTCTATATACAAATTTTCATGTAAATCGGATGAACGGTTTCGGAGATAAGCTATAAAAACAAAATGCAGCTCCACCTACAAGGTCTAATTGTGAATCCGAACCATCAGGGGATCCTCTCAAACACACAAAAAAATTTCATCAAAATCAGTGCAGCCGTTAAGGAACAGTTTAATAACATACGTACAAATAAATACACGCACAAAGTGTGTAACAGCGCCCTCTAGTTTCGAGAAAGAGCAAAAAAGATAGCACCAAGTCCCATGCCTTAATCGAAAATCGCTATTTAAAACATTTCATCCAAATCGGATGAGCAGTTTTGGAATTTTTCAGGATTTCTTAAGATTTGTACTAAAGCGCCCTCTGGTGTTCAAGATAGCACAAAAAAGATAAGTTCAAAACACTCACCGTATCAGAAAACCCCTATATTCCAATTTTCATGTAAGTCGGATGCACGGCTTCGGAGTTTTTCGAGATTTTTCAAAAGATTTGTACTACAGCACCCTATGGTGTTCGAGATAAGTCAAAAAACTCAGCAAATCCGAGAACCTCTACATACAAATTTTCATGCAAGTCGGATGAGCGGTTACGGAGATAAGCTGAAAAAATGAATGCCTTGAACCCGATCGCAGCGCCCCCTAACGGGTCCAACCTTTTTTACTGGATTACAGACAGACAGATAGACAGACAGATAGATAGACAGACAGATAGATAGACAGAATACGTCTATGCTACTTGGGCGTACAATTGAATAATAATCTTAGCTTCAAATATCATGTACTGAACATTCGTGATAAAGCCTTGAAAACAGCGACATCATTAGCCAGAATAATGCCAAACTGTAGTGGCCCAAAGCCGCAGACAAGACAACTAATAAACAGCGTAGTACACTCCCAACTTTTTTATGCTGCCCCAAACATATGTCAGGGCATTGAATCTGAAGTACAACATTAGGGAATTACAGAAACCACAGAGAGTCAGTGCTCTTCGTATCACATCAGATACTGTAGATACAGTACAGTAATATCTACAAGTGCGGCATTAGTGCTTGCAAGTATACCAACAATAGACCTACTAATATACGAAAAAGAGGAAATATATACCCAAACTAATCGCATAAGTTGCGCAAACACTAATTTAGTAGAGCGATCGAGAAAAATCGCAGAGATTAGAAATAAGGCTAGGGCCAATATAATAGCCAAATGGCAAGAACGTTGGAACGAAGACGAGAATGGGAGATGGACCTACAGCCTTATCCCAAATATAAAAGCCTGGATAGATAGGAAACATGGAAACCTGCGCTATTTCTTAACTCAGGTGATGACAAATCATGGTAGTTTTAATAAATACCTGCACAGATTAAAAATTAAAGAAACCACTTGCTGTGACTCATGCGGAGCATTAGGAGAAGATGCAAAACATATAATCTTCGAATGTGAAAAGTGGTTAGAAGAGAGGCAAACTCTGAATGATATGCTTGGTTTAACCCTAACTCAAGAGAATATGGTAAACGTAATGCTAAAATCTGCAAATGCATGGAAATTGTGTGAAAATTACATCAATAAAATATAAAAAGAAAGGAGCTCAGTAGTGTCGAATCTCCTTACTTAGAGAAAGTAAGGAGGACGTAGAAACTTTATAGCAAATAAACCCCCGTCCTGATGAAATGCTGAAGCGGTTCCGGGGTGGAGTTGGTGGAGTTATCGTAGGACCACTAGATGATAGCGCGCTATCACTACGTCCTATAAAAAAAAAAAGATAGATAGAGAGATAGACAGACAGATAGACAGATAGACCGACAGATAGATAGACAGATAGATAGACAGACAAATAGACAGACAGCTAGACAGACAGATAGACAGACAGATAAACAGACAGGTAGACAGACAGATAGACAGACAGATAGACAGACAGATAGACAGACAGATAGACAGACAGATAGACAGACCTGTCTAAACCACTTGAAACCACAGACAGACAGACAGACAGACAGACAGATAGACAGATAGATAGACAGATAGACAGACAGTTAGACAGACAGATAGACAGACAGATAGACAGACAGCTAGACAGACAGATAGACAGACAGATAGACAGACAGGTAGACAGACAGATAGACAGATAGACAGACAGACAGATAGACCCCGCAAGGGTATGCTCAGGAGAGGATATCGGTGGAGTAACGTCCCCGCGGACCCTAGTTTTGGCAGGTATGGAGAGCGTACTAAAATGGTACTTGAGCTCGGAGAAGTCCTGCGACAGGGCGAGTGAATACCGCCCTTAATTAATTAGTTAGGTATTCAACCACAAGGGAAAAGAGGTTTAGTTAGGAGTGTGACGCCTACGTGGTTTCCCTAGTCACTACCTGCCGAAAGGCATTAAGTCCAAGCCCAGTACGGTCTTAATTATGGCATTCCTGGATACTGTTTTGGAATTGATGCATTCTGGGCTGACGGTTGTGGCAATCTGTGACCTCAGTAGGTGGAAGTGAAATTCCACTGAAATGGCTCTTAGGCCAATGTCACACTTGCCTCCGTCCCTTTAAAACGTGGCGAGTCTCGGAGTACGTTTAAAGTTTGTCATCATTGAGTTGATGGTGTAGGTTCAGATGTATGTTCCTGATTAGTACGGATCTGGCTCTGACATAAGACCCCATAAGGATTCTATGTCAACCCTCGCATGACCTCCCTGCACACATAGATACCCATGGGATCTTAACGTAACTACACATCAAACGGCGATAGCGGCTTCGACTTTGGGACCCAATTGAATGGAAACAATAAACAACAAAACACAAACCATAACAAGGAAAAGAAAGAAGGAGAAGGAGAACTGATCGTGATGAACAGTGATAGAAGAGGAAAAAACCCTTTTGTAAGAAGCTCGGGGATAATAAGATCCCCAGTAGGAAATCAGCCAGAAATACCGCAATATAAAAACGTGGATACGGCAAGAGAGAACATGAGCACACCTGTGAATACTCGCAAGGCAGATAGCTCGGAAGAGGATAAGGGACATCTAAGTCAGCTTAGACAATCGGAAGAAAGAGCGTTTATTGCGTTAGGGATTAAACTAAGCGCAGCAAATGTCATTGTTTCTGGAGCAAAAAACATACACAAGACGTTACGCGATAATCTTAACTGTGCTTTCGCACTATATCAGCAGCTAAGCGAGTACAGGGAAGCTATAGATATTAAATCTGTTGTTCCAAGCGGCGCACGCAAGCTATTTGCATTCTAAAGCCACTCAAGTCGACCCAACTTCCCCAGCCCAGGAGAGAAAACGGAAGGTACCAAAAACACCTGCAACAGTTAGAGCACTGCAAGCTCAGGGGGAAATAAATACAACGGATTTTGACTGCGCCAAACGAGTGGAAAAAAGTGAGCCACCGAAAAGCAGAGAGGAAAAAAAGCAAACAAAATAAACGACGTGAAATGCGATACCAAGGCGAAGCAATCACGATTAAAGCTAGCACCTCTGAGTCAAACGAAGATGTTTTAAAGGAAATGAAGAAGAAAATCAACCCCACTTAAATCGGGATGGAGATACAGGGTATTAGAAGAACAAGAGCTGGAGAGTTACTTGTTAAACTAAGAAAAGGCGAGGGTCAAGCCGAAAAACTCAAGAGTGCTATAGGTAACACTCTTGGTGAAGAAGTCACAATAAGAACGGTTACCAAATATATAACCAGAGATATCAGAGACATGGATGAGTCAACAGACGAAGCCGATCTTGTCAACGCCCTTATGGAAGAAACAAAGGTAGAACAACCCGCAACGTTTAAAATACTTAATTTTGGAACATCGTTTGGAGGGACCAAACAGGCACTCTTTCAACTACCTGAGCATTTAGCAGCTCCACTACTTCGCGTAGGACAAATAAGAGTAGAATGGGTCAAGTGTAAACTGAGAAGTAAGATAAGAGTAACGCAATGTTTCAGATGCCTAGAACAGGGACACATTGCAAGTCAGTGTAAGGGTACCGATAGAGGCAACCTATGCAGAAAATGCTGTAATCCGGGACACAAGTCTAAAGAATGCAAATCGGAAACGAGATGTATACTATGCCAAGTAAGTGGCTCAATAAATGTTCGCCAACAACAGGAGAAACAAAGCAACAAAATTATCATGAAATTCCTGCAGATCAACCTCGGACGGGGAAGAGAAGCACAAGACCTGATGATGCAGAAGGCGGCGGAAGATAATGCAGATATACTGTTAATAAGTGAACCGTTCCGAAACCCATCATCTCAAGTTTGGTACCAGGACAGAAACCATCACGCAGCCATTATGGTAAGAAACAAGAAATATGTAATAAGCGAGGTGGACGAAAGCAACGCTGGCTTTGTATATGCAATAGTAGAAAAAACTAGGGTATATAGTTGCTACTACTCACCAAATATTGATAAAAACATGTTTGTAGAAGCTCTCAACGTACTCGATGTTTCCATCAGATCATCAAAATATAAAGTGATATTCGGAGGTGATTTCAATAGTAAATCTCCAGAATGGAACTCCAAAATCCTAGACAATAAGGACAATTCTATAGTATGTGACATGATTGCTAGTCTTGGTCTTGCGGTATTTAATACAGGAAATAAACTTACCGTTCGGAGAGGAACAGGCGGAAATATTATTTACATAAGCTTTGGAACAACAAACCTCCACAATGAGAAAACGAATTGGAAAGTGCTGGAAGATCTTACCCTAAGTGACCATCAATACACTTTGTTTAATATAAATGACCATCTTATCACAAACATCGAACAGGTAGACCTCCCAAAATGGAATGTCAGAAAACTTTATGATTCAAAATTGTCCGGATATATCACACGCGCTAAAGAGAGAAACGTGATCAACCGAACTAAAAAAATAAACGTAGAAAATGCCGCAGATACACTGACGAGAGTTCTTACAAAAGCTTGTAATGTCGCAATGCCAAGGGTTCGAAAATATAACAACAAACGTCCAGTCTACTGGTGGAATAATGAAATACGTGAGCTGAGAGCGAAATGTCTCGCAGCACGCCGGGCGCCAACACGTAATCATGATAACCAAGACCTAAAGTACGAGTACAAAAGATAACGTAAATCCTTAAGAAGAGCAATAAAAGACAGTAAGAAAAGATGCTGGACAGAGCTATGTAATGAAATAGATATTGATTCATGGGGGAAACCATACAAGATTGTGATGAAAAAGCTGGGCGGGATTAAACCTATACCTGGCATCACAGAATCAGGATAGGCAAAAACCATAGTGGAAACACTATTTCCTTTTTATGGAGATGGACTAACAAATGTACCAAAGCTACGAAATCACTCCTTTGAACGTAGATGACATTAAGCATGCATGTAATAAACAAAGCATGGGAAAGAGCCCAGGACCAGACGGCATACCAAACGAGGTCATAAAAAAGGTATCTGATATATGGCCGGAGCTCTTACATGAAGTTTTCAACTCATGTCTAGTGAACGGTATCTTCCCTGCTAAATGGAAGATACAGAAGTTAGTTTTATTAAGGAAGGGAAATAAGCCACTAAATGAGCCTAGCACTTACAGACCACTATGCATGCTGGACTCTCTAGGAAAACTCTTTGAGCGCGTAATTCTAAAACGTTTAGAAGAACAAATAAAGAACCTTGGAGGCCTATCCCATATGCAACATGGTTTTTACAAAGGGAAGAGTACGGTAGATGCCATAAGCGAAGTCTACAAAAAGCGATGCAAGCCAAAGCAACAAGAGAATACTGCGCAATAATAATACTGGACGTAAAAAACGCTTTCAACACAGTGAAGTGGAAAGTGGTACTGCAAGCATTTAGGACCAAGGGTGTAGACAGCTCTCTCTACAACCTAGTAGCAGACTACCACGATAGTAGAATCATTCTGTATGAGACGGATAATGGTATAAGAGAATTTCGAATAACAGCCGGAGTTTCGCAGGGCTCCGTATTAGGATTATTCCTATGGAATATAATGTACGATGGCCTATTGAATCTGATCCTACAAGAAGGCGCAAAACAAGTAGGTTATGCGGATGATATTGCTCTTGTTGTAAACAAGCAAACTGCCGAATTGATCGAGATAGTTGATAATGATAGCCTATGCCGTTGTAACTGATGGCTGCTGAGAAACGTCCTACAACTTGCTGTGCTAAAAACAGAAGCAATTTTAGTGACAGATCGCAGGGTCTATAAAATACCGAGGATACGACTACAAGATAGTGAGATACCCTTCAAACGGAGTCTACGCTACCTGGGTGTACAATTGGATAATAATCTTAGCTTCAAATATCATGTACTGAACATTCGTGATAAATCCTTGAAAACAGCGACATCATTAGCCAGAATAATGCCAAACTGTAGCAGCCCAAAGCCGCAGACAAGAAAACTAATAAACAGCGTAGTACACTCCCAACTTTTTTATGCTGCCCCAAACATATGTCAGGGCATTGAATCTGAAGTACAACATTAGGGAATTACAGAAACCATAGAGAGTCAGTGCTCTTCGTATCACATCAGATACTGTAGATACAGTACAGTAATATCTACAAGTGCGGCATTAGTGCTTGCAAGTATACCACCAATAGACCTACTAATATACGAAAAAGAGGAAATATATACCCAAACTAATCGCATAAGTTGCGCAAACACTAATTTAGTAGAGCGATCGAGAAAAATCGCAGAGATTAGAAATAAGGCTAGGGCCAATATAATAGCCAAATGGCAAGAACGTTGGAACGAAGACGAGAATGGGAGATGGACCTACAGCCTTATCCCAAATATAAAAGCCTGGATAGATAGGAAACATGGAAACCTGCGCTATTTCTTAACTCAGGTGATGACAAATCATGGTAGTTTTAATAAATACCTGCACAGATTAAAAATTAAAGAAACCACTTGCTGTGACTCATGCGGAGCATTAGGAGAAGATGCAAAACATATAATCTTCGAATGTGAAAAGTGGTTAGAAGAGAGGCAAACTCTGAATGATATGCTTGGTTTAACCCTAACTCAAGAGAATATGGTAAACGTAATGCTAAAATCTGCAAATGCATGGAAATTGTGTGAAAATTACATCAATAAAATATTAAAAGAAAGGTGCTCAGTAGTTTCGAACCTCCTCACTTAGAGAACGTAAGGATGACGTAGGAACTTTATAGCAAATAAACCTCCGTCCTGATGAAATGCTGGCGTGGTTCCAGGGTGGAGTTGGTGGAGTTATCGTGGGGCCACTTTATGATAGCACGCCATCACTACGTCCTACAAAAAAAAAAAAAAAAAAAAAAAGACAGATAGACAGACAGATAGATAGATAGACAGAGAGTGTCAAGGGGGTGGACACTGTGAGGTGAAAGAGTCTGATTGCTTCAACCTGGCGGAGCCAGCTCGATATTCACAGTTAAACTCCAAGTCTTCTTTCATGCTTCCACATAGATGTTTGTGTGCTAGCACGCTTGTCTGATGACAAGTGCCTCCCCGTGGTGGAACCTGGGCGCTGTGCTTCCAACCGGTAGCATAGTGGGCGGCTTACTGGTCTGCGTCTCTACCGTAGCGGTCGGCAGTATTCACACCTGTCTGCAGGTATAGACGGATAAGGGAAGGTCACCCCGAAAATAAACCTTTTTACCAGGAATGTCGTCTAATAACGAAACTACTCCAGGTGGCAACCACAGTAGTGGAAATCCACCTGTGGGCACTCCCACGTTCGAGGCAACGACTTGGAGGCCTCAAGCAACATTTCTGCCCCAAAAACTGCTGCAGCGGTGGCACACTCGGCCGCTGCAGCAGTCCGAGCTACGAGTGAAAGCGACCCCAAGGAAAACCCATTTAAAATGAGTTCCAAGGTCCAGCGATCGCCTTTCAAAGGCACACCCGGAGGCATGCAGATGCAGCCACAGTTGAGAGAGTCACTGAAAGCAGCGGCAAGCACTGTTGAAAATGACCCGATCACCGCAAGGATGTGTAAGCTGAAATTATACATCGATGGTCTAGCAGAGTATGTGAAGAGCAGGTCCAATGTTCACCACGAAATTAAGAGGTTTATTAACCTCTCTAAACTTGCGTATGCAGATCTCGAAAGAGAATTCCATGCATCAGATGGTGCAAAAGAGCGGAAGTCACATTAAGAGGCTTCCAAACCATACAGCGATGCTCCCCGTTCCCATAAGAGCTGCCAGACGGATCCGATAATTTCGAAAACCCTGATGGCAACCCCCAAAAGGGCAAATGAGCATAACAGTGGCAGTGACGAGCAACAATCATCCCAGATGAAGTGCAACGATAAGCCATGGACAAAGGTTATTAGCAAGGCTAAAAAGCGTAAAAAACCACCGCGAAAATTAGCGAGACCGGACGCAATCGTGGTCGCGAAAGTTGGCAAGCTTTCATACAGTGACATCATCCTAAAGATGTAGCAGGAAAAGTCACTGGAAGGGTTCGGAGAGAATGTCTCTAGAGTCAGGCGCACAGAAAAGGGGGAAGTGCTGATCCAGCTGAAGCGTTCAACTACCCGGACGACCCAAGAATTGAAAGAGGAGTTCGATACGGTATTTAAAGGTCATACTGAGACGAAAACGCTTACAGAAGACACCATGGTCGAGATTAAGGATCTAGACGAAGTAACGACGGTTGAAGATGTGCGTATTGCAATTCAGAAGCTACTAGGCGAGGATAAAGTGACAAACGTCAAGTCACTGCGTAAAGCGTACGCTGGTACCCAAACGGCAGTCGTAAGCCTACCGGCACCACAGGCGAAAAAGCTGACGGATAGTGGAAAACTAAAGGTTGGCTGGGTTATCTGCAGAGTCCGGGAAAAGTTGCTCCCACCAGGTGTTTCAAGTGTCTTGATTTCGGGCACACAGCAAGGAACTGTAATAGTACAGACCGAAGCAAGTGCTGTATGAAATGTGGCAGCGAAGGCCACAAGGCCAAAGAGTGCGGAGCAGTTGCTAGCTGCTTCCTATGTCTAGCAAAGGAGCGCAAGGACTCCAACCATCGCGCAGGAAGCTGGAGGTGTCCGTCCTTCCAACAAGTCAGTCAGCATAAGCGTAGATGAGATTTCTGCAGTTAAACCTCAACAACTGTAGCGCAGCCCAAGACCTTCTAGCGCAAACTATTAGAGCAGTGTCTCGATTACATCAGTACCAGTGTATCGATTTGGCAATATTGAGTGAACCATACACCTGTAAAACTCCTGGAGTCTGGGTCTCGGACAATACTGGAAAAGCCGCTATATGGACCTGTGGGAGAGCTCCTTTCTACATGCGACAGCATACTTGCTCAAATGGTTTCGTTCGGGATGAAGTAGAAGGCATACATGTCGTAAGTTGCTACCTAGCACCAAGCCTGTCCATCCAGGAATTCACGGAAACTCTGGACGCGATAGTTGATGATGTGAGAGGGCTCCAACCAATACTTATCGCAGGTGACTTCAACGCATGGGCGGTAGACTGGGGCAGTCAGAGTACAAACCAGCGGGGTCTCGTACTCCTCGAGGCGTTTGCTTCACTAGACGTGGTCCTACTAAACACTGGAACCCAGAACACATTTACCGGTGCAGGCGGAAGTTCGATTATCGACCTGACATTCTCTAGCAGCGTGCTAAATAGACAGGCAGAGTGGCATATAAGCGACGTTTACACACACAGCGATCACCAAGCTATTATCTTTAGACTAGATAAACAACTCCGTAGTCGAGCAAGCAACCGAAACCACAGCAGAACTTCGTACAGAACCGAAACGTTAGATGAAGACTTTTTAAAATTATGATGGCCGATATACACCTCCACGGTTCACCTGCCGACATGACAAAGCAGGCCTTAAACTATGTGAAAAGGGCTTGTGACGCGGCGATGATACAGAGACGGCCTAGCAAACGAAACCACAACCCGGTCTATTGGTGGACAATAGAAATTGCAGAAGCCCGCCCGTCAATGCATCCAAGCAAGGAGAAGGTATTACCGCGCCAGAGGTACGAGTAGCTTCGACGAACTCCGTGATCGCTACCGAACTCTTAAGAGGATCCTGAAAAAAGCAATCAGCAACAGCAAGCGAGAGTGCTTCCTGCAGCTCTGCGACGAGGCTGAAGCCACCCCTTGGGGTACTGCGTACAGATTAGTCATGGAGAAGCTAAAGGCGTTCAGGCGACCGACACCCACGAACCCACAGGTGCTTGGTGTCATAGTACGGACACTCTTCCCGCAACAGCCAGCGATCCAGGCCATTGATGAGTATGGCGAGTTGCAACCCACCTCAATAGTTACAGAGGAAGAGATTGTAGCAACAGCAATGGGTACAAAGAACGACAAGGCACCAGGTCCTGATTGTATTCCAAACCGCGCACTAAAACTCGCCATTACTTTGCAGACATATGCATTCACGCAGCTTTTCAACGCGTGCCTAGTAGAAGGCGTATTCCCAGCACAGTGGAAGACACAAAACCTAGTGCTCATACCAAAAGTAGCGGCTACACAGACGCTCCGTCAGGTTACAGACCGATATGCCTGCTCGACACATTAGGAAGATCTTCGAGCGAATATTGTGTAATCGTCTAGAAAAAGCTATTCAAGAAGAAGGAGGGCTTTCCACCCAACAGTTTGGGTTCCGAAAGTTCCACTCAACGACCGATGCTATCAAGTTGGTCACGAGTATCGCACAGAAAGCAAGTGAAGGTAAAAGCTGGAGGAAGGGAGCAAAGCAGTACTGCCTCGTGGCAACACTCGATGTACGAAATGCTTTCAACTCGGCCAACTGGAACCAAATCATGATGCCACTAAGACATTTTGGAGTGCCAATTTACCTCACGAAGATAATAGCAAATTATTTCAGCGGAAGAGTTCTTCGCTATAAGACAGAAGAAGGAACAATGATCTACAATGTCTCCGGTGGAGTTCCCCAGGGGTCGGTTCTGGGCCCTCTGCTGTGGAACGTCATGTACGACGGTGTTCTCAGGCTTTCCGTACCAACAGGCGTCAAGATCGTCGGCTTTGCGGGCGACCTAGTGGTTGTGGGTACAGCAAAACAACTGGAAGAAGTTGAGGCCCTTGTTAGTGTTACTATTAGCACTATCCAAGATTGGCTAAAGTCAGTGGGTCTTAGTCTGGCAGAGCACAAGACGGAGGCTGTGTTCATCAGCAGCCGGAGGAAATTAGAAACCGCTAGCATAAGTACTCGCGGTACGGTGATAAAATCAAAGCCGTTCATAAAGTATCTCGGTGTAATAATTGACTCGCTACTATCATTCAAGCAGCATCTGCAATATAAACACAAAAAAGCAGCCGAAGCATGTATTGCGCTATCGAGAATAATGCCGAACACGAGAGGCCCCAAACAAGCGCGCAGGACACTGCTGCTCAACGTAGTGCGGTCAATCATTATGTACGACTCCACTATATGGGCCACAGCGATGAAGACGAAGTCTTACCGACGTGGCGTTGAGTCGGTGTACAGAATTGGCGCACTTAGAGTCTGCTGCGGGCTTAGAACAGTCTCCGAAGACGCAGCACTTGTTTTAGCCAGCTCGATACCTATCGACCTCCTCGTAAGCGAAACGCAAACATTGAAGCAATGAAGCAAACAGCTAAAGCCCAACAGTGCGCAAAAGACTTGCACGGGAGAGAAGCCTGCTTAAGTGGCAAGATCGCTGGGATAGTTCAGTGAAGGGTAGGTGGACTCATCAGCTTATCCCTAACATTGTTGATTGGTTTGGTAGATCCCATGGCTCCGTGAACTTCTACATCACACAGATTTTAAGCGAGCACGGTTGCTTCAGGGCATATCTGCACAAATTCAAACATGTAGCAGATCCATATTGTAACCATTGCAACGGAAACATACCTAAAGACGCGGCCCATGTTTTCTTTGAGTGCCCGAAGTTCCAAAATGCCAGACTTGAGGCTTCGATCAGTCTCGGCGAAATGGCGACTGAGCAAAACTTGGTTACCCTTATGCTAAGAAATGAAGCTAACTGGTTAGTGGTTTGCACCCTAGCCCGACTGATCATTGACGAACTGCGAAGAGTTGAGCGTTTGCGAAATAGATAAGGTGAAGGTTAAAGACGAGCCCATGACCATATCTTATAGAATACGGACACAAGTCAATCAGTTTCCGGCTTAGTGCTGTTCCCATGCTCCGTGAAGTCATGCTTTACGGCGGTCCCACGGGGATTATACAAGGACGACGATTCAATGCGGAGGTTAGGCTTAGTGCGTAAGAATCGCACACTCCCACCTGCATGGTGGCGCCTTTTGAAGGTTCCCCCTTCGCTAATAAGATAAAAAAAAAAAAAAAAAAAAAAAAAGATCGACAGATAGACAGACAGGTAGACAGACAGATAGACAGATAGACAGATAGACAGATAGACAGATAGACAGATAGACAGATAGACAGATAGACAGATAGACAGATAGACAGATAGACAGATAGACAGATAGACAGATAGACAGATAGACAGATAGACAGATAGACAGATAGACAGATAGACAGATAGACAGATAGACAGATAGACAGATAGACAGATAGACAGATAGACAGATAGACAGATAGACAGATAGACAGATAGACAGATAGACAGATAAACAGATAGACAGACAGACAGACAGACAGATAGATAGACAGACAGATAGACAGACAGGCAGACAGACAGACAGGCAGACAGACAGACAGACAGATAAAAATTTTAAAAATGCGATTTTCGGTCTCAGCGTCATTCAAAATGTCCATCGCAAAATCAATTTCAAAAAAATATTTAATGTACAGATTTTTTTTTCAATTTTATATATATATAGAATATATATATATAGATTAAATATAATATTCAGCAAGTATTCAAATTTAATACAATTTTGGTGTGGTCATGTATATAAGTCCATTTGTATTAAAATTTATTTCAAAATTTCTAACCGCGTACTGATAAAAAGTCGTTTTTATCTTTAATTCTGAATTCAGGATTTCTAATGAACTCTTTGAAAAAAAAAATACGTATTGAGGACTAAAGCAAAAAAATATTTAATGTACAGATTTTTTTTTTTTCAATTTTATATATATATAGAATATATATACATATAGATTAAATGTAATATTTAGCAAGTATTCAAATTTAATACAATTTTGGTGTGGTCATGTATATAAGTCCATTTGTATTAAAATTTATTTCAAAATTTCTAACCGCGTACTGATAAAAAGTCGTTTTTATCTTTAATTCTGAATTCAGGATTTCTAATGAACTCTTTGAAAAAAAAAAATACGTACTGAGGACTAAATCATTTTTTTTATCTCAAATTTCGGCTCATATATTCGTCCAAAAAATAAATTCGGCCGAAAAATAAACTTTAAGAATTATTCCTCACGAAATGTTTTTAGTACTTCATTTCTCAATATGTATTTTCTTTAACGAAATTCAGTAGAAATTAATAACCTAAGGATAGAAATTTTTTTAATGAGTACCTCACTAGAAAAATTATAAAAATTAATTTTTTACTAAAATATAAATTGTCCTCTTTTATTTGATGACCCATATTATATATCATATTTAAGCGATTCCTTCGGTATGAAAAATATTGTTGAAAAATTAAGTGCCTGAAAATTCTAGGCCGTTGCAGAAAAACTCCTTTTATTCTGGAGATATAGTTTAATTATTGTTTACCTTTAGTTCCACCTGAATGTGGCTTACTTCATGTGCAAAAATGACTGCCGCTTGATATAATCTTTAATTCCCCTATTGGCGAATACTTTATATCATAGGTATAAAATTATTTTTCTGATTCAATCAATTTATTGTGCTTTTATGGAAGAAAATATCAATTTTCATGATTTTTTGTTTTTCCTCTAAATATAAGGACATGCATTTTAAAATGAGTTACGGGTAAAAAAAAAGATGGCATCAAGTTTTATAGTTGCAGCTCCGGAAAATTGCCAATTTATACAGTCGCAAAAAGTTTGTGGCAATCATTAAACTCAATTTAGCTGCCAGGCACAAAAGACAAGAAAGTGGTTGAAAATGAACTAAAAAAAAAGATTAAATCAATTTTCTTGATGCACTCAACTACGCCAAGAAGTCAGTCAGTCACTCAACGCCGAAGTAAATTGCGGAATTGCATTTGAACACCACGCCCTCGCAAAAAAAGACACGTTAAAGTATTTGGGTTTTATACCATTCTTTCTTTTATTCACTCATTTAAGCTGAACCTGCCGTACTGCTTGCTTTCTATTTTCCCCTCTCCTCCCACGACCGAAATGTACTCGATGACATTCATCAATGGGCCATATAACTAGCATGGCGCTCTGGCTTTTTTTTAACTGACTGCAACCAGCGTTGCCACTTTGGTGGAATTTTACCCAATGTGGTAGGTTTATTTTTATCAGATCGAATTTTGGTCATTTGGTAGTTTAATTTTCAAAATGTAACTATCACAAAAATTAAACTAAATAATGAAATCATAACTTTTGGTTCATTCTACATATTAAAATAATTAATACAAATTATTTAATTGCTAATGGATATGAGTGGTGACTAAATATGACGAACAGAGTAAGTTCGTGCAATGTGATATATGTATATATTTCTTTTTTTTTGAAACAATATGAGAACGAAAACAGTAATATAAACAAAACTTCTTCTGTATGGTATCCCAATAATTCTTTATTGGCTCAAGAGCAGAGTATGTGCCCTAAATCTTTTAGCATATACTTTCATTAATATGTCTGGAATTAGAACAAAATCTAAAGAAATTCGTCTTTTCTCATCATATTGTGAATATGAAGTAATCGTCTTAGTCGAGACTTGGCTAAATACTGATTTTATGGATGAAGAATTTTTTGACACAAGTCTTTATCAAATCTAACATAAAGATAGAGACGCTGTAAAAACGGGTTGCTCGAGGGGAGGTGGTGTCCTCATTGCAGTTAAACGTAATCTACGTTCTCATCTTTTGTGTCTACAAAACTGTGACTCACTGTTGGATCAACTTTGTGTCAATGTTTCTGGAGATGCTGGTGTACTCCGTTTATGTGTATCTTACATACCGCCGAGTGGTTCAGTTGAATTGTATGCTGCACATGTTGACAACATCGTTGAATTATGTGACTCATCTAATATAGATGATCATATTTGAATCCTTGGCGATTTTAACCTAAGTTCTGTTGTGTGGTCCTTCTTTGAATGCAATGGTATATTAAATGCTAACAATGTTAATAGGGCTCATGAAATTTACCTTATTGATAATCTTCTAAGTTATGATTTATTACAAATTAATTGCTTTGTTAATAAACTTAATACAATCTTAGATCTTATCTTTATAAGCTATAATATAAAATTTGTTTTTTCAATATGTGCTTTTCCTCTTCAGCCCGCGCATATTAATCATATTCCATTAGTTCTGCAAATTAATTTTTATGAATTCATTAATAATAATGTTGATTCTTCTTCTAAATTTAATTTCAGTTTTTGTAACTTTGATCAGCTCAATGATTGCTTTTCTCTTATTGATTGGAATAGCTTATTTTTAAACAAATCTACATCCTCTAAGCTACCTTGGTACACAAAAGGACTAAAGAAATTAAAAAATCTTAGAAACAAATTTTTTAATCTTCACAAAATCACTAATAACCCAGATCATAAAAACAAATATCTCCAATATATATTACAATATTACAATAATAATAAGCAATATATATTACAATGTGAAAGTAATATGAAATCAAACCCTAACTCTTTCTGGCAATTTATTCAGTCGCGTAAATCATCTTCTTATATTCCAATCTCTATGACCTATGAAAGTAAAAAATCGAGCTCAATTTTAAAATCAGCAAACTTATTCGCAGAATTTTTCGAATCAAACTATTAATCTGATAAAGGTTCAATTGCGCTTCAGAATCTGTCCAATTATCAGTCATGTCTTAGTTTAGGTGGCCTTGAATTGAATTGGAATATTAAGTCTTAAAAATGTCCGTAAATGTGACAGATTTTCTTCTTTTTTCCTAAAAAATTGTATTTTTACACTTTCTAAACCTCTTTTAGAGATTTTTAGTAAATCCCTTTCTTCCCGTGATCTTATTAACACCTGAAAAATTGCACATATTACCCCAGTTTTTAAAAGTGGTGTAAAGATGATGTAAAAAATTATGGACCCATCTCTAAAATCTCAAAACTTTTTGAAAGAATTATTAAAGAAAAATTAGTTTTTCTTTTGAAACGTTATATCATTCCAAACCAGCATTGATTTGCTTCCGGTCGGTCGACGGTTACAAATCTTGCCCTTTTCACAGAATACTGAATATCCTCCTTCGAATGTGGCAGTCAAGTTGACGTCATATACACGGATTTCTCGAAGGCGTTCGATAAAGTCTCTCATAGCATCCTGATAAATAAACTTTTTAATATGGGGTTCTATTCTAGTGTCTTAAAATGGATACAATCATATCTAAGTAATAGACTTTGTTATGTTTGTATTAATAACATAAGCTCATACTCTTTTTTGCGACCTCGGGAGTTCCTCAAGGAAGCATACTGGGTCCCTTGCTATTCATTCTATTTATAAACGACATTTCACACTGTTTTAATAAATCTAGTTTCCTGCTTTATGCTGATGACCTTAAAATATTCTCTAGAATTGATAATATCTCTGATATCTATTAAATAATCTGTTAACTTGGAGTAAAACGAAAAAACTGCCCTTAAATATTTTAAAATGTTATCATGCCACCTTTGCTAAATCAAGAAACCTTTTTGTTTCCTCTTATTGTCTGAACAATAATACACTAAAAACAGTTGGAGAAATTTTGGACTTGGGAGTAGTTTTTGATTCCAAATTCACATTTGTTCCACATATAAACTACATTATTCCGAAAGCATACTCCTTGCTTGCCTTTTCCGTCGTAATACCTCTGAATTCTCTGATCCATATACGCATAAATTGCTTTACACAACATTTATACGGTCAAAACTCGAATATGCATCGTTTATATGGAACCCATTTTACTCCACACACTCTGCGCGACTTGAACGAGTACAAAAAAAATTTCTTAGGTTCTCACTTAGATCATTAAATTTTGTTGAGCCACTTTCCTCATATAATTCCCGATGCCTGCTTATACACCTTCAATCTCTCGAGAGAAGGAGAAGAATTCGTTCGTTGATGATTCTGTTCGATATAATTTCAGGTCAAACCGATTGCTCAGAATTATTAAACCTTATTAATTTCTCTTTTCCTTCGCGTCAACTACGTCAGCATAATATTTTTGCTATTCCATTCCATAGTAGCAATTATGCAATCAATGAACCATTAGAATTTACTCTATAGAAGAATCTCCATTGACTTTCCTATTTCTAGAGATTGCTTTAAGACCTTACTGAATGAAACATTTTATTCTAGCACATCTTGTCTTAACTTTTTCTATATTGAATTTTTCGTAATATTATACTTCTTTAGTATTAAATTTAGTTTTTAAGGAAATTATGTATTCACTTGTCTGTAAGGTTGTGACCATAGACTATATATATATAAATAAATAAATAAATTCATTTTTGACTATAGTGTGAAAATGGTTTCGCTAATTACCCATGATTGAAACCTTGGGTATTGTATGCCATATTCTGAATAAGTTTTTCTATTCGAATAATTAACAAATACATAATTTTAAATAAAGTGGATACTCGAAAAACTGCCTTTTGTAAACAGAATAGAGATGTGATATACTACTATACACGTACATGGGAAGTTTAATGTGGTTATACTGTTTAACTGTACATTAACCTTTCCCGAAATCTGTATACCATGTCCAGTAATATATAAGACTTTTCATGTTCAATTTGACAAGTTTTCGACCTTGTTTGTTTGTTAGGAGTTAATGATAAGCATTTCTCACTCCTTTCTTTAATCTGCAAGTCCATATTATAACACACTTAGTATGTCTTGACAATATATTTACTTCACTGTATTTTACTGGCCTGATATCTTCTTTTGCTACATAGCAATGCTTATAAAGAGTAGTTAAATTTTAAGGGCCGATGTTGATTTTGAATAAAACACAAATTATTTAGGAAATTATTGTCATTTCTTTTTATTATGATAATATTGGTATGGTTCAATTATGTATGGAACAAAATATCGGCTAAATGGCCACCGCGACCTCGGCGGCACACCTCCATCTGATGGTCTAAATTTTCGATGACGCTGAGGCATAAGTGAGGTTCTATGCCGTTAATGTGCCGAATTATCTCATTCTTTAGCTCTTGAATTGTTGCTGGCTTATCGGCGTACACCTTTTCTTCCAAATAACCCCAAAGAAGGAAGTCCAACGGTGTCAAATCATATGATTTTGGCGGCCAATTGGCATCGCCACCACGTGAGATAACACGGCCATTGAATTTGTCACACAAAAGAGCCATTTTTTCGTTAGCTGTGTGGCAAGTGGCACCGTCCTGTTGAAACCACATATCGTCCACATTCATATCTTCCAATTCGGGACATAAAAAGTTCGTTATCATCTCACGATAGCGAACACCATTCACAGTAATTGCCTGACCGGCCTCATTTTGGAAAAAATACGGCCCGATGATGCCGCCAGCATATAAACCGCACCAAACAGTCACTCTTTGTGGGTGCATTGGTTTTTCGACAATCACTCTTGGATTATCATACGCCCAAATTCGGCAATTCTGCTTATTGACGAATCCACTGAGGTGAAAATGTACCTCATCACTGAAGATGATTTTCTTCGAAAATTGATCATCCACTGTAGCCATTTTTTGTCACCACTTCGACCATTGACGACGCTTAAAATGGTCAAGAGGCTTTAATTCTTAAGTCAATTGCACCTTGTAAGCGTGTAAATACAAGTCTTTATGCATAATGTTCATCACCGACGAGCGTGAGAGGTGCAACTGTTGGGCACGACGACGAGTTGAGGTGGACGGCTTTTCAGCCACACTATCGCGAACAGCAGCAATATTTTCTGCAGTACGAGCTGTACGAGCATGCACTGGTGTTTTCACATCTTCTACAGACCCGGTTTGCTCAAATTTTTGCACGATTTTTCCGATTGTATGCACATTTATCGTACGGACGATTAAATTGACCGAAAAAAATCACGAAATGCATTTTGATTTGAATGCCCATTTCCATAATAAGCCTGAATAACTTAAACGCATTGCTCGATTGTGTATCTTTCCATGGTTCAAATTGAGTTAGTCTAGAATTGAGAAATGTCAAATGAAATGCAGGAAAAAAACTTGACGTTTAGGTGTATTTTACATTCAACATCGGAATTTAAAATTTAACCACCATTTATATGTATAAGAAACAACTACACAACATAAGCCGATCTCAAATACACTACTTTGTGTATTGACTACAATTTTCACTGTTTAGAGAGACTAAGAAAACCAAATTTGCTTCTTATTAATAAGGTATTTTGAATTTAATATAATTTTTAAATCTTGCAATAGTGAGGCTTTTTCACTTTCAACAATTTAACTAATTAATACATCAACAAAAGGTATTTAAGGTTTCACTGAACTGAGAAAAACTAACTGTTATTTATAATGTAGAAAAAATGATACTTGCATAGCATTAAAAAAATAGGGAGTGTTTAAAAAATACAATAGAGATAGATATGGTAATATACCACATTGTTCGCCTATACCACAATACCCGAATCTATTTATCTGCCTGTTTTTCTAAAGGAGAATTAAAAATTTTTTTGTGTTAGTAAGCTTTTTACATGAGACTTTTTACATATCTTTTTTTTTAGTGGCAGCCCTGACCACAGTTGTCTTCAAATGCCACTCTCTGTTAGTTGCATTTTAAAAGAGGTTTTGCGGCCATTGTTCATCGTGAAATAAAACATTGATAACAAGAAACCAACAACAACAACTAAAAAAATAACTAAGTATCAAACTAAGATGACGTTCGACACGCTATAAAAGTACTTTTTGCAATTTAATGGCGCGAAATGAAATTTACAGTCAGTGTGATTTACAAAAGAGAACTAAAATCGTCGTGGTCGTGATAGAAGTAAAAAAAATAAAAATAAAAGTACTGGTGTTTGAATAAGTAAGTTTTGGATGTGATGGAACACCAAATTGATTGAATAAAACAAAAAAAAAAAAAAAACAGCGTTAGAAAAGTAAGCAAGTTGACAGTAATGTAGTGAAGTAGTTTTAGCAGAATATTAAAATGAGCATGAAGCATCTTTTTTAAGATAAAACTAAAAACAAAACGATTCAATTATGATTATGAATTTTATTGAATACTTAATCGCTAATAGAACGAGAAAAAACCATCTGAAATTTAAAGTCTTGATTTCAAGTCATTTTTGTCAAAATGCACAATTAACTGTCTAAATAACGTGATTGAAGTTAGTCATTTAACCATAAAAGTTGTTTATACAATGAACTAAAGGGTGATTTTTAGGTGCAGCACTTTGAATTGAAATAAAATACTGAGATTACACAATATTAAACTGAAAATTGGCTTTTTTTCGTTAGTGAATTGTATGCCATAAAAAAAAACTGATTTATTTTCTATACTTCGGTAAACTTTACATACCGTCATAAGGGGTTATTAAAATTGATGTTTCGGCTAATGAAAATTACGTGAATGTATTGTGTGATGGGTTGTTAAGGACTTCTAATGACAGTTTGCAAATGCAAGCGAAATTTTGTAAGTACATCCGTTAGAAACAAAATTGCTTGCTTTGTTCTAATTCTGCGACCAGAGCTTATTAAAAATTAATAGTATTTATTAAAAAATTACAAAATTTGCTTGTTTTTTTCAACAAAACGTTTTTCGAACACTCCGGTGAAGCCGATGTAATGCTCTAACAGCTGCTTTGCTTTTTGCCAATAAACTGAAATATTAAGTTAATATTAAGATTGGTTAATTCGCACCACTTTTTTTCAAAAAAATAATTTTTCTCTAAATTCCATGCGTAGGCCGAGTGGAGGAATCGCTTCCTTCCCTCTTTACACATAAACTTGAGGCTTCGAAACGTAGCTTTTGACTTTTTTTTGACTTGAGTCAGCAAAACTTTTTGTAACACTTGCAAGATAAATCTTACCTCTTAAGTAAGCTGAAAGCCGCTAATAAGTTTAACAAATAAGCGGTCCCGGACAATACAGCGGATGACTAGCGAGGGAGTGGAAAGGCGTAGTGTCAGACAAGCGCTGCGTTTTGATTGATAAGCCCACATACCCCGATAACCTGGCACTGTCAAGGCAAGGCGGTGTCGCCTAAAAAGCACCTTTGTCAAAAAATCCCTTGTCTTCCTCTTAACGGTAAACTTGAGGAGTCGGTCCGTGGACCTTAAACATGGAATGTGCGGAAGGTTTGGGTTCCGCCACATTACTACTGCCCAATGAAAACCAAACCAGCCTTGGATAAGAACCCTAATTACGTTGACGACCACCGCACACGAAAAACGGACAATGACTTACGGATATGCACCTGGAATATCAAGACCCTTTATAGGGAAGGTGCCACTATCCAACTGGCTGAAGACCTCAAAACAATAAATGCAGACATCACCGCCATCCAGGAAATGCGTTGGAAAGGGCAAGGCTACTCTCAAAAAGTACACTGCGATATCTACTACAGCTGCCATGCGGAGAAGCGCGAATTCGGAAGTGGATTCGTCGTAAGCCGAAAACTACACCACCTTGTTTCGCGGTTCACACCTGTAAACGAAAGATTGGCCACGATCCGCATTAAGGCAAACTTTTTCTTCATCAGCCTTATTTGAGAGAAAGTTACATTATGTTAACAAGTATGTTATTTCTCCTATCGTAATCAAGCTCTCCTTAAGTTTTAAGCTAACTCATAATTATGCTCTCAGATAGTTTTAAGCGAACTTGTTAATTAATCTCTCCTTTAGGTTCAAATTTGCCTTTTAATTTATTTTTAAGATTCATGTTGAATAAATAAAACGTTAAAGTCGCAACCTGCATTTTTATTCACATAACTCGCACGCAGCGACGGAGGAAAAGGACGAAACCGTCAAGAACGCTTTTTAGTCTTGAGGACGTATGTGACCGCCTTCCAGTCCATGACGTGCAAATAGTTTTCTGCGATTTTAATGCGAAAGTCGGAAGGAAAGGCATCTTTGGTCCCACTGTCGGTCAGTTAAGTATTCACAAGACCTCCACGAACAACGGTCTAAGGCTGATTGACTTAAGCACCTCGTCATCCAAAAGGCCACCTCGCTCTCCCCTGATCAAAAAACGCGAAACCAAATTGGTCATGTTGTAATCGACGGAAGGCATGCCTCTAGTGTTCTAGATATGCGTACATGTGGGGGGGTCAACATTGACCGACCTTTGACAACATTACCGACCACTATATTGTTGCAGCCAAGATCTGCATGCGATTATGTAATGCGAAGAACATACGCATAGGAATGCAATGAAAGCTAAATGCCACTAAGCTGCGGTTACAATGGACTGCCGAGGCCTACTCCGCTCAACTCTCGGTTAAGCTCAAACAACCAACCTCTGGACCTGACGACGCCGCAGGACTTTGGGCGCATATATCCCACTCCATGCGAGCTGCCACTGAATTAGTTTCTGGCGCCCGCAACCTCGGAATCAATGGTACAATCAGGAGCGTCGCATCATGACAGCAGTAAGAAACGCCGCTTATAGAAAAACGCTGCAGTCGACTGCAAGCGTGCAATCAACTGCAAAGGAAGAGAAGCGCGTTTTCACAAGCAAGAAAAGAGAGCAGGAAAGCATGAGCGTGAGGAACTAGATGCATACCAGGGCAAGAAGGATGCACGAAAATTCTATCAAGAGGTTGAGCGTCTAACGCAAGGTTTCAAGCCCGGAGAATCCACTTATACACAGTGTGTGCTGAGATTGTGGAGACAGCACTTCTTTAATTTACTTACTGCCGACGATTTTACCAATACCGCCATGTAGAGCGCAATTCAGCACCACCAATCAACGATGACGGAGTAGAAGTACCAACGCCTTGCCACAAAGAGGTTGCTATCCAACGACTCAAAAAGCAGCGGGTGCTGACGGCCTGTCAGCTGAATTATTTAAAACCGGCGGAGGTGAATCGATAAGCCGCATGCATTAGCTCATCAGCAAAATATGGCTAGCAGAAAGCATGCCCGACGATTGGAATCTCAGCGTACTGTGCCCTATACTTAAGAAAGGAGACCCAACATTTTGCGCCAACATCGCATATAAGGTTATCTCAAGCGATTGGACCTTATCAGTGTGGCTTTCGACCTGGAAAATTTACCATAGACCAGATGTTCACGCTACGACAAATCCTGGAAAAACCCCACGAAAACCAAAATGACTTACATTATATATTTGTCGATTGTCGATATTGCTCGAGAAGGGATTGCCTATAATCAACAATGTCTGAGTTCGGTATACCTGCAAAGTTGGTAAGACTTGGACAAAGTTGGTAAGGAGATCCACTGTCTTGCGATCTATTTAACATTATCATGGAGGGGATCGTACGAAAGGCAAGGGGAGCACGGCATCTAGACTGCCATTTTCATCCGACAGCTATAACTTTGAAGAAGTCAAGGAATTCATATACATCGGCATGCCATCAACAACAACAACAACAACAACAACAACGATTTTCCAGAAGTTCCAGAGCCCTCTCTCGATCGACAAAATTAACACTCTACAAGACGCTCGTTCTACCTATGCTTCTTTATGGCGCTGAGGCATGGGTAGTTTTGCAAACTGACGCAGCTGCTCGGGGGGTGTTCGAGAGAAAAGTTCTTCGTAACATCTTCGGTCCTATTCGAGTCAACGATGACTATCACATCCGAATGAACCACGAGCTGTATGAGATCTACGAAGACATTGACGTAGTTCAGCGATTACGCTGGCTGGGTCATGTCCATCATATGGACGACGAAGCTCCAGCGAAAAAGGTGCTCGAGGCGATGCGCCTGGCGAGAGCTGATGAGCTTGGTCGAATGCCGAACACGGATTGTTTTGACCACCTAAGTATGTAAGTAACTTACTAAGTAAGTAAGTACGTAAGATCAAACTGTTTCACTAGCTCTTTTAAGTTTTAGTCAGCGCTTTTGTCCGCAACAGTGACATCAAGAAATTTGATAATAATTTTGGCTTGGAATGAGTCAAGTGCGTTTTTTATTAAAAAAAATTAAAGCAATATTTACAATACAATTGAAATTTAATAAAATTTATAATTTTGAAAACTGAATTCAAAAATTTTACAACACGCACTACCGACCTGCCCTCTCCGAACCCCCCCTCCCCCGCCCCTCATGACACACTTCGCCACAAATGTTCGACCCCCTAAACATGTTACGTAATTTATGAACAGCCCCTAACGTTTAAAAATACTTTTAACTTATTCTTAAATTTTAATAAAACATAAAAAGCTTCTTCCCTTGGAGCACATTGTCCATAAAATTAAAAAAAAAAAAATGTATTTAATGGCAAGAAAAGCAATTAAAACATTCCAGTTAGTATCACAAAAATATCTATTTATAATTCTTTCCAGAAGAATAATTTCCAAAACGCTTAACTTTGCGCAACTTTATTTTTGTAGCTCAATAGCTCGATGCAACCGCTAAGAAATTCTTAAGACTAAACGTGTTTTCTTACCTTATGTATGAGCATTTTAGAGTGTTTAACACTGCTACAATGAGCAAACGCAATAAATTTTGACTTAGTTACAAAAACAAAAGTAAATAAAACTCACAAGCTCAATAGCACACACCCACATAGCATACATATACAGAACACTTGCATGACTTTTTTAAGTTGCAACAATAAATTTATATTTGCTTTTTAGCAACCAGCCAAGCGTGCAGCTAGATTTTGTTTTACGGATGTTTGTATGTGTATATAAAATGCTAGTTTTAAATTTATATATGTAATCATATATCCTCATCCTGTTTGTAGGCCTTTCTCTCCATGCTGCAGCCAGACATTGCATTCATTCCTTGTTTATTGTTTGATGTGGCTTTAATGTAGCAAATTTAAAATTTCATTATAGGAAATAGTAAAATTCTGATATAAATACACAAATATTTGAGAGTGCATTTATAACTTCTTGCTTATTTTTATATAAATATGTTCAGTAATATATGCAGATGGCTGTTCTAGTTACGGCAGCAAATCAATTTATACAGACTTTTCTGGTAAGCAACAAAAGATATGGTAAAGTTTTTAAATTTTATTCATTGTTTACAGTCTTTAGCTCTACATTTTGCAATGTTTCCAGAAACTGAAATTGCATTTTTATCAATATTAAACTGTTATTCTAAATCATATTTTGTTTTGCATTTAAATGAAGTGATTGGATATAGCAAAGTCTTGATAAAAATATCATTTTGCAATTTATTCGTTACACAGTATAAAATTTTATTAATCTAGCGTATCAAAAGCACAAAAGAAATAAAATTTAAAACACAATTGGGCTATTCACAGCTTAAACGTAAATTAACCAAGCGTATTTAGAGCATTTGTTATTTTTGAAACTGTGAGCACCTCAGTATGTGTTTGCCGTATTCAATGATTTTGCAACCCTGTTATAAAGGGTGGTTTAATTTTGAGGGCCGATGTTGATTTTGAATAAAACACAAATTATTTAGGAAATTATTGTCATTTCTTTTTATTGTGATAATATTGGTATGGTTCAGTTATGTATGGAACAAAATATCGGACAAATGGCCACCGTTCCCTCGGCGGTACACCTCCATCCGATGGTCCAAATTTTCGATGACGCTGAGGCATACGTGAGGTTCTATGCCGTTATTGTGCCGAATTATCTCATCCTTTAGGTCTTGAATTGTTGCTGGCTTATCGACGAACACCTTTTCTTTCAAGTAACCCCAAAGAAAGAAGTCCAACGGTGTCAAATCACATGATCTTGGCGGCCAATTGACATCCCTACCACGTGAAATAACACGGCCATTGAATTTATCGCGCAAAAGAGCCATTGTTTCGTTAGCTGTGTGGCAAGTGGCACCGTCTTGTTGTAGACCACATATCGTCCACATTTGTCGCGCAAAAGAGCCATTGTTTCGTTAGCTGTGGGGCAAGTGGCACCGTCTTGTTGTGGACCACATATCGTCCACATTCATATCTTCCAATTCGGGACATAAAAAGATCGTTATCATCTCACGATAGCGAACACCATTCACAGTAACTGCCTGACCGGCCTCATTTTGGAAAAAATACGGCCCGATGATGCCGCTAGCCCATAAACCGTACCAAACAGCATTGGTTTTTCGACAATCACTCTTGGATTATCATTCGCCCAAATGCGGCAATTCTGCTTATTGACGAATCCACTGAGGTGAAAATGTGCCTCATCACTGAAGATGATTTTCTTCGAAAATTTATCATCCACTGTTGCCATTTCTTGCCACCATTCTGACCATTGACGACGCTTGAAATGGTCAAGAGGCTTTAGTTCTTGAGTCAATTACACCTTGTAAGCGTGTAAATCTTACGTGTAAGCGTGTAAGTCTTTATGCATAATGTTTATCAACGACGAGCGTGAGAGGTGTAATTGTTGGGTACGTCGACGAGTTGAGGTGGACGGCTCTTCAGCCACACTATCGCGAACAGCAGCAATATTTTCTGCAGTACGAGCTGTACGAGCATGCACTGGTGTTTTCACATCTCCTAAAGACCCGGTTTGCTCAAATTTTTGCACAATTTTTCCTATTGTACGCACATTTGGACGATTAAATTGATCGAAAAAATCACGAAGTGCACGATAAGCATTTTGATTTGAACGCCCATATTCATAATAAGCCTGAATAACTTTAACGCTTTGCTCGATTGTGTATCTTTCCATAGTTCAAATTGAGTTAGTCTGAAATTGAGAAATGTCAAATGAAATGCAGAAAAAAACTTGACATTTACGTGTGGTTCACATTCAACATCGGCCCTTAAAATTTAACCACCCTTTATATGCTGTAGATAGGGCATAAAAATACGAGACACAAAAAACATGTCCAAGGGCTACTTTTATTTACGCGTGTTTGCGTATTTGCGTTTGCATGCAAAACAACAACAAAGAAAAATACGCTTATGTAAGTTGGCGTAAAAATAGCAAATCGTAAATTAAACAGGCCTGCGTACTTAAACTGTGAATATCCCAAATGTTTTTATTTAACTAAATATACAGATAGTTGCTTAATTAAACTGTGGGACAATTTCGGAGTTGTAACAATTAATGCCACTTTCACAAGAATTTCATTAGACATTCTCATAGAAGATACTTTTCTGTTATAAATTTAAGTTACTTAGTAATGGTTGATGATATCAGTAGCTGGTTTCCGAAAAGATGACGTTAATTATAGTTATTGTTATTGGTCATTGTGCATGCCACTTTTATAGAAAATTACAGTTTTCGCTAGTTAACAACAGCGACAATTCTCGTTAAGGCGTTTGGGATTTCCGCAACAGTTCCATAATTCCATGAACATTTTTACATCATGTTAAATTTTAGTTTGCTGAACCTCAATTCTAGAAAAAGCTTCCTTTCAGCCATTAATGCCAAGCAAACACTTAACTTATAATGGCTTGTAAAAATTCGAAAAACTAAGCAACAGTAGGTAATATGTTATTAAAACTACAACAAAAAGGATCTTCCATCATTTTTTTTTAAAATTTCTGAACCAGTACTCATACAAATAAATAAATAATTAATCTATATACCTATAAAAAAATCGTTCGTGCGGGTTAGTGTTCGTTAAGATCTCAGGAACTATACACCTAAGAGCACCAAATTTACAACCTCTGTTGTCAAGGTTAATATCTCAAATAATAAGAAAGAAGTTGCCAAACACCCAATTACCGCCCAAAAATCAATAAAAATGCAATATTCCATATGAATTTGGTTGAATTGGACTAAAATTTTGTAATTAAGTTTGAATGGTTACTCTCAGCAACTGCTCTAAAAATTGTAGTAGTTGAACTATAGCTACGCCTACTTTTCAGAAATCATTCTAATTCCTGAGTTGGACATGTTTTAATAGTGAAAAAATGTGTAAAATTTAATAACCCAGAATGGGTTTTCTAAGTATTTGTATAATACAAAAAAGGAAATTTAGGCAACCGTTTGCTAAAACGGGTTGCCGTAGATTTTAGGCAATATTCAAAAAGAACCTTGGATATCATAACCTTAGGTAAGTTTTACTTATACTAGTGAGATTTTCTAAGGCCAACAAGCGCTTGCGTTTTTCTCTTATTATTTGTTTGTTTTTTGTTCCATCTTTTCAGTTAAGTTTGACACTTTTTTCACTTTTTTGTTTTTTTATTTTTAATTAAATCAATTTTAATTTAATAATGTCAACTCATCAGTAGCGTGGCTCTCGCTGTGATCCACCAAGCTGTTTTATGTTCTATTTTTTCGTCAAGGTAAAGAATAAATTACTGCGAAGTAAATGCATATACATATCATACAAAAAGGAAAGCAAATAATGACTGAGTATGACAGAAAGAGTAGCAATGAGAGAAAAGATTGTAAAAACCCACATTTGCTTTTTCCTAAGTTTTTTTGACATATTATACAATTTTGGCAGGCCTAAGTTGACAAAAAACTTATGAAATTTGCACAAATTTCTTAGGCTTCATACAAAAATAGTTACCCAAGTCATTTTAGGCAATACGCCGTAAGTATTTTTCTATGTTTATATATACAAATGCTTGCACATCTACTTTTACCAACCATCTAGTATATAATTTAGAATTTTAATCGAACTTTCGGACATATTCTATTTTATAATGAGCAGTCCGTAGTCCAGAAAAGTGGGTGGTGCTATACAAGGTTTGTTGCACTTTAATTTTATCCCAAAACCTTCTACATCATTTTTTCTAATTTAAACCTAGCAAATTGAGTGGTTTTATGCAGAGGAGGGTGACACTTTAATATTAATTGAACTTATTCTAAGCCGTTTGTCCGATTTTATCCAAATTTAGTATACGATATTTATTCTGTTTAATAATGAGCAGTTGTAGTGTAGAAAAGTGAGCGATATTAGATGATGAGGCGTTCTACTTTGATTCTAATCGAAATTCTTCTACACCGTTTGTCCGATTTCAACCAAATTTTGCATATTTTTTGTGTTTTAGACAGTCTGCATAATAGTAGGCAGGCTTAGACAAGGAGGCGTGTCATTTTAATTTAAATCGAACTCCTTCTACGCCATTTTTTTTGACTTCAACTAAACTTTACACAGATATTCTTGGTGCAATGAGCAGTCCGTATTATAGAAAATTGTTCGGGAATCAACAAAGGGGTTGATTTAATTTTAATACTTTATTTCAGCAAATATTTTCACCATAGTTTTTATATTTGGCATACAGATGAATAGGGTATGTGCCAAGCACCATATAAAAATTGGGCGGTACAAGAAAGGGGGCGAAACACTTTTTTAGAAAACTATATATCAGTTCTAAAACTCTTAATTTGAATATGTCCCTTCAGCTAAAAGGTTAAGGTAAAAAAATAGTTTATTTAAACCTTCCTGTCTAAGGAAAAATCACAACTGCAACAATAGGGAGATGCAAGCAATTAAAAACTTTTCAGTAAGTATCTAACTTGCCATGTGTATTCAAATTTAAATACTTTAAACATCGTAAACTAGGCAATTTGAGCCGGGTGCTTTAGGAATTGATATTTAAGTGACAAGTGACAAACAATTTTTATTTGATAACTTCAACTGGATAAGGACTGAGGCTTTAGTTCAAAAATTGGACATTTTTAAACCAGAAATAATGACACGAACTAAATGGTTGAGGTTGGACCCATTGATTAATGTGCATTGTGCGTTGAATTACGTTCCATATATTATAAACACCCTGAATGATATACCAACCCCAAACGTGGCCGAGTTTTTCATAAATAAACCGAGTATAAACTCTTTTAGCCAAAAATCATCAAAAAATATTGAAATATCATTACTTTCTTCCCTCCTACTACAATTTTTTAATAAAAGTAAAATTAAACATCAAGTCTGATGCTGGAACTTTGTCAACACAAAACCCAGGATTGAATCATACCATTCTTTTATGAATTATAAAAGTGTTAAGTCAGATAACGAGAATAGCATTTGTGATTTTTTTGCTGACTTTTACAAGGCGTAAAAGATCATCATCCTATGGTAATCTAAGATATTCATTTAGGATTCAATCTGGGAATATTAGTCTCGCAATAATTGATATTAGCAAGGTTTTATCCTACTTAAAAGCTCTGAAAACATCATATAAAAGTGGTCCTGACAATATACCCTCATGTATATAAAAATATTGCAGTGATGAATTAGTAACTCCTATGATTTGTCTTATTTTATTCTTCATTACAATCTAGCTATTTTCCAGTTACCTGAAAATCGTCTTTTATTATTCCGTTGCACAAATCTGGAAATATAACTATCGTGGAATTGCTAAAGTAAGGGATTTGCCTAAGCTGTTCGAGGTACTTGTTACATTACAATTACTACACAGTGTTAAGTCCTTATTGTCTCCATTCCAAAATGGATTCGTTTCTGGAAAATCTGCTGTTACTAATCTACTTGAATTTACATCTTAAGCCATCGAACATTTTGGGAAAGGCTTACAGACTTATGTTATACACACAGATTTTATCAAAGCTTTGATGTTGTTAATCATAAATTCTTAGTCTTAAACTTTTCTTGCTGCGTTTTCCACAAGACTTGTTAGATGGATTGAATCTTATTTAAGCAATAGAGCACAACGTGTTCTTTTTAAATTTGTAAAATCACATGAGTTTACTGTCACTTCTGGTGTACCTCAAAGAAATCACCACGGACCTCTTCTTTTTTTACTGTACATTAATTGTTTTGACATTTTTCATAAAGCTTTTGATAATTTTAATTTGCATACGTAGGCATGCCAATTATAGTGCGGTTAAATTTTGTACAAAAATCCAAAATTTCATCTCAAAAATCTGTACAATTCTGTCCGTTTTTTGATATTTATTATAATAATGGAGAAAAAGAATGTAAGAAAATTTCCTGTTTGTCGATATAACTAAGTCATATGGTACAGTTGATCATCAACTTCTTTTAAAAAAATTGTTGAACTGTGGTTTTCGAGGCAAGGTTTTGAAATGGTTCTCTTCCTATTTGTCAAACACAGTACAAAGAGTTAAAATTGATACTTATTATAGTAGTTTTGCTAATATTAGCATTGGAGTTCCACAAGGATCAGTCTTAGGCGTCGTATTGTTTTTAATTTTTATAAATTCGCTTTTTTCTCGTTACGTTAAACCGTAGTATTTGCTGATAATATGGCTTGTACTTTTTCTTGCAATTCAACTTTTAATGCTGTAATTGAAATAAACCATGATTTGGAAATCTTGAGACATTGGCTTAAATCACATAAACTTGTGCTAAGTGACGAAACGAAAAACAGAAACACATTACCCCTAGGTTCCTGTTCCTTGAGTTGTTTTTCGATTGATTGCGTAAAAACGTTTAAATACCTTAGTGTTATATTGGATTGGAAATTGAATTGGCTCGATCATACTACTGCCTTGAAAAAATAATTAGTGGCAGCGATCCGACAAATGTATCTCTTAAAGTCTTATTGTTCAACCAAGTTACTAAGATGTATATACTTTGGAATATTTCATTCTAAGCTAGAATATGGCTAAACCTGCTGGGGTGGGACATACATGAATAAGATAAGACCTTTACTTATTGTCCAGAAGCATGTAGTAAGAATTATATGTAAAAAAAGTATCCGTGAAACTAGTTTTCCTTTATTGAAAAATTAAAACATTCTGCCTGTCAAACACCTTTACTATTTCAAAGATCTGGTTACCTTGTAAATCGAAATTATATGAATTATAACTTAAGAACGAATATCCATAGCTTGGCACTAGTCCCACCGCACAACTTGCAACATTTTTTTATTTTTTTTTCTTCGGTTGGTTCATGACTATTCAATCGTCTTCCTGGTCCTATCAGATGTGTCCCAAATAAATATATTTTTCTAAGAGAAGTGAAGTCGTGGCTTTTAAATTTATCGTATGCAAATGTTAATACGCTTAGATATGTACTTAATTAATTTGTTATTAATTTTTAAATAATTTTGAAATTATAAGTAAACTAGCTTATACCCGGCGCGCTTCGCTGCGCTCAGCGCTTATTCCCTAAAAGAGGGCGTAGCTTCAGTGAAGCCATGCTTTTATAGTGAGTTCGTACCGAGTTTCATTGATGTGTGACTTATTTCGAAAGCTATACCGAAAATTTTGGGTGCGGAATAAGACCGCGCCCCTCGCCCCTCGCCCAACACCCATAATATGTTACCTGTGGAACGGCATGTGTAAATTGAGGTCGAATACTAAATTCCTAGGCTGTGCGACCTATAATTCCAAAACTATTTGATATCGAACATTTTAGGTGTATGTAAGGTGCCTTTTACGATCGGCACCAGACTTCACAGGAACCCTCTCAAGGCTTTTGTATAAAAATTGGCTTAGCGGTTTCGAACTCTTTACGTGATATACATATATACCCACACACGTATATACATTCAGTCGCCTCACGCTCTTTAGGAAAAAAATTGTTCAGTCCGGTTCTTCAAAATAAACCATGGCGTATGTTATGATGATCCCCAAAATATTTCGACGAAAAATATTGGCTGGTATGGTAGTAAAAAAAAACGGTCAGAAATAAGAGTTATGATAAAGTTCTTTTGCATAAAAAAATCTTACATTTTTCCCGTTGGACCAAAGATAATGCGGATTTTTATGGATTGTTTTAACTTTTTCCATATTATTTTCACAAAAATTCAAACGAATTTTTTCCTATACTACTTTAAGTCAAATAAATTGTAAAATGTAAAAAATGTGTAAATTTTTTTGTAATTTCATTCAATTTAGTTCTTCACTTTACACTATATTTTATCATCAATAGATAATTTATTTGACTAAAAGTAACATGGCAAAACAAAAAAATAAAATTAATTTGAATTTTAGTGAAAGTAATTAAAAAAAAAGTTAAAAAAGTAATGAAAATCTGCATTATCTCTCGTCCGACTGTAAAAATTTAAAATTTATTAGTGCAGATTGGAAGAACTTTTTCATTACTATTATTTCTGACCGTTTGTTATTTTTAACTAACACACCATTAAATATTTTTTTAAAAAACTCGATTTTTAGAGCATATTTCAAACCATTGCGTGGCATACTGGTTGAGGTGCGTGGCTTGAATGCCATAGAACCCAGGTTCGAATACCACCTGACATAGGAAGTTTTTTCAATTAAATTAATTTTTCTGTTTGGCCGTCATCTCTATGCAGACAATGGCAAACCTCAGAGAGTAAAAACTGGCATGAAAAGCTTCTTGAGAACATAAGCCGTTCGGAGTCGGCATAAAACTTGTAGATTCAGTTCTCGATCATTTGTGTTCAAACGGTCGAAGTATTTTCAAGGGCTGAAATGGCCATTTCGTTTTTGTTTTTTTTTTCTTTTTTATTTCAAACTATTCCAGCTCACGGATGGCTATTCCTACAGTCGAAATATTTGGGGAATCATCATAACATTAAGCATTATTTTGAGGAACCGACTTGTTCACCTTTTTTTTTGTGAGGAGCCTTATTATACATACATACATTTTTTACAGATAGATAGATGAGCAGAAAAAGTAGTCATGGCAACATTTATATATATAGTGACCGCCACTTGGTCCCATTGCACCTACGTACCAAGTTTCACTATCAAAACACGTACAGCTCAGAAATTAGAATGATTTTTGCAAAGTCGTCGTAGATAACGTGCGAAACGCCCATTTTTTAAGGGTTCTGGCAGTAACCATATGAACTAATCTACCAAATTTTAGTCTTTTACTTTAAAAAAAATTCTGATAAACATCCTTTTTATAGATTTGTGGGCGTTTAAAGTAGGCGTGTCAACATTTATATATAAAGTGAACGCCAATTTGACCCATAGCACCTACATACCAAGTTTGTCTATCAAAACGTTCACATCTCAGGAATTAAAATTATTTCTAACCGATAGCCCTGGCAGCTAGTGCTGACTTAGTTATAATTTTTAAATTGTAATTAACTATAGTGCATTAAAAAAATAAGTAAATAAATAAATTAAATAAAATTATTTCTGAAGAGTGGGCACAGATATAGTGCTACCATGCACATTTTTTGCAAAGCTGTCGAGAGTAAGCGTATGAACTTAATTACCAAATTTTAGTATTTAACGATGATAATCGTCTGATTTAAAGAAGTTCTATTAATTTGTGGATCAAAAAAAAAAATCAAGTGGTGGCCGTGGCGTAGTGGGTAGAGTGTGTGGCCCATACGCGAGAACACCCTGGTCCGAATCCCACCTGACACGGAAAGTTTTTCAATTGAATTAATTTTTCTGTTCGGCCGTCACCTCTCTGCAGACAATGACAAACCTCAGAGAATAAAAACTGCCATGAAAAGCTTCTTAAGAACATAAGCCGTTCGGAGTCGACATAAAACATGTAGGTCCAGTTCTCGATCATTTGTGTTCAAACATTCCACAACACTCACAACACAATTGATCATAAGAAGCTCGGTCAAAGTGCTTTCAAGGGCTGAAATTGGCCATTTCGTTTTGTTTTTTTTTTGTGGGTGGTACAATTGGGCGTGGCAAATTTTATATATATATATATATTGACTGCCACTTAGAGCACCTGCATATCAAGTGTTACTATCAAACTTGTGCAACTCAGGAAAAAGCATGATTTCGAAAAAGTGGGCGTAGATATGGTGCGACCACGGCCCTTTTTTAGCAGTTGCCGACAGTGACCATATGAACTAAATTACCAAATCTTAGTCTTCTACGTCAAAATCCGTCTGATATAAAGCATTTTTACTGATTTGTGGGCGGTAAAAGTGGGTGTGACAACATTTATATTTACATAGTGACTGCCACTTGGACCTATAGAACCGGCATACCAAGATTCACTATCAAAACGTGTACAATTCAGGAATAAGCATACTTTTGATAAAATGGGCGTAGATATAGTGCGGCCATGCCCATTTTTTGTATATTGGCCGACAGTAACCATACGAACTAAATTACCAAATCTTAGTCTTCTACGGCGAAAACCGTCTGATATAAAGCATTTTTACTAATTTGGGGGAGTTAAAAGTGGGCGTGAAAACATTTCTATTTACATAGTGCCTGCGACTTGGACCTTTAGAACCTGCATACCAAGATTCACTATCAAAACGTGTACAACTCAGAAATAAGCATGATTTCGATAAAGTGGGCTTAGATATAGTGCGGCCATGCCCATGTTTTGTACATTGGCCGACAGTAACCATACGAACTAAATTACCAAATCTTAGTCTTCTACGGCAAAATCCGTCTGATATAAAGCATTTTTACTAATTTGGGGGCGGTAAAAGTGGGTGTGAAAACTTTTCTATTTACATAGTGCCTGCCACTGGTACCTTTAGAACCTGCATACCAAGATTCACTATCAAAACGTAAACAACTCAGGAATAAGCATGATTCCGATGAAGTGGGCGTAGATATAGTGCAGGCACGCCCATTTTTTGTATATTGGCCGAGAGTAACCACACGAACTTAATTACCAAATCTTAGTCTTCTACGGCAAAAGCCGTCTGATATAAAGCATTTTTACTTATTTGTGGGCGGTAAAAGTGGGCGTGAAAACATTTCTATTTACATAGTGCCTGCCACTTGGACCTTTAGAACCTGCATACCAAGATTCACTATCAAAACGTGTACAACTCAGGAATAAGCATGATTCCGATAAAGTGGGCGTATATATAGTGCGTGCACGCCCATTTTTTGTATATTGGCCGACAGTAACCATACGAACTAAATTACCAAATCTTAGTCTTCTACGGCAAAAGCCGTCTGATATAAAGCATTTGTACTTATTTGTGGGCGGTAAAAATGGGCGTGACAACGTTTACATTTACATAGTGACTGCCACGTGTATGCATAGCACTTGCATATCAAGATTCACTGTCAAAACTTGAAAATACCATGAATTAGAATTAGTGCTGAAAAGTGGGCGTATATATAGTGTGACCACGCCCATTTCTTGTACAGTCACCGAAAGTAACCATCTGAACAAAATTACCAAATTTAAGTTTTATATGATTAAAACCGTCTGATATATAGCAATTTTTTGGTTTGTGGGCGATAGAGCCAATTTGGGTTGTATGGGAGGTACCACGCCCCCTTGCCCAATCAACACCAAACTTCACAGGAACACTTCCCGAATGTTGCTTTAGTATCCCTAAAAATTTCATAAAGTTTGGTTCGGTGGTTTTGGAGTCTATACGTGATATACACACATATCCACATACCCACATACCCACATACCCACATACCCACATACCCACATACCCACATACCCACATACCCACATACATACATTCATTTTTATATATATAGATAGATAGATAATAAAAGATTCTTTGAATTTATTCATTATCAAACATAATTTATTAACTTAAAAACTTAAAAAATATTGTAAGACTAAAAATGTTTTTAGAGTCAATCTTTAGATCCCAAGACCCCATGTATTTCCTACGTTTCTTTGTATTTATATGTTTATCCGCATTCGCCACTAGTTCCCCTGGAACTACAGAATGTGCCATTTTTGTTATTAATCAATTGTAAAGTATTGTATAGCTTTATTTATAAACTGTAATTTAGTTTAAGAATCCAGTCTAATAACAATAATAAAAATAAATAATAAAAAAAAGTCCACTTTAATTCACACAAAATACTCATTTTCGTTAACACTTTTGAAATCACTTTAAATAAACCCTCACCACATCATGACTTGGTCAAGAATAACTTCCGATTGATTTAAAAAAGTAACGGTACCCAGTAGGGCATCGCCAGAGAAATAGCAAATTTGAAGAAAATTTTCGAACACTTTTTGTTATAAACATAACGTCAGTGGATCTTTTGACCAATCTGGTGTCAGGAAAGTCGCAACTCTGTTTTTTTAAAGTTTTTAAAGTTTGGTTTATATTTTGAATATTTTCCTTGTCTTCTTGATTATTAATTCCGTATTTCAAAAAAAAATAGTTAAAAACCGCACATTTTTTATTTTTGACGGAGTTTTCATTAAACCAAACATCGTACAATTCCCTTTTAAAAATCATCATTAAAAGCGTTATCTTGCTTGTAAATATCCTTTTTAAATTAAACTTGCCACCTCACTTTTCAAAATACAACTAAACGAGTGTTTACAAAAAATCTGATGCCGATCAATTGAAATTCATGCCTAACGGCATTTAAAAACGCACGCCTACTATGTTCAAATAGGGCCATTTTAAAATTCAAATTTCTCAAAGAGTAGCAAAAAGTAGCAGGATTTTTTTTTTAAATCCTCAGAAGTACTTATCGAATTTGATAAAAAATACAGTGATATGGATAAACTCCGTGAAACTCATATCTAAAACCTTACCTCATGTTAGCATATAGTTACGATTTCTGGCCAAATATATATATATCTTCCAAAAAAGATTTTTTCTATAACAGAGTTTTAAAAAAAAGTAATTTTCTTTGTTTTAAGGATCTCATACTTTCGAGATTTAGAAACAGTAAACCACACTAGTAGAGCTTTTTTAGTTTTTTTTTTTTAATTCTTCACACAAACCATACAATTATGTCACGTACTGCATTTGAAACTGACGTACCATGATGCTTAATGTTCAATGGCTCATAACTCAGTCAATTTTTCATGCAAAATTAAAATTTTGATACTGTTATAATCTTTGGACATTTCTCATCTATTAGTGATAATTTTCTTTTACTTCTGAAACGATGAATTTTTTGACTTTCCTGACACCAGATTGGGCAAAAGATCCACTGTGCGTCGGTGCGCCAACAAAAACAGCTATGTGACTTTTGTCAATTTTGTCAATACCCCAACGCGTACTGCGTAAGGGGTATATTAACTTTGTCATTCCATTTGTAACGCCAAACGCCAAGAAGGAGGATTCAAGAAGGAGGCGTGGCAGGTATAGAAAAATATTTATTTTTTTGATCAGCACCATCTCCTGAGTCGGTTTCCGTGTGTCCGTCTGTCTGTCGGCAATTTTAAAGCTATCGCGATGAAATTCAGAATATAAATTTATTTTAAAAAAAGGAAGATCAAGTTCGAGAATGGGTCAAATTGGATGAAAACCACGCCTACCTTCCATACAAAGTGACTTAATATTAACCGTAAAATGTCTTTAAAATCCACAAACATTAAAGAAATGCCTTGAAATTTGTCATGTAAGCTTTGCTATTCAGTCTTAATCCTGGCTATAAAATTTGGAAAAATTTTGGAAACCACGCCTACCTCCCATACAAATTGGCTTTATTTTAAACGTAAAATCTCTTGAAAATCTGCAAAAATTAAGGAAATGTTTTAGAATTTTGCACATAAGCTTTGATATTTAATATAAACCATCTGTATGATATATGGCAAAATCAGATGTAAACCACGCCCACTTCCCATACATAGTGGTTTTATTTAAAACGTAAAATCTCTTAAAAATCCACAAAAATGAATGAAATGTCTTGAAATTTTGCACATTAGCTTTGATATATAATATCAACCATCCCTATGATATATGACAAAATTGGATCAAAATCGCACATACCTCCCATAAAAAGTGACGTCATCAAAATAGGAAAACTTTCGTTAATATATAAAACTGAATAGCATCGTGTATGTCGTGGCTAAAGACTTCGAATATTCTTCAATATGGCCGCTGGGGGGTATTTAAGCTTCGGTACCCTGCCGAAGCTCCATTCCTCACTAGTTTTTTCATTAATGAAATTGATAACAAAAAAATTAAGAATTTTTGGTGAAGGACAAAAGTCTACATATGCCATCGAATTTTTGATTTCCGCAAAACTTATGAATCTTAATGAAAAGTTAAGTATGCATTTAAGCATATGCATAGAAACATTTGCTAATGATGGAAAACCACGGTTCATAATTTCTAGGTACCGAAGCCAAAAATTTGTTTGGTATTTTTTCTTCATTTGTGTTTTAGGTCTTTTTCCATAGATCTAGATATTTTTTGTGCCATTTTTACGTATTTATACATAATTTTTTTATCAATTTGAGTGGTTTTGATAATTATTAGGGCAGTGAAATATTTCGCAACCACTAAGTCAAAACAGTTGAAGATCCATTAACATTTTTTTCTAATAATTAAATATTTATTATTTTTATACTATTATTTTCAAAATTAAAAAATATTTTTAATTTTCAATCTATATCACGAGCATATATTTAGAGGAGAGTAAAAAAGAGTGATATTGAGGTGATGGTTTTTATAAGAACAAATTTTTTTAGAGTTTTAAAATTTTAAATTTGGTGAAATATGCATTTATTTTTAAAAAATATTTTTTTTCAAAAACAAAGATGGCGATGGCTACAGCGATTGCTGCAAAAGACACATTTTTCGCACTGCGGGCATTCTGCTGTCTCCTAGGTTGACCAGATAAAAAAATTTTTTTAATTTTAAAACGTAATGAAAATAATTATCTACATTCTATCTGAATGAAACTGATTTTTAAAATAGCATTTGAAAATATTTTTATTCAAAATTTAAAAAAAAAAAAAATTAAAAATGAAATTTTCTTTTTCCAAGTCCGTATAAATTTTTCATAAAGACTTTTTTAAAAATTCTGTCTCATTCAGATAGAAGACATTTTCATTACGTTTCAAAATTAAAAAATTTTTCCGGGTCAACCTAGGAGCTAGCAGAATGCCCGCAGTGCGAAAAGAAGTCTTTTGCGGCAATCGTTGAAGCCAACGCTTTTTTTGTTTTAAAAAAAACAAAATATTTTGTTTTAAACATAAATGTATATTTTAACAAATTTGAAAATTCTAAAACTCTAAGCAAATTACTTCTAATAAAAACCATTCCCTCAATATCACTCTTTTTTACTCACCTCTAAATATATCACCTGCCTTAAATTCACTCCCGTTAATACCTTCGCTTAAGAAGCTAACGCTTCAAAAACCATAATTAATTTGTGATAGACGAAATCGGTGTGCACGAAAACTATGTTTTTTTTTAGAAAAATACAATATTTTTAAAACTGATGATTAATCTTATATGGTGTGTGTAATTAAAACGTTAAAGGTCCGAAAATAGTTCACGTAACATGTCCTACTCGCTACATTCGTGTGCTGAATCGCGTATGGCTTTATTTTTTCGAAATCCATTCTCAGTTGTAAATGATTTCATTTATATGTGTGGGATTTGAGCATAATGCACGGAATGACAAAACGCGAGAAGTGGGCGACAGTACTAGGTGACAGGCAATACTGGCTGAAAATGGCAACACTTTAATACCGAACGAGACTGGAATTAAAAAACGAACAATGAACAAACGATTAGAGTACCAAGAACCAACGAGTAAGATTGATGTGTCTGTTTGCGCACAGAGTAATTTTGTATTTTTCTTTGTTTCATATAAAGTTGTTTTGCCATAAGTTTTGTTTAAAGTTTTGTTTAAAAACGAATAATTTTTATGTTAATCTAGAATTTAATAAACTATGAAATAAGCCTGAACTAATATGATTAAATTAAAAATAAAGAGGGCCTCATATATCATGCTATATTTTTGAAAGTGAGAGATTTGCATGCAAAAGAATTTTTTTTTAAGTTTTCATACACTTTTTCAATCATTTTCGCAGGCTCTACGATGAAAACAATTAATCAAAGGTATGCTTTTCAGCACTGTAACGCCACCACAACCAATTCATACTCAATGGATAACTCGAACTGATGCGTTCATTACGCTACAATTTTTGATAAAATCGAACAATTTTTCGAAGGAAAAAAAGGATTTGGCATAGACGAAATGCATTTTGTCACATATGTTAAAATCTATTTGAAAACTCAAGCGAGATGTGCCTTACGGAATGATATAATGCAATTTTATCTATTCTCCATTCGAACACATTTGAATACCATTATGAAAAGCAATGAATTTCTCAAGAAATGAAATGATGTTATCAATTAAAATCCCTAACTAACCACTCTACGCAAGGTTTTTTCCATTTTTAATGGTAATTTAATTGTTGAGTCAGATGAATACATACATTGATTGGCATCATTCAAATATGCCCCAGCTGTCTCATGTGATGTGGAACGTATAGGGACGTACCGAGACCCTTTTGATAGGGGTGTAGTTAGGTATTTTTGCCGACTGAATTCTCTTAAGTTTCAACTTTTTTAATACAACATAATCGAATTAATCAAAGTTACTCATCTGTTCGACCTATATAAATCTTAAAGGCAGTTGCCATGCCGTTCCACTCGAAATGAAAAGAATATAATGGTATTTCAACAATTAGTTTATGTATGAGGAAAAAATAAACAGAGCTATTTCATTAACTCTTTCTCTTTATAATATTTAAATTAAAATATTACAAGCAATGTATAATTAATAATAATGTACAGTGGGATTTCTTCATTATTCCTAGTGGAAAAATACATTTTCTGTGGGAATTTTAGTTGGCAATCTTGAACTCATACTAATCGTTTAAAGAAAAAATGGGACAACATTCACACCAATTATAAATAAACAACTTTAAACGACCCTGAATGAATGGTACGACTGAAGTAAGTTTGCATGGCTAAAGAAATGACCAACTAAACATGAAAATGTCACTGCATTTGGTTTTAAGAATTGAATGCAGTTGGTTTTGCGAACGGTTTAGTGTAAATTTGACAGATGAGGTTAGTTTAAGGTACGACTGAAAGAGAATTGGCATAATTAAAAGTAAAATGGCCGACTTCACTTGGTTTTGGATATGGATTAAAGTCAAATAGCCGTCTAAAGTTGGTTTTTGATATGGTTAATGGTGAAAATGGCAAAAAATTAATGCATAAGTATTGTAAATAAAAATCAATATTTTCAACAAATTTCAGCAGTAAATACCAACAAGGCCGATTTTAAAAAAATAGGGTTGTGGATTCCCTCCCACCTTACCTCCTTACATTTTCAGATTCAAACGAGAAATTCATTCAAGATTTTCAGAAAATCTTTAAATCTTGCCCATTATTCATTATAATCAGTTTGATTTTAATAAAAATCCATTTTTTATCGAATATATTTATCATTCATTTTTAGCCCGTTTTTTTTTTTTTTGTTTTAAATATATATTCCAGGTTTTAAATCAATATTTTCGTTGGCCCTGCCTATAGTATCAATTTCCCCTACCCCGGTAGCAATCTTGACGCGATGTAGGGGCTTAAGTTGCAGAGACACAATGGCTATGCTGGCGGGAGATGTCCCTCCCTGTTGGGTCAGATAGACTCTGTGGAGCAGCGAACCAAAGGCTACCCCCCCCTAACCCAGGGTGTCACGCGATACCGTGCCCATTGGGTGGTTTGCAGTCAGGGGGTATACCGACTGTACTCGAACGGTGCCTTCTTGATACCTGGCCGCCTCAAGAAGTAACTGTGGCCTTACCATGGTATGCGGGCTCTGGCATGGTCGACCACCCTTTCCCAGCCATAATTAGAGACTGCGAAGCTTTTGTCCTCGGACACGAGCCACCGGTCAACCACAAAAATGAGAAAAAACAAAAACAAAAACAACAAAATTGAAGACTTGCGGGGAATCACCGCAAGCAAAGCAGCAGACCTCATGGAGCAAAGAGCCCAAGATGAAGGTCACAGGGGGGGCACCAACCCGTGGAGATTACCTCCAGCTAGAGTGCCAACCAACTCACGCAGTAGGGATCAAGTGGAGCAAAGAATCCGCACTGACGATCACAGGCACTGCAGAACGCAGATCTCGAACGAGCCGTACGGCGGTGGTCAAGTGGAGCACAACATCCACAAAGAGGACCACAGGCCAAGTAGCAGCAACCGGAGATCAAGCACGAGCCCCAGTAAGACGCGAACATCGCTAACAAGCGAGCACCGAAGTAAGGCGTCTGCTCAAAGAAGAATCCCCAGCACCGAAACCGCGTCCACATCGAAGAGACGACCAGGGCATAATAGGGAAGGAAGTCCGGCTGAGGGGCGTAGAAATAGGCCCTTCGCTAATAAACGCCGCACTGTACACCTTCCTATGCGTGGGGAACCAGGAGGGCTAGACGACCCACTAAGAGTCGGCCTAAGTGGAGCAGGCACTAGATGGTACCTGAGGTATCTGGAGCAGGGCATGGCACCCGAAGCAGCTCGTGAAAAAGCACTAGAGCATCGGGGCAACACCCGACAACCAGAGGCACAGAAGAGGAGCAGCAGCGAAATAACCCCTCCTCTTCGGCCAGAACTTAAAAAAGTCAGGATTGCACCTGAAAGCAAGAGCAGTTCAGAGCCTGGGGCAAAGAGACCCGCGAGTGAAATGCAGAAAGCTAGGACCAGCTACGCCAGCGTAGCCAAAGGCATAACAATTGCGGTCCTACCAAAGGAATATCCCCGGCAAATGTTAAGTTCGGAAGAGCTCTCGGAGCTAGAAGAAGCTATTCTTAGCGAAGTAGTGAAGGGCTGGGCCACCAAACTACAGTTTGAGGGAATCCACTTCCGGCCAGGCTTGCTACTGGTCGATTGTGCGAACACCTCGACAGCAGAATGGCTACAAGCAGTCGCACCAAAGCTTGAGCAGTGGAAAGGGCTCGAACTTCGGGCGTGTCCAGGGGAAGAGGTTCCCAAAGGACACACCATACGAATGTTCTTGCCAAGAAGTTCCAGCAAAGAACTCAGCCGATCGATGGGACTCATTGCCGCCCAAAATGAAGGCCTCAACACCGAGGCCTGGAAGATCCTAAGCTGTAAGGATGAGGGTAGCGGATCGATGCTCGCGCTATCAATAGATAGAGAGTCACTCGAGACTATAAAGTCTAGGGGCTCCTCTATTAGCTTCCGCTTTGGAACAATTCCGGTGTTGGGCACAAAACCCGCCCCAACGACCAGTTCAACCACAGCAGCAGCCTTAAGTGAGGCCACTGACACAGCGCCACCAGCACAGCAACCTGTGGAAGCTGCCACGGAGAACCCCGCCTCCGCCGTCTCTGTAATTGTGGCAACCTCTACCGTAGACCAGGCAGAGGGCATCGACCTCGCCGCTCTCTCGATTGGGACTTGCCACGAACCTCCGATAAAGGAAGTAGTAATGCTGCCTGAAGAAGAACGGGGCAACAGCCCCGCACTATGATGCACATCACAAAAGTCAGCACGAAATTCGCCCAGGTTAACCTCCATCACGCGAAAGCTGCATCAGCAGTAATCGCCCGGAGGTTCGCCACAGAACAATTGGGCTTCGTGCTGATTCAAGAACCCTGGTGCTACAGGGGCCAGATTAGAGGCCTCTTTTGTAAAGAGAGTCAGGTAACTTGGGATCATAGAACAAATGACCCCAGAGCATGTATCCTTATGCAGAAAAATACTAATTATATTTGTCTTTCAGAATTTATGACGCGGGATCTGGCGGTCATCGAAACAAAAATCGAGACCAACGGCATACACCGCGCCATTGTAATTGCATCCGCATACTTCCCGGGAGATAACACCAGCATCCCCACAGCGGAGACAAAACGACTAGTGGAGCACTGTAGGAAAAACAACCTTCCACTTTTAGTCGGCTGCGACGCCAATGCACACCACACCATCTGGGGAAGCACAGACGACAACACCAGAGATGAGTACCTGCTAGAATATATATTAAGTAACAACCTAGAATTCTTCAATGTGGGGGTAACACCTACTTTTTTAACTAGGGCCAGAGAAGAGGTCTTAGATCTCACTATAGGAAGCCCATATGTTGGGAGTATGATTAGGGATTGGAAGGTATCACCGGAACCATCAATGTCTGACCATAGAATAATAGAGTTTAGACTTGGGGCAAAGTGCCAAGAGACAGTACCCAGAAGGAACCCTAAGAATACAAATTGGGATACATATACCAGTTTATTGAAAGAAAACCTACAAAATGTAAAATCTAGGAGCAAAATCGGCAACATCCTTGAACTTGAATGTTATGTAGAGCAGGTCAACAATGCAGTATGTAATGCCTACGAAACTAGTTGTCCTCTAGGAAATAAGGCAAGAACAAAACATACTCCGTGGTGGAGCGCCGAACTGACCAGGCTCCGGAAAAATGTGCGATGCAGCTTCAACACTGCAAAGCGCACCGGAGAATGGCATAACTACACGGCGGCTCTAACTGAGTATAACAAAGAAATCAGGAAAGCTAAAAGACAAAGCTTTAGAACCTTCTGCGAAGAAATATCCTCCACGCCAGCTGCAGCCAGGATCCATAAAGCAATGGCCAAAGGCAGAGTGGAGACAAATATGTCACTTCTCTTACCAGACGGAAGCTATACGCTTAAAGAAGAGCAACGGGTCAGCCACCTGCTAGAAACTCACTTCCCAGGTAGCACACAAATCAGTGAATGTGAGGCGACAGAAAGGCTGACAGCTCCAAACCAAGAGGAATGGAAACTTGCCACAAGCATTTGCACGAAGGCTCGTCTGGAATGGGCCCTAAGAACCTTTCAACCATTCAAATCAGCAGGGGTAGACGGTATCTTTCCAGCACTACTGCAAAAAGGTGCAGAGACAATACTACCCCATCTAGTTAAAATAACTAAAAGCAGCCTTGCGCTGGGCTATATCCCAAGAAAATGGAGAAGGTCTACAGTCACCTTCATACCAAAAGTAGGGAAAAAGGACTACACGCTACCTAAATCCTTCAGACCAATCAGCCTCACATCCTTTGTTCTTAAAACAATGGAAAAGGTGATAGACAACTATCTAAGAACTGAGTTTCTTCAGAAAGCGCCAATGCACCCTTGTCAGCATGCATACAGGGCGGGTAGGTCCACAGAATCCGCCCTATACCAGCTGACAAGCAACATCCAGTCAGCACTCGAGAACAAGGAAACTGTACTATGTGCCTTTCTAGACATAGAGGGAGCTTTCGACAACACATCCCACGAGGCCGTGAAAAGGTCGCTGTACAAAAAAGGGGTACACAGTATGCTTACCGCATGGATTTGCCAAATGCTTAGCACTAGAACTGCAAAAACGAAAGTGGGAACCACCACAATAAGAATCAAAATAACCAAAGGCTGCCCCCAAGGTGGAGTTTTATCCCCACTGCTGTGGAGCCTAGTTGTGGACGAACTCTTATCGAAGCTAACCGATACTGGCATAAAATGCCAAGGCTACGCAGACGATATAGCCCTAATAGCAAGAGGCAAGTTCGAGAATACACTCTGTGACCTAATACAGAGAGGGCTGAAAGTAACAAAGGAATGGTGCACCACAGTGGGGCTTAACATCAACCCAGCAAAAACAACCATAGTACCTTTCACTAACAAGAGAAGCCTGCCAAACCTCAGAACGATGAGAATGAACGGCACTGAACTCCCTCTCAAAGCAGAAGTAAAGTACCTGGGACTTACACTAGACTCTAAACTTCTCTGGAGAAGACATGCGGAGGAAATTAAAAATAAAGCAACTCGCGCACTAATGGTATGTAAGAACCTGGCAGGGAAAAGCTGGGGCTGTAACCCTACAATTCTTCGCTGGATGTACACCATGATGGTGAGACCAATCCTCACCTACGGAGCAGTAGCATGGGCCAAAAGAACCAAGTTATCAGTAATGAGGAACATGCTTACAAAGGTACAAAGACTTGCCTGCGTATGCATTACAGGAGCTATGAAGACCTGCCCCACAGCAGCATTAGAAGTAATCCTCGACCTAACTTCTCTTCACCTCTTCATAGAGGGAGTAGCAAAGCGAACCCTGATAGGCATTGCAAAAGAGGGAACAGGATTAGGAAAAACTATCAGCAACAAAGAGAAAGAAGTTATCGCAAGGCAGATACCATACATCGATCAACCAAGAGACGATATAGTAAAAAGGTACAACTTCGAAAAACGCTTCGAAATTAAGCTTGGTACCAAGAAGGAGTGGGATAGTGAAATAATATCGCGAGTCACAAAACCACACAGTATAACATGGTACACGGACGGCTCCAAAACACTGGAAGGTATAGGTGCAGGGGTATATGGACCAAGAACCAGGCACTCGGTACCTATGGGGACAACACCCAGTATCTTCCAGGCGGAGGTCTTAGCAATACAGCTGTGCGCACAATTTAACCTGGACAGGAGTTACAAAGGTCAAGACATAATTGTGATGTCGGACAGCCAAGCAGCAATCAAAGCATTAGCATCCTGTGAAATATCATCAGAAATTACATGGGAATGCCTAACAAAACTGAATGAGCTAGGCAAGAATAACACCGTTACTATACTCTGGGTCCCAGGACATAAAGGAATTCATGGTAACGAAGAAGCTGATGAATTAGCGCGACGAAGCGCAGCCACACACTTTATAGGACCAGAACCATTCTGCGGATTGGGCACACACACTATCAAAGAAGAACTAAGAAGGGAGGAGAGACACAAAAGATCAAACCTCTGGAAAAGCCTCCCAAAGCTAAAACAATCCAAAGTGCTCCTCAAAGATTTTAACTCTCGGAGAGCAAAATTGCACATAAGCTTAGGCAAACCGAATCTAAGAATTCTTACGGGGTTTCTTACAGGACACTGTAAACTGAAATACCACCTGAAGAAATTGGGCATCGAAACCGACAGCAACTGCCGTTTCTGCGAAGAAGCGGAGGAGACTCCAATACACCTACTTACCAACTGTGACGCAGTAGCTCGCAAGCGCAAGGCAACACTGGGGAACTACGAGCTGAGTCAAGAGGAAATCTCATCCATCGAACCGAAAAATATTCTCAAATTCATCAGAGAACTAGGTCTGTATGAGATTCTGTAATCCGTCAAGAGCGGAGCATCAAGAAGGAGGTACAATAGATCTATATAGGTCGCAGTGCGCATCTCCAAACAAAACATTAACATTAACATTAACATAGTATCAATTTTACTGATTTACTTAATAAATTAAAATAATGAAGTGATTTCAGTTTAAGTTTGAACTAAATTTTGAGGGACGGAATCCAGCAAAATATTTTGACAAGTTCCTTAATCTCGCATGAATTTTTGATTCAAAGGCCCCCCAAGGGGAATTTTAATATAAGCGATGTAGAAAAAGTTAGACTTTTTGTTTTAAAATAAGAATTAAAGTTGGCATCTATACTTGAACTTATCCTAACACAAAGCTGCATTCACACAAACACGAAATTAATGACACGACAGCAATGCCAGTAACAACAATAATATCAACAACAACAATATGCCAGTGGCAAAGGCATGTTAGATGGTCTTCGAAAAATAATACCAGTTGTCTAGATGGTCAAAAGAAAAATAAAATAAAAGTAAACAACAGCAAAAACACGAAAAAAAAAATTAACAAAAAAAAAAAACAAATAAAAAAGAAACAATAAAACAAAAAGTGACATAAAGAAAACCCTAAAAAGGACATTAATGAATTACGGCAGACTGTCTGGCAGGCAGCATCATACTGCGATGTAGTTTATCATTTTTGCTGCTTATTTGCTGCTTTCATGAATAATTTTTGCATAAAAATATAACATTTTTCATGGTCGTCATGCCGCCAGTTTGTGTTTCTTTTTCTTAAATTTTTTGTTTTTATTATAACTGATGCACACTGTTGACAACAATGATGACAGCCATATTGCTGCATCTCAACTGAGCTATGAATAAATGAATGATGCCATGAATGAGTGAATGCTTGGCTGTTGTCCCTGAAGTTGCAATGGAATGCCGCAAAGTATGCTATATTTTTTATGTAACAAGTATATTTCAGCATTTTGTTTCCTTTTAATATTTATACATATTTCTCGTTTTTACTTCTTTCTAACGTGCACGTTTTCTGCCTTTATTAAAAATTTTCTGGGTCCACGTGGAACAACTTTAAGGAATTCTTATTTGTATATATGTACGTGCTGTTTTATGATCACATAAAAATTTTTTCACAATTTAATTAGTTATAAGAGGATATTAAATTATTTTTAATTTATTTTTAAATGTCTTTTCCACTTCCTTTATTTACTATTTTACAATAAATTAAAATTTAGCTACTCTCATTCAATTGTTTTAACTTATTCCAAATCATTTAAAACTAGTAAGAAATGGAGCTTCGGCGAAATGGAAATGGAGAAGCTAAAATACCCCCCTCCCCTCCCCCGGCCGTATTAAAGTATATTCGAAGTCTTTAGCCTTGATAGACATGATGACATTCTGTTTTATATATTTACGAAAGTTTTCCGATTTAAATGACGTCACTTTGTATGGGAGGTAGGTTTGGTTTTCATACGATTTTGCAAAATATCATAGAGATGGTTCATATTATATATCAAAGCTCATGTGCAAAATCTCAAAACAGTTCTTTAATTTTTGTGGATTTTTAAGAGATTTTAGTTTAAAATATAGCCACTTTGTATGGAAAGTAGGCGTTGTTTTCATCCAATTTTGCCAAATTCAATAGAGATGGCTTATAATTAAGATCAAAGCTTATGTGCAAAATTTCAAGGCATTTCTTTAATTTTTGAGGGCTTTAAAAGATTTTACTGTAAAAATAAAGTTGCTCTGTATGCGAGGTAGGCGTGGTTTTCTTCTGGTTTGGCTCATTTTCGAACTATATCTTCAGTTTTTTAAAAGAAGCTTATATTTTCAATTTCATTGCGATATCTTTAAAATTACGGTTGTAATTGTGTGGACAGACGGACTGACGGACAGACAGACGGACACTCGGACACTCGGATACACGGAAATCGATTCAGGTGGTGATGCTGATCAGAAATATATACACCTTTCTATACCTGCCACGCCTTCTTATTGGCGTTACAACGGAATGACAAAATTAATATACTCTCTACGCAGTACGCGTAGGGGTATAAATATTAATTAATAAACTAACTACATGATTGATTTCTAGTTCCATTATTTGGCCACACATTCCTGTCTGCATTCTTAAGTGTCATCAGGATCTATTTACATTTCATAAAACAGCATCGTGCCCTCAAGCATTTGGTTGCCTCTTAAACGTTGTCACTACAAGAGTGGATCAAGAAACTAAATTTGGGGGGAGTGTTGCATGTCGATTTGGTCATGGTTAAAAAAGGTTATGGTAAACAAAAGAATTTTGGGGGGAAAAAAGAACAAACATTTAGAAACCAGTTGATGCGAATAATGTAATAAATATTGCATAAAATATTATATTGAAAAAAATTCAATGCATAAAAAAATTACGTCAATTGCTACAACATTTTGTAGGTACCATTTGAAAATATGAATTAAGGACAAGCCAACGAGCCATCAAGCTTCAGGAGGAGCAAGCAAGACAACGAGACGAGAGGCATAATTAATCTAACACGTCCTCAGAGAATGGACATCGTCAAAAGCGACCCATAGGAAACGCTAGATACGAGTGAGATTAGTACGGGTAGGCAAGGGCGGTAGGCGATGGGCAGAACTGTTAAATCTGCATAAACCCATTTTAGCCCGCTGGTCGATTTTTCGACCACTAACTTTCAAATTAATTTCTGGGAAAAATTTCAAAGATTTTTTCAAACTCTTTCCGCATATACATACATGGTTCGGTTATATGGAAATTCAGAAAAAAAAATGAATTTTTCAAATTTCCTGTTTTTACCTATTCTGGTAAGCGGTAAAAAATACCTTTCTCTGACAATTTTTGAAAAATTCGAAAGAAATGTATAAATGTAATGTATAATAAAACTATTTATTCTATTTTTATATTATATGTTATGTTACCTGTGTGATAAAACACAGATGGTCGTTTTTTCGAATAATGGCAATATATGTATACTTTTATTATTATATTTTCACATATCACGTTTTCATATATTTCATTTAATAAAAATAACAATATTTTATTTAAAATTTTTTTTAATTTTTGTGTATACAGATTGGGCTATTTTTCGATTTGTCGACCACTTCGTAGCCGAAAAATTGTAAATCGAAAAATCTTAAACTTCGGAATTTTCTTAATTTGATCACTAATAACAAAATCAGAAAATTTCGTTACGAAATTCCAACGTGTTCTGGTAGCGGACAAAAAAGGGTTAGGTACAACTGAATAACGATATAAGAATACACTCAACGATTGTAAAATTGATTCATAAATTAAATTTTTAATTCACATTCAATTTTGAAAAATTGATTGAAAAAATCATTATTATTTTTTTTTCAGTATTTAATTGTTATTCATTATTCATTACTAATTTTTTATTTCTTATTCATGTGTTATTTGTCATTCATTTTTTATTCAAACCGAAGCCATGAATAAAAACAGTAGCTATGGTACTCAGTAGGGACATAGGCTCTAATAAATTTGCCACGCCTTCTTTTTATGCCCAATAAATGCGAATAAACTAAAATAAAATAGCAACAAAAACTCAACAGATTGAGACGGAAAAACATCAATTGATATTATTTTATTGATGAAAACAAAAGTTACACGAAATTTAGCACACCTACCTGCCAAGCCCCCTACATTGATAAATCATAACACGAGAATGGCTCAGCTGATTTGAACGAAAAATGTGTCAAAAATGTGTCGAAAAATTTTTTCTGTATTAGATTTAAATCAATAAATACAAAATTTTCCATGCCTACCTGCCACGCCCACTATATTGAAAAACAAAATAAAAAGTGGACGACTGAACCTATTTAAACAAAATACGAATCAAACAATTCTTATTGCGTTTAGATGACTATAAACTATTAGAAATTTGCCACGCCCACCTGCAACTCTCAGAGCATTGAAAAATATAACACAACGAGAATAGCTGAACCAATTTGAACCAAATAAGTTATCAATTATTTCAGTATTTCGTTTGAATTAAAAATAACTACACACACTGTGCCAGGTCCACCTGCACTACTTACCTTATTTCAAAAAAACACAATAAGACAAAAACAGCTGAGTCGATACACAGCAAACACGAAATCATTTAAATCTGTGTTTCATTGCGGTCAACATCCAAGCAAAAATAGTGCTTCTAAAATAGTGTGAAGTGATAGGAAAAGTATTGAATTCCACCCTTCGTTTTCATACCCAGAAGGCATTCTTTTGACATATGCATGTCATTGGATGGAATGCTTTCCTTGGTCTTTTCCAGAAGTGCTTCCATGATTTTTACAAAGGAAGATTTCTTTGAGACATTTCATGAAAAATTAGTTCTTGGTATCAACCGACACAAGACTTTTGTTTAGGGCAATCTATCTATATATGTGCATTTCCACAGAAAAGTCGACGGCGACCCAAAAATTAAAAGTTATTAAAAACTTATCAATTTTAGAAGAAATATTTCAATTTTATTAGTTGAAGCAATTTGTGTATAAATTCATTTACCATGATGATCAAATCATCTGCACTGTTTCACTAATGCAGCTTTTCTTTTTAGTAGATGCTTAGTAAATGTTTCGTAAGCGTTTTTGTTTCAGTGAAAACGGAAGGCATTGTCTAAAGATAATGAAAAATGGCTGAGGCAAGGAGAGAAAAAACCGAGTCCAGTCGTCAGGACTGCCAACGGAAGCGTTAGCTACTTAGCGTTTGGTGTAAAATTAGTTAAATGAAAGAATAAATATCTTTTTAGTTGATATAAGTTTTTTTTTTTAAGAAAAATTAACTTTTATTTCGTGTTTTTTATTTTTACGGGTAAAAACTCTTTTACTATGGTCGCAACCTTAGGTTAGATGCTGAGAGCCAACTACCATACATAAATAACTTCGCTAAAGTTCTAGTCCACCAACAACCCAGCGGGAAAGAAAGCACTTGGAAAGGCTTTCTGAGTGCTTGCACGTCAGCTAAAAGCTCTAACTCCAAGTATGATACACCATTGTAATTCTAACATTACATGTCATAGGAAAAAAACACTTCAGTTTAGGTTACTTTGATTGCTTCAAAGGCCCTCTCTTGAAAAGCTATGGGTCAGCAGTTCGTTGCATTGTTTTTAGTTTTGACTGCCTCAAAAAGAGAGCTGCAGAGAAAGAGAGAGAGATTTTTGCTTTGGTTTAAAATAGGGCACAGACTACTATATTCCAGACAGTGCATCACTCACTCAATGCGGAATTTGCAGAAGCTCGGTGATATGGCGATAAGCACATGGCGAATTGGGACGGACAAGTAACTGCGAAGCAGCGAATTGATGTTGCTAGCGTTGGCTGAAAATGGTTGATAGAGCACAATATCTCTCTCTCTGTGTATCTGTCAACAATGTTGTCGAGAAGCCTTTTTATATATACTTTTCCTAGGAATTCCAAGCCGACGGCTGGCTTGTTTGTTTACTTTTTTTTTGCTGGTTTTTGTTTTTGTCGTTGGCTTGGTTTTTTTTTGCTGCTTTTTGCTATTTGCTTGGGTGGATTTTGTCGATCGTCAAAAATGATATTTTTACGATTTTGTCTATTTTGAAGTTATAGATAAATCGCTGTAACTTCTTTATTTCTGATTTGATTTAAATCCACCCAAGGACAAAATGTTGGCAAATTGTACCATATTTAAAATGACAAAATTTCTAAATTTTTTATTTATTTTGTACTAAATTTATTCATTTATTTCCTATTTCTTTGTTCTATTTTCTATGTTGAAACTATACTATAATAGAAATAAAATAAAAAAAAATACAAATAAAAAAGGTATATGCCAGAAAACGGCAGTTTAAGGATTTTTGGAAAAAAAGTCAAGTTGCAACAGCTGTAACTATTATATCCGATTTTCGGTTTTTTTAATTTTTTGCACAAAATAGCTCAAAACTGTTCTTAGTGGATATCTTGTTTGCATTTTTAAAAATGTTAGTTTTTGGATTTTTGAGAATTTTTTTTGTAAAAGAGAAGCCTTTTTTTATATACTTTTCTTTGGAATTCTAAGCCGACGGCTGATTTCCTTGTTTAGTTTTTTTTTTGCTCCTGTTTGTTTACTATTTGTTGGGGTGGATTTCGTGAATAGTCAGAAATGGATATTTTTGGCAATTATGTGAAGGATAAACTTATAGGAAAATCGCTGTAACTTCTTCATTTCTGATTTGATTTAAATCCACCCAAGGACAAAATTTTAGCAAATTTTACCATCTTTTAGCTGAATAAATTTTTAATTTTTTTACTAAATTTATTCATTCATTTTTTGATCTTTCAATTTTTACCCGCTAAAGAAATGAACAATTTTTGTTGTTCAATAATTTTTTCACCGATTTTTTTAAAAAAATCTGCTATTTTTAATTAAAGAAATAATTTTTAATGCTAAAGAAATGATGCAAATTTTTCCCATCTTCAAAAATTGTTCCCTTCGATTTCGAACCAATTTCTGATCTATAAAATTTTTATCTGCTGAAAATAATACAAACATTTTTCTTCTTCAAATATATCATAAATATAGCATATCATAAATTCAATTGGTCTAGTTGCCAACCAGGGACATATGCAGCTAGACCAACTACCTTTTATTGTTTTGCTGTACTTACTTTGATGCCACTAAAATATACATGTCAACAGTTCGGTTCTGAAACCTTGCAAAAGATAAGAAAAAGATAGAATTTTTGTTTGTAAATTTTTATTTTTTTTAAATGAAAGAATTTCCTATTCAAATGGAAAAATTAAATTTAATATTTTGACAGTTAATATTTTTTTAAATTAATTTGTTATGTTGAAATTTTTTAATTTCTATTTATATTGGAAACATAAAATTTTATATTTTGACAAATAATTTTTTTCAACTGTGAGCTTATATTTTCGACAGTTTTTTTTTATTGCAATTTTTTATTTCTATTACAATTAAAATGTTTTGAAATAGACAGTTTTCTTATATTAAAAATGTTTTAATTCTTATTTCAAATGAAAGAAAGAAAATTAAATTTTATATTTTTATAGTAGTAGTAATAGTATAGTTTATAGTAGTAGTATAGAAAAAGCAAGTTCTATTTATGGAATCTAATTTTTTTATATTAAACATTTTTTTAACATTTTCATTTCGACAAATATGTATAGATTTTTGAAATGTAATATTATACGTTTAACAAGTTTGATGGTTTTAATTAAATTATTTCTTTAATTAAAAATAGCAGATTTTTTTAAAAAAATCGGTGAAAAAATTATTGAACAACAAAAATTGTTTATTTCTTTAGCGGGTAAAAATTGAAAGATCAAAAAATGAATGAATATATTTAGTAAAAAAATTAAAAATTTATTCAGCTAAAAGATGGTAAAATTTGCTAAAATTTTGTCCTTGGGTGGATTTAAATCAAATCAGAAATGAAGAAGTTACAGCGATTTTCCTATAAGTTTATCCTTCACATAATTGCCAAAAATATCCATTTCTGACTATTCACGAAATCCACCCCAACAAATAGTAAACAAACAGGAGCAAAAAAAAAACTAAACAAGGAAATCAGCCGTCGGCTTAGAATTCCAAAGAAAAGTATATAAAAAAAGGCTTCTCTTTTACAAAAAAAATTCTCAAAAATCCAAAAACTAACATTTTTAAAAATGCAAACAAGATATCCACTAAGAACAGTTTTGAGCTATTTTGTGCAAAAAATTAAAAAAACCGAAAATCGGATATAATAGTTACAGCTGTTGCAACTTGACTTTTTTTCCAAAAATCCTTAAACTGCCGTTTTCTGGCATATACTTTTTTTATTTGTATTTTTTTTTATTTTATTTCTATTATTGTATAGTTTCAACATAGAAAATAGAACAAAGAAATAGGAAATAAATGAATAAATTTAGTACAAAATAAATAAAAAATTTAGAAATTTTGTCATTTTAAATATGGTACAATTTGCCAACATTTTGTCCTTGGGTGGATTTAAATCAAATCAGAAATAAAGAAGTTACAGCGATTTATCTATAACTTCAAAATAGACAAAATCGTAAAAATATCATTTTTGACGATCGACAAAATCCACCCAAGCAAATAGCAAAAAGCAGCAAAAAAAAACCAAGCCAACGACAAAAACAAAAACCAGCAAAAAAAAAGTAAACAAACAAGCCAGCCGTCGGCTTGGAATTCCTAGGAAAAGTATATATAAAAAGGCTTCTCGACAACATTGTTGACAGATACACAGAGAGAGAGATATTGTGCTCTATCAACCATTTTCAGCCAACGCTAGCAACATCAATTCGCTGCTTCGCAGTTACTTGTCCGTCCCAATTCGCCATGTGCTTATCGCCATATCACCGAGCTTCTGCAAATTCCGCATTGAGTGAGTGATGCACTGTCTGGTATATAGTAGTCTGTGAATAGGGGTTAGAATCAGTGTGGCCATTTTTCGAGGCTAGATTTTGCCTTTTTTTATCGACTTAGCCTCGAAATTTTCGATTTAGCTTCGTGGCTTTTTTTAGCCTTTTTTCAGTTTGAAAACAGCCTTTTTTGCTTTATTAACAATTTTTAAATATGCCGACTTAAAGTAATTCTACAAAGCAAAAAAAAGCACTTTTAAAAATTTCCATCTGAGAACACAGCCTTTGTCACATTTTTGTTTGAATTAGCTCAGTAAGCTGGCGAATATTTTGTTAATTATGCATTTTTCCCTTTGTTAATAAAAGAAAATGGAAAAGTAAGCCTATGGCATTTTCATGATTAAAAACTTATTAGTTTAACGTAGCTCTTGTGGCTGTGCGAATGATCGCCCAAAACCCTAACGGACTAAAGCGAAAATGAACGAGTGCCAAAAACAATTTTGGGTGATCATTCATTTTATATTTTGGGCAAAAAGATATATTTTTTTCGATCATTCATAATGAAAAATCGCCCAAATTTACAAACATGTACAAATGCCCAAAGCAAAGAAATTGGGTAATAGTACATCATTAACGAACGCCAAAAAATCGTGGTGATCACCTCGACTTTGTAGGAAAAGTAACGTAGGAAAAATCTAGTGATTTTCAAAAAAATAATTATTTTCTTTGTACGGAAGGAATCATGTGGAAAATTTTACGAAAACCTGAACATTTTGTGGGAGGAAAATAATTGTTTGAAAATATTTCATTATTATTATTTACCCGCAAGTAAAAAGATTAAAAAAAAACGAAATGGCCATTTCAGCTCTTGAAAGGACTTTGACCGAGCTTCTTATGATCAATTGTGTTGTGTGTGTTCTGAAATGTTTCAACACAAATGATCGAGAACTGGACTCACATGTTTAATGCCGACTCCGAACAGCTTATGTTCTCAAGAAGCTTTTCATGGCAGTTTTTATTCTATGAAGTTTGCCATTGTCTGCAGAGAGGTGACGGTCGAACAGAAAAATTAATTCAATTGAAAAAACTTTCGGTGTCAGATCCACATTTTACATTTTACATCGATCCAGATCCCAAACATTTTACTGGGCGATAGTTCATTTTTTTTCGGCGTAAGGGTTTTGGGCGTACATTCGCACAGCCGGCTCTTGTAGGTATTTCAAAAAACTAACTAAGACGTGACAGAGGAGTGCATTTAAATGAAAACTGCAATGAAAGCTCGGCGTGTAAAAATATAGGCAGTGAAATGCAAACGTCAGCAAAGGAACCAGGTATTAAATAATATTGGCATTTATGTACGTTAATAATTATGGAATTGCAATGAAAATTGTTTAACAATTAAATCCTTAACTCGTTGCTTAATATTCGATGTTCACCAAAATGATTACAAAAATTTTGTCATGATTTTGTCATGAAGTTACTCATGGTCTCATATGTTTGTTAGATTCACGAAGTGCTTATGTAAGCCACAGCTCGTCCGATTCATCTGATGAAGAGAAATTAAATATATCTGAAATATAATCAATCCATGGTGGAATAATATAAGTTGCTAGTGAAAAAAAGAGAACTTTTTCTAAACTTTTATTTTTATAAGAATATATGAATTTTTTTACTTTTTCCCAATTTTATGTTAAAAATAAAATGTGATCTTTAAATTGTATAAAAAAAACTGGCCTTTTTTAACTTTGTTTTGCAAGTCATTTAGATTTTTTTGACTTTTTTTTTTTTTGCATATTTAGCTTTTTTTTATCTAGCTCATGGTCACACTGGTTAGAATTTGCAACCATCGATAGTGCTTCAAAACGCCTCCCTTGGAAAACTTTGGATCAGCAGTTCAGTTGAATACATCAGCGAAAATCTACATTTTACGTGAAATAATTATTAAAGAAATGGTTTTTATTTTCGAAAGAATTCAATTGTAATAGTTTTGTATAAATACGTTCTTAATAAGCTATAATAAAAATTATTAGAACACCAAAAATACTTTATTATAATGCTTCTTGCCATGCGCACTTGTATTGAACATCTGATTCTTTTTTCTTTTGATCGTTTTTATCTTGTGGCCATTGCTGAGTGCACTTCAAGATGCTTGCACAACAACAAAAATAAGTGCTGACGTTTTGCTCCTTGCGGGAGCTACAGACATGCCAGCCCGTTGGGAAAATACACATGCAAAAACAATTTTTAGCTGCCGCGCACAGTAGCGATGCTATCAACATCAGCATCGTCGAGTAAGGGTTGTTTTTTATCGCGTTTGCATACATTTGTTGTTGTTTAATCGAACTGACGCTTTTGTAAAGTTTTAAATTTACTCCCGTTAATACCTTTGCTAAAGAAGCTAACGCTTCAAAAATATACTAATTATGTTTTTTAATAACTTACATAATAACTAAATTGGTTAATTACTTAATTACCCAATTAAATTACAATGGAAATTTAATTGCGTAACGCCATGTTACGTCACGTCTGATACTAACAAGAAAAGATCTTCACGTGTAACTCTCCAATTTAAATGAGCTTTGGATATGTGATAGAAAACAAAATTTTAAGGTTGACGTATTTTTTTTTATATCTGCTTAGTTTAAGGTTAAGGCTTTCAAAATGGCTTTAGAAAATTTTCAAAAATTAGGTTTTTTCGCAATAACTTTAATATTACATATCGAAACTTGCTCAAATTAGGTATCAAATGAAAGATACTAAAATTTCACGTTGTTTGCTTTACATAATAAAACAATAGTTGTTGATTTTAACAAATTTTTACTCATATTGTATTGATTACGTAACCGTTTCTTTACCATACTTGTGTATGTGAATCCTTATATAATTAAGTTAGTTACCTTTAATTAAAAATTAATTTAAAAAAATTCCACAATTGTGTTAATATTGATTATTAAAATTAAATTACTATTTTATATTAAGTATGCAATAGGGTATTAAAAATTTCGTTTTTTTTAGAATAAACTTTTTGTATTCAAATGTACAACTGCTCTAATTGGTGTATCTGAAGACTTGCGTGTTGGCTTAGATAACAATCAAGTGAGTTTTTTAGTTCTTTTGAACCACTCCAAGGCCTTTGACACTGTTGATAACGATATCTTGCTGACTAAACTTAGCCGAATGTTTAATTTTTCTTCAACCACTGTCAACCTCATCTCGTCTTATCTTTCAAATAGGTCGCAAGCTGTCTCTGCAAACAATGTTTTGTCAAAACTTCTTCCTGTTAGAAGAGGTGTCCCCCAAGGATCAGTTTTAGGTCCTCTGTTTTTCTCTATGTACATAAATGATCTTCCCAGTGTATTAAACAGCTGTAGAATACATATGTATGCCGATGATGTACAATTGTGCGGCACTTCAAAAAAAGAAAACATAAATAACTTTACTCTACAGCTCAGCAATGATCTGGAAGGAAGGTGTACGGCATGCTTCGCGCACTCTGGATAACACAGTACTTTACTCCGCTTAATATTTGTCTTCTAATATCCAAAACTTATCTTGTCCCGACATTACTTTACGGCTGTGAAATCTTTGCAAGCTGTAATAGTTCAGACAAACAAAAACTTAATGTTCTGTACAATAATATTTCCAGATACGTGTATGGATTAAAGAGAGGAGACCATGTTTCACAATATGCAAAACGGATCTACAACATGACCTTAGACAATTTATTATTCTACCGCACACTTCTGTTCCTACATAAGATAATTTATGCTCTTGAGCCCATTTATTTGCATTCCAGACTTACTTTCTATCGCTCCAGTCGCACTAACAAACTTAATAATCCGCGTTATATGTGTCTAACGTCTGAAAGGCAATTCTATGTACAATAAATTCGTCTTTGGAATGGACTTTCTAATAGATTAAGATTCTGTAGTAACGCCATTCAATTCAAAAAACAGTTAACCTTACATTTGAGTTCGAGTCTTTAATGCTTTTATTTTAGTTAGATGTTGTATGTTGCATATCTTAGTTCTAGAATTATCTTAGCATTATTGATAACTCTTTGTTTTTCATTATTATTATTATTATTTCATTATTAGCCAAATATTATGGCTATTTGGATATTTTTTTTTTTTAGTATATCCGACAGAAACTAAGTACAAAGGCCTGCTCAACCCTTAGCTCACGCCACTCGATACTCACTTCTACGAAATCACGAGTCGGATCAGATAAAGATCCGGTTTATTCGGTTCATAAATGTTCGGTTGTTGTCGTCTTTCTGTTACTTGTTCTACTTATCCTGAAAAGTGTTCAACGCTACTAACAAAATTACCGATTTCAAAAAAACAAAATAGATTTTTGGATTATTCGTCTTAGCAAGAGAGAAATATAAAGCTGTTCATCGCTCAATGAGCTCGTAAGCGATTCAGAAAGGTTTCAAGAGGTTATGTTTGAGTACAATATCTCAACGCTGTGCGCGCACGTTTTGAGACCAATTTTCCCGAAGAACAATATACAAAAATTAAAATGCATTCTAATGAATAATTTTTAGAAATGTCATCAGACACCAGTAAGGAGTCACTGTTCAAAACAATGCCTATGAATGATTCTCCTCCCGTCCTCAACAACTTACTTGTGCAAATCAGGATTCTTAACCTATACATCTACAAAAACAAAATACCGCAGTAGACTGGACACCGAACCTGATGTGAGATTTCAACTTTCTTCTATCAGTGCCCTATTTCACCAAACACAATTTACAACCACAAATTTGTACTAGTACACTAAACTTAACACTTTTTTTACAATTTTGTGAGAATTTCCTTACAATTCACTTATTTTATATGAAACATAAAAAGCAGTTACATGCCTCCCAGTAGATATTTCATTATTTCTTATGTTCTTTTACAAAGCGAATAATTATTTTTTGTTTTTTTAATAAAGTTTTTAAAAATAGATGATGATTATTATAAAAAAATACACATAAAGCAGTTTTGATTATGTTAGGGCTCTATCAACTGTTTAGCTCTCTAATAGGGTTCCGTCGCTCCAGAGTATTAAAGAAACATTCTTCTTCAGAGTAGTAGCATTCTAGAGCGTGCACTATATAAAATATTAGGAGCCGAAGTCGAATTTTCCCCAACATGAATTCTGGCCGATACAGCGTCCCGAGACATTTTCCATAAATTAATGCTTTAAAAGTGTTATATTCGCAAGCAGCAATTACGGCTGTAATCGTATCGACAGACATCATAGCAATGAAATTTGGAAAAATCGGATGAAAACCACGCCCATCTCCCATACAGAGAGGCTTTATAGTAACCGTAAAATCTCTTAAAAAGCTGCTTAAATTAAAGAAAGGTCTTGAAATTTTCCACATAGGCTTTTATATTTAATGTAAACCATTACTATGATATTTGACAAAATCGGATGGAAACCACGCCTACCTCCCATACAAATTGGCTTTATTTAAAACGTAAAGTTACTTAAAAATCCACAAAAATTAAGGAAATCTCTTGAAATTTTGCACATAAGTTGTGATATACAGTATGAACCATCTCTATGGTATTTGGCGAATTCGGATAAAGGCCACGCCTACCTCCCATACAAAGTGACGTCATCAAAATAGAAAAACTTTCGTTTTCCAAATTCCACCCACATCGTTCATCCAACACATACCAAATTTTGCACATATGGTATATTTTCTATACACATATGGTGTAATGTGAAGTCCTTAGACTTGGAAAGTCGGCGTGGCATCTTACTTTTAATCGAACTTCTTCAACACCGTGTGTCAGACATCAACAAAATTTTGCACAGATTTTCCTTGGTAATTTGAGCAATCTTACGAGTAAGTTTTAAAATTACGCGGTACTAGACAGGGGGCGTGGCACTTTATTTTTAAACTAGCTCAATCTACTCCGTTTGTCCGATTTCAACCAAATTTCTTATATATATTCTTGAGAAGCCTATAGAAGTGGGTAGGATTGGACAAGGGGCGTGTCAATTAGACTCTAATCAATTTCCCTCTACACTGTTTGTCCGACTTAAACAAAATTTTGCACACATATTAATTGGCAAAAGGATCAGTCTGTAGTTTACGAAAGTGGGCGGAACTAGATAAGGGGCATGCTACTTTATTTGTAATATATTTCCATCGACACCGTTTCTCCGACTTCAGCCGAATTTCGCACATATATTCTTTAGTATAATGAGAAGTTATAAGCTTACAAAAGTCGGTGGGATAGGGCAATAAGCGTGTGAATTTTAATTCTATCTGTACTCCTTCTACACCGTTTTTCTAATTTCAAACAAATTTTGCAGATATATTCTTTGAAATAATGAGCAGTGAGTAGTCAAAAAAATTGGGCGGAGTTTGACAGAAGGTGTGCCACTTAAATTTAAATCAAACTCCTTCTATAGCCTTTGTCCGGCTTCTTCCAAATATTACATATTTTTTGGAATAATGAGCAGTTAGCAGTCTAGAAAATTTGCCCAATTGAACGGGGCGTGGCACTTAAATTTGAAACGAAAATATTTTACACCGTTGGTATGAATTTGCACATACCAACTAAATTTTGCACATATATTCTTTAGCATAATGTTCAGTCTACAGATTACTCTATGTGGCAGCTATGGGTAAATTAAAATTAAGCGTATGAGACAAATATTTCTGTAGAGTATACATAAATTTTTTATAGGCGGCTAAAGACTTCGAATATACTTCAGTGCGGCCACGGGGGAAGGAGTGGAGAGGGGGTATTTTAGCTTAGTTTTTTTAATAAAACCAGAAAATATACGATATCATTCGAAAAGGGAAAAATAAGATGTTTCCAAAAATAAAAAATAAGATTTTTCGATAAATATAAAATAAGATTATTCGAAAATAAAAATCACAACTATGGTAGTTTTCTTCCAATTTTCATATATGATAAGTCATTTTAATTAAAAATTAAACAAAAAACGAATTGCATACTATTTTTCTTTAAACTAGAACTTAAAAGTTGTTATTAAAAAAATTCAATACAAGCTGCTCACATTCATAGTTTATATAAGTATTCACAAATATCTTGAACCTCTTGGTGAGTGATAACAAAAATCAAAAACAATTTATTTGATTAATATTCTGACGCGACTGCACGTTTATTGTCCAATTGAAATTGTTGCTTTTTAATCGTTGTTATAGATGTAAGAAAACTTCTTAGGCGGCAGTTCAAATTCAATTCAAATACGGGTCAGGTTTAAGCAAGTTTCGTTAAATGACGTAGAACAGCGTTACTCAAAGTGTGCTCCGCGAAAATACTGGCCAATGCTTTTTTATGGGTTTGGACAAACAAAATTTAGTTTATACTCGGTTTTCAATAATAAAAATCACATTCAAAAATAATTGCATTAACACTCAAGCATACATATTTGTTGTTGTTTAAGCGAATTCATCGTCGAGTACAGACTAGTGATCTGCAACGAATAGCTTTTTTGTAACTCTTAGAAAACAAGAACCAAAACCTTATCAACCCTTAGTGCACGCAACCCGATTCATACTCACTTCTACGAAGCTGCAATGCGGCGGCTGAAATAAATATGAGTATCCCAAATCACGAGTCGGATCGGGTAAAGATCCGTTTTATTAGGCTCATAAATACTTTTGGTTGTTGTCGTCTTCCTGTTACTTATCCTTCTTACCCTGAACAGTGTTCAACGCTAGTGACAAAACTACCGCTTTCAAAAGAAAATTCTTTTTTTGGATTATTCGTGTTGGCAAGAGAGAAATAGAAAGCTTTTCATCGCTCAGTGAGTTCGTTATCGATTCCTAAATGTTTCAATATGATATGATTTGAAAAATTATCCAATATCTCAGTGCTGTGCGGACATGCTTTGAGACATATTTTCGTGAAGAACAGAATAAAAAAATTAAAATGCATTCATGGATTCAAAATCCTTTTGCACGCAACTTGCAAAAGCCAGAAAGTATGTCAAACGAGATTTTTGAATAACTTTAAAAAATGTAATTAGACCCCAGTATGGAGTCACTTTTTAAAACAATGCTTCTAAATGGTTTTTAGTGCAGGATCAGTGATGAATATCCATTTCTTTCCACAAAGGCCCTAAATTTTCTCCTCCCGTCTCCACCAACACACTTGTGCGAAACAGGATTCTTAACCTATGCAACTACAAAAACAAAACACCACAATAGACTGGATACCGAGTATACTGGATACTGGATGAGTATTCAACTGTCATCTATCAGGCCTTATATCAAACAATTGATGAAAAATAAAAAACAGTTTCATACCTTCTATTAGATATTTCATTATTTTTTATGTCTTTTAATGCTGTGCGTTCATTTTTTTTTTCATTTTTAATAAAGAAAATTTATTTTAATAAAGATTTTAAACATAAATTATGATTATTATTAAATTAAATAAAACGCATACGGCAGTTTTTGATTACACTGGCTTACAGCCAATACCTCCAATGAATGCCACTATCCATTTCTCATGCCAAATCGGTCGCAAATTCCGAAAATATTTTTATTTTTTTTTTCTATCACTCTGTTTTCGAGATATTGCCCACTGTAGTTTTTTCTACAAAATAAAAAAGTTGGTTCCACTTATTTTTCATTGTACTTATTATTCATTGTACAAACAACTTTTCGCAATTTGTAAGCCAAGGCTCCGTCAAATGTTTCACTTTCTAAAAGTGTTCCGTAACCAAAAAAGTTTGAGAACCGCTGATGTAGAAGAACGATATAACGTAGAGTAGAGTGAAGGAGAATAGTCACTTTCCTACGCAATTATTAGCTGTGTAATAAAAACAATGACAACGATTTAAGCATTTGTCGGTAATCTAGACGCGGTCTACTTTTTTAACTCTTTTCATTAAATAATGCGTTTTTGAATCATAAACGGTTATTTTTTTTATGTTTATATATATGATATATACGAGTATATGAACATTTTTTTTATCTGTGATTTTGCCGCCCTCTTAAAGTGCCGCCCGGGGCGAACCGACCCCCCTGTGTCCGCCACGCTACGTGACTGCGTTAGTCTAGTGACAGTATAGTCGAGGCTTCGATCCTTTATCCCTTCCATTATTCACATGCTGATTGACAAAGAGTAAATAAATTCATATTCCAATTTTCGCTATTTAATCTTGTTTATGGGTACGTAGTTTGTTTTTTAATACTCCTATCAGCTCGACAGTTAGTAATACTTTAGGTTTCTGTCTGCTGTTTTCTTCATTACATTCTGCCTTTCTCTTCTACACTTTTCTAACCGGCTCCACCCACAATGCCTTTTAATATAGCTTCTTCTTCATCATTTTCTTTCATTTCCTTACAGTTTTCATTTTACTGCCCGTCTTTTACTTAACATTTTTTTCTTCTCAAAGTGTGACACACCAAATGTTTTTGATATCACTCAATGCTATTTTTTTCGATTGAATAGATTGCAAATTCGTGGAATACAAAAGCACAGAATAAATTACATAAAAACAAAATTCGGAACCTTTTCACTAAAAAATCTAATTTTAATAAGCAAACCACAGGACAGAGTAGACATACATATGTATAAAGCGACAAAGCAACATTCGAAGGAACTAAAAAGTTGCCAGCAAGAAATGAGATTCAAACCTAAGAAACAAACAATTGATGAGTAAATTTTTATTAATGGCAGGAGTTTTTTTATTATTTTTCTTTTCTTTTGTTAACAGTGACAACATAAAAGGCACTACCAACTCACCAAACTGTTTCCCGTTTGATCCTAAATAAGAAAGAAGCCTAAAAAGGCATATGACGGCATGAAAGCAAAAGTTTTAAAGTAAAAAAAAGGTTGATATTTTTGCAAATTGGATTCTTATTTCATATGCAAGTTCTTTTATTTTTCATTTATGAGCTATTTTTATTGGCTAGTATCAATTTTCTTATTTGTTGTCCGTTTTTATTTTGCTATTTTAAGCTGTTATTCCAATATTAAATTTCTGGGCCCTGCAGTAATATATGCAGTGATTTGTATTTATTAACAGAGGCCGTGATTTTCTTTAGGTATATTTTTCACCACGATGGGATTATTATTGAAACTACTACAAATATCAGGCTTTGGGAGCTTGGCAGTTACCCAATCGGCAATGACATGATCTGAAGCGCTACTATTCGGAGGTCTTGCGCGCTCATTTACAAGTATGCTTTTTTATACCCCAACGCGTACTGCGTTTGGGGTATACTAACTTTGTCATTCCGTTTGTAACGCCAAGAAGGAGGTGTGGCAGGTATAGAAAAATATATATATGTTTGATCAACATTATCTCCTGAGTCGATTTCCGTGTGTCCGTCTGTCTGTCTGTCCGTCTGTCCGTTTGTCGATACGATTACAGCCGTAATTTTAAAGCTATAGCGATGAAAATCAAAATATAAGTTTATTTTTAAAAAAGGAAACTCAAGTTCGAAAATGGGTCAAATTGGATGAACACCACGCCTAATTCCCATACAATGTGGCTTTATTTTAAGAGAATCTCTTGAAAATCTGCTCAAATTAAAGAAATGTTTTGAAATTTTGTACAAAGGCTTTGATATATAGTATAGACTATCACTATGATTAGCAAAATCGAATGAAAACCATGTCTACCTTCCGTACAAAGTGACGTCATCAAAATTGGAAAAACTTTCGTTAATATAAAATTGAATGTCATCATGTATGTTGTGGCTAAAGACTTCGAATGTACTTCGATAAGGCCGATGGGGGCTATTTTAGCTTCGGTACCCTGCCAAAGCTAGTTTTATATAAAATAGCAACATTTTTTAGGCCTTACAATGAGGAATGATAAAAGCCCTTCGATGGCAAAAAAAGAGGAGAGCCAAAAATTATTTGAAAACAAATATTTTTTATTCATCTCTTTTTTTAGATTTCTTTGATTTTATTTTAGTTAACATATATCTGTTTTATCAAATTATATTCATTCTAAATTCTGTGAAAAAGCAACCTTGAAGGCTATTTTTAATTACACCACATTTTAAAATGATATTTTTATTAACATTACGAAAAACTTACCCCGAAATATAAGCAGAATCACTCTTTGCCGGGAACACATAACTATGTTAGCGAGAAGGCGGGCCTTCCCTCTGGTCGTCAAAATAAGCAGTAAATACATATCTTCCTTTGAAGACGCCTAGACTAGGTAATTGCCTATTGGGTATGCTTGCGTTTTGTATCTGATGTGTTTGTGTTTTTCCATGCTAGTGAATATCTCTCCTAATATGGTGTATTTGATTGCTTTTGCAATGATTCCCCTTAAGTCAATAAATGTTTATCATTATATTGATTTATCTCATGGGTGTCGTATGTTTTTTGTTCTTGTTTTTTTTTTAAATGATAAATCTTAGCAATTTAGTTTGCGTATAGATATGCTTGTTTACATTTTAAATATTAAGTTTTAATATTGAAACCGAGAAAATTCAAGGACTTGAAGTTATGAGGCTCATTTGCAGCGTGGTATTGTTGTTTTTTTTTCTTTTTTGTATGTTACATAAGAAAAAATTAAGGCATCGAATAGTTGAAAGAAGTTGGTATTTGGGAAGTTTAAAATTGATTATTTACAGTTAATAGTTTACTAAGAAGAGAGTACACTTAAGTTGATTTGCAACTGTTGTTTAAATTGAGCCAGTTGCATAAAACATGTTAATTGTAAGGCACTTTTGGTTGCACTGAAATTTTTTAGGCTTATAATTTGATTTTTTTTTAATTTTTTTTTAATTTGATTGTCAATGGCATTATTAAATTAATGAAATTAAGGGTTGTTAGTTACTTTTCATTATTAACAAAATAATATAATAATTGTAATCTCTCTTGCTTACTCACTTACTTACTTAGGTGGCCGTAACAGTCCGTGTTCGGTTTTCGGCAGACCTCATCAGCTCTCTCCAGGCTCCTCTGCTTTGCGCGCGCCTTCTCCAATTGGATACACAAAGTGCGGTTAGGGCTTCCTCAGCCTTGTCCATCCATCGGAGGCATGGTCTCCCTCGTCGTCGTTGACCAGCGACCCTCGCCTCGAGCACCTTTTTCGTTGGAGCTTTGTCGTCCATACGATGGACATGACCCAGCCAGCGTAGTCGCTGCACAGTTATACGCCGAACTACGTCAATGTCTTCGTACATTTCATACAGCTCGTGGTTCATTCGGATGCGATAGTCATCGCCGACTCGAACAGGACCGAAGATTTTGCGAAGAACTTTTCTCTCGAACACCCACAGAACAGTTGCGTCAGTTTGCGAAACTACCATGCCTCAACACCATAAAGCACAGGTAGAACGAGCGTCTTGTAGAGTGTTAGTTTTGTCGATCGGGAGAGGGCTCTGGAGCTTAGTTGCTTACTGAGCCCGTATTACCACCTATTAGCAATTATTGTTCTTCGCTTTACCTCCAGGCTGACTTCGTTGTTGGTATTAATGGCGGTGCCAAGGTAAATGAACTCCTTGACTACTTCAAAGTTATAGCTGCCGAATGAAACGTGGGAGTCTAAACGCCGCGCTCCCTTGTTTGTAGACAGCATATACTTTGTTTTACCCTCATTTATCGTCAAACCCACTTTGGCTGATTCCTTTTCGATAGCGGTGAAAGCAGCGGTAACATCTCTCTTGGTTCTGCCGACAATATCAATATCATCACCGTACGCAAGGAGCTGGACGCCTTTGTAGAAAATGGTGCCATTACGATGCACTTCCGGCCTTTCGTACGATCCCCTCATTGATGATGTTGAAGAGATCGCAAGACAGTGGATCGCCTTGCCTGAAACCTATTTCGGTATTGAAGGTTTCGGAGAGGTCATTTCCTACCTTTACGGAGCTGCGTGTGTTGCTCAACGTCATTCTGCAAAGTCTAATCAACTTTGCAGGTATACCGAACTCAGACATTGTTGCGGATAGACAATCCCTTTTCGGGCTATCGAACGCAGCTTTAAAATCGACAAAGAGATGGTGTGTGTCGATTTGATATTCGTGGGTTTTCTCCAGGATTTGTCGTAGCGTGAAAATTTGGTCTATGGTGGAATTTCCAGGTCAAAAGCCACACTGATAAGGTACAATCAGTGTTTTTGTAATCGGCTTTAATATTTTACACAGTCCGCTTGAGAGAACCTTACATGCGATGGAAATAAGACTGATACCTCTATAACTGGCGCAGATTGTTGGGTCTCCTTTTTTAAGTCTAGGGCACAGTACTGCCGTCATAAGGAAGAGTGCGGCATCTACATTTTCCAAAAATCCAAGCAAAACGCCTCACAATAAAAAGGTGCTATTTTATAAAAAATTGATGAAATAATTAAAAAAATGTTGCTCGCCAGGAGAGACAAGCCCGGAACAATATTAATGATAAGGTTATTTTAAGGAATTAACATATATTACAAAAACTGAGTCAAAAAACACTGTACTTACCGATTTTTTCTTGTTTTTTCTCCGATTTCATTAAATTATAAACATTGAAAAAAGCCGTATCTACTTCATTTTTCGCGTCTATAAAAAAAAGTAATTGCTTATTTTAAATTAAAATATCATCACAACGATCTTACCGATATAAATAATATATGTGTTTAGGGTTAAAGCGAAGATATAATTAAAATATATAACACACTCAAAGAAGTATTTTTTCACAATGACAAATTCCTAGGTTAAGTTGATAATTTTTTTGTCAGTATAGAGTCAACAAATGCGTTTGTCAATTTGATTGAAGGTAAGAGGTTACAGTCATATTAACAAAATTTTATTTTGTTTATTTGATAAACGTATATTTTGATTTGATAAAAGCCTTTTTCAAGAATGCCGCGTTTGCATTGTGCACTTGATAAATGAATTTGTCAATATGAATAAAGAATATTTAACCTGAAAAAATGGTTTGTTGAATAGAAAAATGATTTTCTGTTAAAAATATATTTTATTTATCAATCATACAAAAATGTTTTGCTGTTTTGATAAAATATTTTATTATTTTAAGCAATTTTACAAAATAAAGGGTGATTTTTTAAGAGCTTGATAACTTTTTTTTTAAAAAAAACGCATAAAATTTGCAAAATCTCATCGGTTCTTTATTTGAAACGTTAGATTGGTCCATGACATTTACTTTTTGAAGATAATTTCATTTAAATGTTGACCGCGGCTGCGTCTTAGGTGGTCCATTTTGTTATCGTGAATAAGTTTATATCAAGTTGAGAAAAGCATTTTTCAAACAAATAAAACACATTTCTTCAAATCAACACATTCATTTGATAACGTTTTATTAAGGTTTCAATCAAATGGATAAAATTTATTTCGAATTGATAAAAATATGAAGCATTTATGATAAAATTTAATCGCTTGCACAATTTGGTTTTGTTAAGGAATAACAAAAGTTATTTATCAATTTTACCAAGAATTTTTCGTTGAGTGCACTTAATAAATAAAAATTGAAATGACTCAAATTCTATTTTTTATGACTGAAAAAAATTTTTGTGTATATAAAAAAGAAAAAAACAAAGGCAAAGTGCGGCATCTACATGTAGATACGGACTTTTTTACTCTTTTTATGTAGATACTGCGTTTTATGATGGAATTTTACCTAAATTTTGTTTAGATACAACAATTTAGGTAAAAATATTTAGGTTTGGGGCCAAGAGTTCGAGATTTTTATTTTACAATCTTAAAGAGGATGGATGACTTATACGGAAAATACAATAAAATTAAATTTTATTTTAATGCTAGATGCCGCACTCTTCCTTATGACGGCAGAGTACGCTGAGGTTCCAATCGTCGGTCATGCTTTCTGCTAGCCATATTTTGCTGATGAGCTGATGCATGTGCCTTATCAATTCATCGCTGCCGGTTTTAAACAATTCAGCTGACAGGCCATCAGCTCCCGCTGCTTTATTGTTTTTAAGTCGTTGGATAGCAACTTGGGCCTCTTCATGGCTAGGTGGTGATACTTCCACTAGTTCCTCACGCTCACGCTTTTCCTGCTCTCTTTCGCGGTAGTTTTCTCGCACGGCTCGCGTTGCAGCTGACTGCAGCGTTTTCCTATATGCGGCGTTTTTTACTGCTGTCGCGATGCGACACTCCTAATCGTACCATTGGTTCCAAGGTTGCGGGCGCCGGAAACCAATGACTTCTTCAGCGGCAGCGCGCTTGGAGTAGGATATATGCGCCAAAGTCCGCCGGCGTCGTCGGGTCCAGAGGTTGGTTGGTTGAGCTTAACCGAGAGTTGAGCGGAGTAGGCCTCGGCAGTTCGTTATAATTGCAGCTTAGCGACATCTAGCTTTCGTTGCACTCTTGTGCGTATGTTCTTCGCATTGCATAATCGCATGCGGATCTTGGCTGCAACAAGATAATGGTCGGAGTCAATGTTGACTCCCCGGAATGTACGCACATCTAGAACACTAGAGGCATGCCTTCCGTCGATTACAAAATGATCAATAATCGCGTTTTGATTGGTTTCGCGTTTTTTGATCCGGGGGCAGCCAGGTGGCCTTGTGGATGTCGAGGTGCTTAAATCTGGTGCTACTAACTACCATGTTTCGCACCGTGGCGATGTCGATCAGTCTTAGACCGTTGTTCGTGGAGGTCTCATGAAGACTGAACTGACCGACAGTGGGGCCAAAGATGCCTTCCCTTCCGACTTTCGCATTAAAATCGCCGAGGACTATTTTCACGTTATGGACCGGAAGGTGGTCGTATACGTCCTCAAGACTAGCGTAGGAAGCGTCCTTGACGGCTTCGTCCTTTTCCTCCGTCGGGGCGTGCGCGCAAATGAGACTGGTGAAGAAAAATTTTGCCTTGATGCGGATCGTGGCCAATCTTTCGTTCACAGGTGTGAACCGGGAAGCAAGGTGGCGTGGTTTCCGGCTAACGCCGAATCCTGTAATCTTTCTTACTATATAATAAAACTAAAACTTGAAAAATGGATTATCATATATCGATGGTTATATATACATATATATCGATGGTTAAGCGCACAAAAGTGATAAGTGCTCTTTTGACGAAAATGGGTTTCCTGCATTTTCCAAATCGTCAAGTTATAATCTATATTGTGTAAAATTATATTAAGTGAAATCAGCTTGAAGGATGATCAGTACATTGCTAAAATAATTGTTTCGTACTAAAATGTTTGAAATTCAGCGTTGCTGAACATTTTCAATTTTTCACTAATGAGCTAAGAATCGATATATATTTATTTTGGGTGTAGTAGAAAAAAGCGAAAATTTTTTGAGGTCATATGCTAAGTTAAGTATGTTAAGTTAAGTATTTATACAACGTCTGCTTTCAGCTTTGTTCTTATTTTGTTCGCATTAAAACAAGAGAGGCAATGGTGCGATGGTAGTTTTTTGAACTTGTAACCTTATGGTATGTGGTTCAATGCAAGAACGGAGTATTAAAAGGAAATCGATTCCACATAGGTTTTTTGACAATTTCTTCTCTTAAATATTTGTAAACAAAAACAATTAAGGAATGGAGCTTCGGCAGGGTACCGAAGCTAAAATACCCCCGCGGCCGTATTGAGGTATATCCGAAGTTTTTATCCGTCCATAAGAAGTTTATATATTATCTGCAAAAATATTTGTGTTATACGGTTAATTTTATTTTATACTTAGCTGCCACATAGAGTAATTTGTAGACTGCTCATTATGCTAAATAATATATGTGCAAAATTTGATTGGTATGTGGAAAGAATATGAAAAATTTGGAAGTTGGAGAAGGCTATAGAAGAAGTTTGATTTATATTAAAGTGGCACGCCCCTCTCTAATTCCGCCCAATTTTTAGATTACTCACTGCTCATTATTCCAAAGAAAATGTTTGCAAAATTTGTTTGAAATCAGAAAAACGGTGTAGAAGGAGTTCGATTGGAATTAAAACTGACACGCCTCTTATCCAATCTCACCCACTTTTGTAAGCCTATAATTTCTCATTATACTTAAGAACATATATGCAAAATTTGGTTAAAATCGGAAAAACGGTGTGGATTGAAATAGTATTAAAATAAAGTGCCACGTCCCTGTATAGTACCACTAAAGACTGATCCTTATGCCAAATATTATGTGTGCAACATTTGGCTTAAGTCGGACAAATGGTGTAGAGGGAGTTCGATTAGAGTTAGATTGACACGCCCCTTGTCCAATTCCACCCACTTTTATAGGCTTAAAACTTCTCATAAGGAAGTTTGGTTGAAAGCGGACAATCGGAGTAGATTGAGATAGTTTAAAAATAAAGTGCCACGCCCCCTGTCTAGTACCGCCCAGTCTTATAAACTTACACGTAAGATTGCTCAAATTACCAAGGATAATGTGTGCAAAATTTTGTTGATGTCTAAAACACGGTGTTAAAGAAGTTCGTTTAAAAGTAAGATGCCACGCCCACTTTCCAAGTCTTAGGACTTCACATTACACCCCGAGGAACAATTTGTGTCCCTAGCAAAGAACTCACTCACAAAAATCCCGAGTATCGGACACAATTTTATTTTTTAAAGACTACGAGCAGTAACACAAAACTCCAAAGTTAATGAAAAAAAAACAAATCGCACATTCGTATCAAAGAACTTTGGCACAAAAGCCCCGAGTATCATACACGAGTTTATTTTCTAAAAGCTAAGAGCCGAAACGAAAAACTGCGAAGTTTCTGAAAAACCGAGATCCAGCAAACAGGACCCGAGGAAAAATTCATATATGTGTCAATAAACTGGCTGGCATGTGTCCAGTTCAACCCGAACACGACTTCAGGCACAGTGCAGGCACAGGAACGCATACATGCGAGTTTAATATTTTTTGCCGAACGAACACTATTAGTTTTATTTCTGACCATGACTTAATCTTTTGTTCCTTAAGTATAAATTTGTCTCGTAACGTATCTTCGCATTCATATGTATACCGTGACTTTAAACACATTTGCTATCCTTCCTTGTATCATGATTTGTCCCTCATTTCTTTTGATAATTGTTGGCTTCAAAGCGCTGTTAATGATAAGCTCTGTTCCCTACTTGAACCAATAAATATTTGTTCTTGAAACACGTTCCTCTTCGTACTTTCAAAGTTCAGAATGTTTCTTGTCCATGGTTTTGTCAGGAAGTTCTTGATGCCATAAAAAAAAGAAATAAATTTTATAAGTTGTGGACGAAAAGACCGTCAGCCTATAGCTGCGAAATATATAGACTAGCGCGAAATGATTCTGTTCTTATAACAAGACGGGCCAAATCTCGATACTTCTCCTCCAAACTTAAACTTTCTCTTCCAACCAAAACATTATGGAATAATATCAGAAATCTTGGAGTGTGCAATACTAAAAATGCAGAATGTAACCTTGACCCGGATTACCTCAACAATAGATTCCTAGATGCAGCTTATCTTCCCACTAATAATAACATTCTACCGGTATTGAATTCAACAACTCCGCAATCATTTAAGTTTGAACCGGTAACTGAGCTTGATGTTGGGTTATCTATGTCCCAAATAAAGTCTAATGCCATAGGAGAAGATGGAGTTTCCATAAAATTTTTAAAGATAATTCTTCCTCACATTATTTGTCCGCTTACTCATGTTATTAACCACTGTTTTCTCTCGTCCTCTTTTCCTGATTTATGGAAAATTGCGATTGTTCTCCCCATAGCTAAGAAACCTAACCCTGGTGGACCTAGTGATTTTCGCCCAATAAGTATATTGTCGCCACTCTCTAAAGTTTGCGAAAAACTAATGGCTAACCTAATTAATAAACATATTAAGGAACAAAGACTTTTATCGCCATTGCAATCAGGCTTTCGTGCGGGGCATGGATGCTCTTCAGCGGTGGTCAAAGTTCTTGATGACATTAGACCTGAGTATGATGCTGGCAATATGACTTTACTTTGCTTACTTGACTTCTCAAAGGCCTTTGATACCGTCAACCATAATTTATTGTGTCTCAAACTTAAAAACCTATTCGGTTTTTGTGATAGTGCTATTAATCTTATGTCTATCTATTTATGTAACAGGTTACAAAAAGTCAAAGTTGGCGAAGTTTTATCGCAACATAATCTTGTTATAAGTGGAGTACCGCAAGGTTCAATACTTGGTCCTTTACTATTTTCTTTGTTTATCAACGACATATTTTCCGTATGCAAGCATGCATCTATACATGCATATGCTGACGATGTACAGCTTTATTTTTCTCGTCGTATTGGACTTCTTGACGACCTGTGTTGCAGATTAAACGAAGATCTTAACAGCATTAGTGAATGGACTCACAATAATTATCTTCAACTGAATGCGGCCAAATCATATGTTTTGCCTATTTTCAAGAGTAAGTCTTATGTTGTTGATATTCCTGACTTATTTCTTGGTACTAATAAGCTAAGTTTAGTGTCGAAAATTGTAAATCTATGTTTTTGTATTAACTCTTCTCTGTCTTGTACTGATCACATCAACAGTGTAGTTAGAAAAGTATACTATACCCTGCGTAATTTGAGAATGTCAGCCAGTGCAACTCCTGTCAATGTGAGACGAATGTTAGTGATACAATTAATCTTACCTATAATAACTTATTCTGAACTGGTGTACAGTAAACTCGATTCATCCTCCCAGTTGAAATTGCAAATTGCTTATAATTATGCTACGCGCTATGTATATGGCCTGCGTAAGTTCGACCACCTATCCAGTTACAGGAATGCTATTCTTGGGTGTGACTTGTCTTCATATATTAATGCTAGGAACTGTATTTATCTCCATAAACTAATTCACACTAAAACACCCTCTTACCTTTATGATAAATTACAATTTAGTCTATCTCAAAGAAGTAATATTTTGATAGTACCTAGACATTTTTCTTTGAACTCTTCACACTTCTTTTTCATTAACGCTATCAGACTGTGGAATGCTCTTCCACGCAGACTGCGACAAATCTCTAGGGCAGCGATCTTTAGGCAATCTATTTTTTCTCATTTTTCTTCTACTTAAGTAAAAAACTATATAAATCAATTCAAAATCAACTAAAATAATTGTTATATTATATTAAGTAACTTTCGAAACATTGATATAATTTAAATTTTTAAATTTTTAAATTTTTGGCTTTAAAGTTTTAAAATTTTTATTTAATTATGTTGTATTTAAAAGAACCTAGTTCTTACTGTATGTCTTCTTACCTCAATAAATATGAAATATGAAATATATGAATACGACTACACCGTGATGGTGAATTACCGACAGGCACAGTTCAGGCACAGTGCAGGCACAGAAACGCATACATACAACTTTAATATTTTTTGCTCTTCTCTAATCGAATTTAAATTTACAGTTCTATATTGAAATTGCTGTTATTCTATAAACGACAGGCCGCATGCGCAGTGAAGCATATGAGCGTTGTGATGCTGTACGCAAAGTCCCCTTTCACATTGGTCAAGAATTGAAAGCAATTTTTTTTGACGTTCTCTTTTGGACTTGACGAAAGCTTCTACATTGGTCAAGAATTGAATTCAATTTCATATCTTTTTTGCTTGTTTTCTTAAAATTTAAAGCAAGCAAACGTAAGCGACTGAAGCCAACAAATTAGTAAGAGAGAGAGAGAGAGATGCACGACGATATACAAAAAATAAAATTAAGTAATCTGAGAAAAATGCGAAAAGAACAAAAGGGAACACGAAAAAATTTACGGTACAGAGACATCGAGACCGTCAACTTCTTCTCCCCTTCGTCGCTTCCGATTTGCGGCGAATTGCCTACAAACTCTGAAAATTGAATTCAATTCTTGACCAATGTGAAAGGGGTCAAAGCATTTTGCTTATTAGTGTAACAGAGCGAACATTTCTTGCATCTCTTTTATTCGCACGACTATTGCAAACGCTTCGCGCAACACAACGGTCATAAGCTTCACTACCCAATGGGCAATGAGGCTAGGTAACGAAGGAGTGCATTTAGTGCTACTTTTGGCAGCAAAGCACATGACTTCCTCGCTGCTTTTGCGAGCGCTTCTATGAGGCCTAATTTTTCGCTACCCAGGGCAGTACAACACTAATAATTTTCCTACAAAAACTGGTTCTGCTTATATTTCAGGGTTACTTTTTCGTTAAAAGTTAAAATATATATTAGTTCACAAATACTGAATAATAATCAAAGTAATGAGAAATATTCTTATCTGACAAAAATATGTTAAATAAAATAAAATCACTGAATAAATAGGTAGGTAGGTATACGTAAAAAGAAATAAAATAAATATTTTTTTAATTTTTTTGGTTAACCTCTTCTTTAAGCCATTCTAAAGGAGTGCTTATAGCAGGTCTCTTTAAAGCAAGGAGAGCGAAAGGCCTGGAAAATTGTCTCGTTTCATATAAAAAAGTATATGGGCTTGGATATGAGCGTGAAAGGACTACGAAATCCCTGCTAGTAGCGCTTCGAAGCCCTGCTTTTGCCCACTGGGTATGCGCTCGGCCTTACAGTAATTTTGAATCGTTCGCGTAGCAGAAAGGTGTTTGTGGATGAAAAACTGGAGGAAAAGTGTTTCTGGAGAAAAAAAAAGAAAAATAATTGTTTAAAGTGAGTTAAAGAAAGTGTTTCCATTAAATAATTAATAATAAGTTAGTACAATTTTTTTCATAATTTCAACAATCGAGAAACTTGTGTTTTCATACAATCTTGGAATAATTGCACTAACGGAAAGTGTTGTAAAGTATAGAGCAAAAAATTAAAATGTTGTGTCTCATCAATCTTTAAAAAAATCATTCAAGAGTTTTTGAAAAGGTCGTCTTTAAGATGTAATTGTCTTAATAAAAAAAAAAACCATTATTTAGAAAAACGCTAATGCATTTTCTTTTTATTTTCCAGTTATGGGTCAGGCTAGCTACGATACTATTTTGGTTCAGGGTAATTTGGTTATATTCAGCGATCTATAAGTAAAACATCGGGCAATTTTCAGTGAAAACATCAAGAATTTTTCGCACCCCATATTTTTAAATAATTACATATTTTGGATAATTTTAATGGGCTTTAGTCGAGCAAATATTAATCAAAGGGTTTTTTTTTACTATAAAAATGTGCACGACCATAGTCCACTAAAAGTAACGAGAATATGAAACAATTTCACTGATTGGTGTGCCAAAAGTTCTCGATGTTCTAACTAAAATTTGCCTAATATTTTACTCAAATTTCCCTGAAATTAACTCAAATAGTATCGTAACTAGTCTGAGTCTTATCTATAATGTACCCGAAAAGTATCCGATATTTTAACTGAAATTTGCCTGATATTTTACTCACATTTTCCTGAAAATTTTTCGAAATAGTATCGTAACTGGCCTGAGTATTAACCCGAAAAGTACCTAAAGTTTTAACGGAAATTTTCCCGACATTTTTCTTACATTTCAGTGAAGACTAATTGAAAAGTGTCCAAAAAACAACCGAGTGCACGGTATATCTTCGTTCAGACCAAGGTGTTACAGAACTATGACTTTTTGCGGTACATGTGTCGGACATTTACCGACACGGGCACTGGACACATATCTGCTAATTTATGGACACAATATATGAAATTGTTTTTCGGGCACCATATGTGTGTATAGAATATATGTGCAAAATTTGGCATGTGTTGGATAAACGATGTGGGTGGAGCTTGGAAAACGAAAGTTTTTCTAATTTCATACTATTTATCAAAGATGCTTCATACTATATATCAAAGCTCATGTGCAAAATTTGAAGACATTTCTTTAATTTTTGTGTATTTTTAAGCGAATTTACGTTTTAAATAAAGCCAATTTTTATGGGAGGTAGGCGTGGTTTTCATCCGATTTTGTCAGATATTATATTAATGGCCTACATTAAATATCAAAGCCTATGTGGAAAATTTCAAGACCATTCTTTAATTTGAGCAGCTTTTAAAGTGACTTTACGGTTACTATAAAGCTACTTTGTATGGGAGGTAGGCGTGGTTTTCATCCGAATTGGCTCCGATTTCATGACGATACCTTTAAAATTACGGCTTTAATCTTGTCGACAGACAGACAGATTGACAGACGGACAGACAGAGAGACAAACAGACAGACGGACACACGGAATTTGGCTCAGGAGGTGTTGCAGATCAAAAATATATATACTTTTCTATACCTGCCACGCCTCCTTATTTGCGTTACAAATGGAATGACTAAGTTCATATACCCCTTACACAGTACGCGTTGGGGTATAAATATAAATACCAAAAAAATTAAGCAGTACGGTCTGCCGGCTCTACGAAATAACCCCCAAACGAAATAACACCCAAAAAAAAATGATATAAGCCCCAAAAAATTCCCATACAATTTTGAGTGTTATTTCATATAAAATTATTATTTATAATTATTAATTATTATTTAAAGCTTTTTATTCCCCTTTATTGAAATTTCTGATTGTTCTTATATTTATATTTTCTGTGTGGCTGCGCCTTTTACAAAATATTCATTCTGTTAAAGGTGCATACTTTACTAATTATACAAAAGCATATGTGATTGAATATAATAAAAAATAATTATATTTAACATAATTACATCCACTTAAAAAAATGTAAAACATTAGTTAAAGCTTGTTATTCACACTTTTCGAAATTTTTGATTGTTCTTGTATTCATATTTTCTGTGTAACTGCGCCTTTTACAAAATATCAATTCTGTAAGATGCGCATATGAAACCAATATTAATTATAATATTTATATTATTTTAATAAGAATTAATTATAAATTCTGGAACAGCATTCAAATTAATTATATGCCTTTCATTTAAAAGTCGCCTACGGGCTTCTTCCCACACGTTGATTTATTTCCTGTTCCTTCATACTTTACTAATGATTTTTACTTGTCCAACTCTCAAAATTACCATGTGCAGAACTGGAAAATGACAGCGACCTTTGAGTGTTATTTTATTTTGCTTGGGGATTATTAATTTTGAGCTAAAATTGTTTTTTTTTTTTGGCTTATTTCATTTTATTGGGGGATATTTTATTGGGGTCTATTTAATTTTTTTGTTTGGGCTTTGTTTCATAATGAAATAAACCCCAAAAATTTTGGAGCAAAAATGAAATTTGGTAATCATTTATGTTCATTTTCTCATACATAAATGCTTTCTTTTGACCTCGTGTTATAATGTTGCTATAATGTTGCTGTTATAATGTTGCGTCTAATGTGTTCAAGCTACTAAACTTGTGGGCGTTCATGTGTTATTATTGCTGATGTAACATTTGTGTGTTGTTTTTAAGGCTTCACAATATTCATAATTTAAAGATACTTTCTTAAAGATATGAATATACATATAAAAAAACTAAACATTCTAAGTATTTCTTAAGAATAAATGAAAACTTGTTTATATCAAAAAAATGGTTAAAAGATAGTATGAACACAAAAATTTGCACAATAGGTAGGAGAGGGCAGGCGGGTGCTCGAAATAGGGAATTAAAATTAGTTTTATTAATGAAGATAGTACAGAAGGAATTAATTTTTTTTTTTTCAACTTTTGCCAATCAAGGTAATGTCATATGAAAAGGAGTGAAAAATGCAATTTTGAATTAAAATTATTTCTGCAACAAAAACTTTTGCACCATTTTTCAAGAAAATATTCAATATTAAGGACCTTTCTTGAATAAAGTAATATAAATATAATATAAATTCTAAGCTAACTGCTATTATTATTTTTATAAAGTACTTTTATTGACGTTTCAGACAAAAAAGAATTGAGTAAAATGTATTCAAAAACAGCAGACTAACTTGCATCGGACCTTAACACTTTAAATTTCTGATCATTTTTCCTTGCAGCAGGTAACATCGATAAGTTCAAAAATTAATTTCACTAATAATTTATATTGTTTTGAAATTAATGCTATGAGTGATTAACGGTTGAGTTTGAGAATAAATATGTACTAAATATTTTCATATATTAATTGGAAAAATGCAAGTTGTAGCCTGTTCGTTAGAGATTAGCTTAAAAAATGTTAGCTAAGGTCATATTTGCAGATATTTTTATGGTCAAGAATTCTTTCATACGTTATTTTTATGTACCTTTAATTCTTACCACGTTTTTTACAATTTTTCTTCTAATTTTTTTGCGAATAAGCCACTATTTAGTAAGTCTTTTTTTAATGGATAACAATTAAATAGGCACTGAAAATATAAATTGAAATGTCAAAACAACCCCAACGTACGACGCAACTGACTTGCGCATGTGTTGATGAGAACTTAAATCAAAATACACAATGAAGCAAAGTCTCTTGTAACGAAGGTGTACATTTACTGCTACTTTTGGCGGTAAGACACATGACTTCCTCGCTGCTCCTGTGAGCGCTTCCTACAATTATATTTTTCCTACAAAAACTGCATCTGCTTATATTTCAGGGTTAGGTTAGGTAAGTAGGGTCGTGCTCCGTTACCGGCGCTTCAGGGGGGGCCTGTAGGTTCATTGCGAATCCCTTTTTATATTTGTGGTACCATTTTAAAACCATTGTTCCTATTTATTCCTCAAACCATCCTGTGCTTTTTATGAACCTCCAGATGTCTAGCAGTGGTGTGTTCTTTCAAGTCTTCCAAGTCTGTGAAAAATCTGTTCCCCATATATCGGAGCCGACGATTCTGTAGATTTCGACATTCACATAGGAGGTGAGTTATTGTTTCTGTTTCTGCCGGATCCTTGGAGCTCCGACAAATGTCTGGCGCTGCTATGCCCATTCTATTAGCCATTACCCCAATGGGTCAATGTCCTGTTAGAACTCCAACAAAGATCCAGATTTCCCGCTTGACCAAAAGCAGAAGGCTTTTAGTTCTCTTTTCATTTAGTTCCGGCCAAAGCTTTCGAGATATTTTGCAGTCACCTCTGGATGCCCAGTTTGTGTTAGCAATATCTCTGGCTTTAAGATCTATACTCCTTTTGAAGACGCCTATTGCAATGTGCACCTCTGCATCAGCACTGTTTGTACTTGCGGTTACTCCACGCCTTGCCAGTTCATCTGCTGCTTCGTTCCCTTCAATATTGCTATGTCCAGGAACCCAGCAGAGAGTGATATTATGGGTATTGCAGATGCTGTTCAGTGCCAGCTTACAGTTTTGCACTGTTCGAGCCTTCGTTGTTTTACTGTTAAATGCTTTGATGGCCGCTTGGCTGACCACAAAAATTACTACCCTTGTGGGGGTAAGATTTTTCCTGTAAATGACCTGTGCAGCTTTTTCAATAGCATATATTTCTGACTGAAAAACGCTACAATAATCAGCGAGCTTGCAACACTCTTTGATTTGCAGCGTTTCACAGTATACACCCGATCCAGTTCCGTTTTCCATTTTGGAACCATCAGTATAAAATTGGAGATTGCCGTAGCATTCTACAGCCGTTTCTTCCCATTCTTGTCAGCTGGGGATGGATGTGGTGTATTCTGTACCGAATCTCACACTGGGTATGATATAGTCGGTTGCTCTTTTTGATTCCTCGGTTCCAAAGAGATTAAGAATAGATGCATGTCCGAATGTTCTTCTTCCAGGCTTGTGATTCGTTAAGGCGAATCGCGCTCTTGGTCGCCGAACACTTAAGGAACTCTTCTATGGGGAGAAGATTTAGCATAATTTCCAGACACGCCTGTGGCGTAGATCTCATGGCTCCTATTACTCCTATGCACGCTAACCTTTGTACTCCTGCTAGGGAGCTAAGCTAGGGAGCTAAGGTAGCTCTTTTTGTGCGCTATCGTCCACCATACGAGAGAGCCGTAGGTAAGAATGGGTCTCAAGATCGCTGTATATATCCAGTGGATTATGTGCGGTCGCAGTCCCCATTTGCCTCCAAATGCTCTCTGACATGCGTATAAAGCGCACAGTGCTTTTTTCCTTCTTTCCTCTGTGTTGCGTTTCCAGCTCAGCTTGTTATCAAGGATAATTCCAAGGTATTTGGCTTCCGTGGAAAGCTTCAGAGTTACTCCGTTAAGTTTCGGTAATGTGAAACTTTATATTTTTCTTCTTCTTGTGAACAGAACGAGTTCGGTCTTTACTGGGTTAACACCAAGTCCATTCGAGTCTGCCCACCGCGATAGCTCATTCAGAGCCCCAGACATTAGTTCGATAACTGTTTGCAGGTATTTACCGCATATTAGGATGGCAATGTCATCGGCATAAGCTACCACTTTTGTTACTCCTTTGGTTTTGAGTGAAGTGAGAATCTTGTCAACCACAATCAGCCATAGAAGGGGGGATATGACTCCTCCCTGAGGTGTGCCTCTTGTGACCTCTTTCCTCACCACGCTCATTCCCATTTGTGAGCTTATACGTCTGCTATTGCGCATTTTATAGATCCACTGGGTTATTTTACTGTTGACTCCTTTGTCTACTAAAGCATTTTTTATAGAATCTGTGTTTACATTGTTAAATGTACCTTCGATATCTAAAAACGTTGCTAAGGTATATTCTTTGTGATGAAGTGTTCTTTCTACGACTGAAACCACCTCATGCAGTGCCGTTTCCACTGATTTACCCTTATAGTATGCGTGTTGCGCATTACATAGGTTAGTATCATTCAAAGATTTTCTTATATGAAGATCTAATATTCTCTCTAGCGTTTTCATCAAGAAGGATGAGAGACTAATAGGCCTGTAATCTTTTGTTTCTGAGTGTATTGGTTTCCCAACTTTAGGAATGAAGACAACTCGCACTTCTCTCCAGATTTTTGGAACATATCCTGTCCTGAGGCAACCGGTGAAAATTGCTATGAGCCAGGGTATGATGCCAGGAAGGGCATGTTGCATCATGGCCGGTAGGATTCCACCTGGCCCTGCAGATTTGTAGGGCTTGAAAGACCCAATCGGCCATTCTACAGTTGACCTTGTAATAATGTTGGAGAGTTCTTGTAAAGGTTCTGGTATTGTCCTTTCCAAGTTGCTGTTAGCTCCGTTTTGATCCGGCTCTTTACAACCTGGAAAATGATTTTCCATAAGTAGCGAAAGCGTTTCTTGGCTGGATTCTGTCCAGGATCCGTCGGACCTCTTAAGATATTCCAGGACCGATGAGTCTTTGGATAGCGTTTTTCGAAGTCTGGCGGCTTAACTGGTATCCTCAATGGACTCGCAGAAATTTGTCCAAGATGTTCGCTTAGCTATTCTTACTTCCCTAGTATAGGCATTTAACATGGATCTATATAATGTCCAGTCTTGCTCTAATTTGCTTGACATGGCCTTCCGGTGAAGTTTCCTAACCTCTGATTGCCTCTTTTTGAGGTCGCTGGTCCACCAAATCGCATTTGTAGGTTTGCGGCTTCGAGACTTTGGGCAAAACTTCTTGAAACCCTGGTTCATTTTTCCCGTTATAAACTCAACTGCATTGTCAATGGATGCAGCGTTTGTTAGGTATTCTGTGTCTAGGTCCACTATATTTCTGCTAATCCAGACAGAATACCTTTCCCAGTTAGTTTTCAATGGGTTCCTAAATTGTTTCCTTGTTTGGGGGTCGTAGTCAATAGTAAAGAGAATCCTAAAGTGGTCGGAAAACGACTCTTTTTGTGACACCTCCCAGTTATCGACTATAACCTGTTCCGAGTTACTAGCTAAAGTAAGATCTATTATCTCTTCCCTGACTCTATTCTGAAAAGTTGGCCTATTGCCCCTATTGCATAGAACTAGATCTGTGGTAAGGATAAATTCAAAAATAGACTCACCCCTTTTGTTGATGTCTTTACTGCCCCATTGCGAGTGGTGGGCTTTTGCATCACAACCGATGACCAGGAATGCCCTGCTTGTGTTAGCGTGTTCTGCCAACTCGCGGACTGCTTGCACTGGTGGGTTCGTCTCTTCATAGGGCATATACACCGAACAGAGGATTAGTTTTGCTGACCCTGTTTCCACGCTGGTTGCCACTACGTCTTCGTTGCTGAATCTAGGGAGAAAAAACATATTAATGGATTTTCTCGCAAGTATACAGCTCCTTAACTCACCTCCATTTGAAGAATGAAACAGGTTGTACTGTTTCGACCCTAGGCCTTGGCTCTTGTTGTTGGCGACCCAAGGTTCCTGTATTAGGGCCACATCTACGTTCTCCTCGGACATGCACAGCATCACGTTGTCGGTAGCTGCCTTACAGTGGTGCAAATTGATTTGCACCACTTGCAGTTTCCTCCTGCTCTCAGCTATTGTTGGTTCAGCCTCTTCACTTTAATGGATCCGAGGCCGAATTTTAGCATGTCCGAATACTCTTTCAGCCAGCCCGTGGAAGCAGCGTCTACAGAAAAGATAAGTATTTTCCCTTCGCTGCCGTGACTTTTCTGCGACCTGACCAGCTTCCACTCCTGAATATTGGCGTCTTTATTCTGCGCCGCCAAAAGTCTCTGAATGGACACATCCTCGTGCAAAGCAGGAGGAGGTATCCATACAGATACCTTGTGGAGGAGCGGAAGCGTGGACTTGGAGATCACCTTAAGTGAAGCTCCCTTCCAAATTTCACCAATGCTGGCGATGGTTTTGGTCAGGAACTCCAGGGATTTCTTCGATCCACATCCGACGACTTTGACTCATTGTTGCCAACCAGCACCGTCGAACTTGTAATTGTCGGGATCACTGTGTTCAACGCTAGCCATCATAGCCTTAAGGATCTCATTTGCCACAAGCAGCCATTTCTCCCCCGTCATAGAGCCGTCTGGGTCGGTTTCGTCGATAATGGCTACTTGCAGCTCCTCCGGTGAGTTCTCAAAGCTTCCCTCGGCTTTACTACGCTTCGAGCAACTCGCAACGACCTCATCCGCAGATCTTTGCCGTTTGGCCGTGGGACCAGCTGTACGCAGAGGTTCTCTCGAAACCGTGGTCCAACCCCGGTTGGTCCCTGTTTGAGGTAACCTTGGTTTGACCTTGTCTCGTCTTGCCTTCACCTTGTGACTGCTGGTTCCGCCTTTTCCACACTCCTGTTTACCACTTTTGACAACATTGGAGTAGGGAGGACCTTCCTTAATCGTCGTTTTCCCTTCTTCCCTTCCCTTGCTGACACCGATGCCGCAACACCGTTTGTCACTTGTAGCGACATTGGATTGGAACGGTTCAGCCCTGTCCCCCTTCTTCTTCCTGCCTCTTTTCCTCCTCTGTCTACCTACTATTTCCCTCTCCCGTTTGTCACTTTTGGCGTCATTAGAGTGGGATGGACCTGCCTTGCTCAGACCCTCATCTGTGGAAGCAGACAGAATTGTGACAGCTTCGATCGTCTTTGCTTTGGGAGCATAGTGACGCTCAAAATTGTTCACTATCTTCGTATGCTTCCTGATGAGATCCTTGTCCCTGGAAGTAAGAGTGGTCGGGTCTGCGTTTTTCATTTTCTGCAGATAGTTCTTAGCAGTCCTGTAGAACTTTCGTTGCTTCGCTTCTTTCGAAGTAGAACTACTGTGGACTGCTGCACTACCCGCTTTAATGACCGTCGCGTCGGAGTCAGAGTTGAGTAGCTCGTCTTCAGTTTCTGAACCAGGAACATTGTGAAGGACTTGTGAAATGCTAGATTCCTCGGTGTCCCTATGAAGGACATTAGAAATGCTAGCTTCCTCCGTGTCACTTCCTATGCTCAACCTGTCCAGAATCCTCAGAGTCGCTAAGTCCAGGTCCCCAACCTTGTCGGTGTTGTCCTGTCTGGTCAGAGTAGGTCGCCCTATGCTAGATCTGCCAGTATCCGTCGCCGTTTCCGTTAAGCTTGCTGTTATTGTTGTCTTTGTCGCCTCCGTACGTTCTTCCTTGTTATTTTTGTTTGTGTTTGTTGTAAGGACAAAATTTGTGCTTCAAATTTTACCAACATGTCTGATGTGATTTCATTTCAGTTTTAGTAGAGAGCCGAGGCACAGCCGAGAGCTGAGCGTCGCAGGTCGTGTGGGTCAAGACCCGGGCGACACAAAACAGGTCGCCACCATTGATCTCTGACGGGGAAGCCCGAAAAAGGGCATACAAACCCAGCAGTTACGGGGTTACCCGAAATGAAAGAACAGCTTGCAGTTTCACCCGGGGAAAAGATGCAGGTTTCCCCTGCAGATAGTTGAGAAATACAAACGATACGTTTTAATTCACATTACATGTAAAAACCTGAATTATTCATATATATTCATTCTTTTCCATATTTATGTTTATTCACGTTCAGCTTTAATTCAACTATTAATAAAATTAATTAAAAAAAGGAAATGAAATAATAATAAAAAATGAAGTTTCCAAATTTTGAAATGTTAACTTAGTTAGAACTAAAAGATTAAGCTCAACAATATGACAAAATAAACACCAAACACAACTGAAACAATCTCCGCTTTAGTTGTGTTTGTCTAACGAAGCCAATATGTTATGATTTAGCAAATGGGTCTGTTGGGGTTAAACAACGACGACAGGGAATTTCTCCCAGTGTATGTCCATAATATGTTTACACACACCCAAACTAACGTATTTTATTTTATTTTATTTTATTTAGGCTGACAGCAGCATAATCAATTTTGCTCGAAAACAAGTCATTAGTTCGAAAACAAGTCATTAGTTCGAAAACAAGGCATCCAACCTGTGCCAACACGTTGTGAGTAGTTGCCAACATTTTCGAGATGGCCGCCAACCCCAAGTTGATTATTATGTTGAGGAGCAACATAAACAGAGATATGGAAATTGATTGCATAAGAATTTACAACCACCGGAAAATACACCCCAGACGTAGATGTCCACCCTATTGGGAAATCTACACCCTCAAATTTAATGAAAAAAAAACCCAACACACCTAAAATGAACAATTCAGCACATACCGGAAGCACTTGACATGAAGTTCGACCTCGAGCCGAGGCAATCTTAGAATAAAAGAGAGAGATGTGGTCCGACTCGAGGCAGTTGTGAATCAGCAGTGAAACGGATAGTACGTAAGTGAGAGTTTCCATTTTTGTGACCAACGCTGCACGTCAACGCAGCAGTCAAAGAAAATTTGCTCAAACGAGACATAGCCCAGCCAGCACACGGAAGCAGCAGATAATTCCAAGGAAACCCAGTCAGGATACTGAAGCAGCGACGTCGACGTTCACCGACAAACTACGTCAGCGCCGACACGGGCAGCAGAAGACACCCCGGCGGCAGCGCGCAGCCTGCAGGTAGGTCTGTGAGTTAACATAGCAGGATAGAAGATAGATAGGGAGCGAATAGGGAATTAAGTTAGGTTGGTAAGGGGTATATGCACTCTGCCAAGTAGGGAAATTGATTTTAAAACATTCCAGAGTTAGTCGAGCATAGGGAAATTCAGACCTTCCTATGGTAAGGGGTATTTGCACTCTGCCAACTAGGGAAGTCTGACATTTCAAGAGATTCCGGGAGAACAGACAGTAGGAGCTCTAGCAGCCTTGGTAAGGGGTATATGCACTCTGCCAAATAGGGGCGCTAGACAATATAAAAGGAGAACGCGTGAGGGAACCGAGACAGCTTATGGTAAGAGGTATATGCACTCTGCCAATTAGGGAAATCTATATTGTAGAAATCGTAAGGTGAAGTAGTGAGCCAGGCCGAGTTGTGAGTCACAAGGACGTGACGTATTATAGCTTTGGTAAGGGGTATTTGCACTCTGCCGAAGTTATAATAGCAGCAAACCAATTAGCCAGGGCGTTAGGGCATCCACACCTTCCTTGGTAAGGGGTATTTGCACTCTGCCAAAGCTCCCAGTTCCTCCATCCCATTTCTTATCAGTAGAGTTAGAGACGCACCCAGTAGGGCGAAGTAGAGCAGGTTGCTCACACTCTACAACCGCGCTGCCGCCGGTACTATCGACTGGAGAAACACCACGCGGCTGCCCTTCGGAGCTGTAGCCGACAACCTACGGTCAACGGACCCAACAGCGACGTGCACATGAGGATTTGGTGACACCTTTCTTTCTTTTATATTACTCTTTATTATTATTATTACTTAAGAAATTTATAACTATACTTTTAAACGCTCATGAACTTTACGTAAGTTTTGGAAATAGATACTCTAAAGAGGTATCATTAGATAATTTGTATTTATTTCTTCCAACTAAACATTCGATAATAAAAATTATAACGTTCGATTGTAATTTGTGCGTTTTATTTGGAGTCCTTAAATTAAAAGATTATAAATTTTTGGCACGACCCTGGACAGCCGCTTTGCTGTCCCAGCTATGGACCCAGGTCAACTGGGAGTCGTGACATTGTATTTTTGTTCATTTTTGGTGCCACGAGTAGCTAGGGAAAGAACGTCATCCATGCCAGAGCCCCGCATACCATGGAAAGGCCACAATTACTCACTGAGACGGCCAGGTACCGGAGGTGAAGTCTCCGTTCCAATACAGCTGGTATTACGCCCTGGCTGCAAATCATCCAATGGGCACGGTGCAACATAACACCCTGGGTTAGGGAGATGACAACTCTTTGTTCATTGCTCCACAATGGCCTGTATGACAAGGGTGACCCTACCAGGAGCTTAAGCTGCCGTCATCATAGCCCAATGTGTCATTGCAACTTAAGCCCCTACACCACGACAAGGTGGCTGTCCTTCGTAGGAGTATTTCAGGGTTACTTTTCGTTAAAAGTAAAAATATATATTAGTTCAAAAATACTGAATAATAATCAACGTCATGACTTAGAAATATTCTTATCTGACAAAAATATGTAAAACAAAATAAAAGTTGATGGAAAAGTCATGTATATGTGGTAAAGGGTAGTGGTCGGGTACAGTAATAGCATTCAGTCGTCTGTAATCTATAATTGTAATGGTCGCCAATTTTTTGGTTTACGTTTACCTACAAGGTGGAATGAAGACGAAGTTTTCGAGTCAGACGGTCTGTAAATTCCAGACATTACTAGAAAATCGAATTCTTGTTTTGCAATTTTTAGTTTTGGTAAGTCCAACCGTCGTGGTCGTGTAAATGGTAACTGTTCTTCTGTAACTATGTGGTATACTGTTTTATGTTTGATTGGTGCAGTGTTATCGGGTTCTGTGAAAAGTGAAGGGAAGTGTTTGAGTAGCTGTGTGTATTTATTGTCAAGTGTAAATAATTTTGGTAATTGTGTTTCGGAATATTTAGAAATTGCTTTGGCGGATAATTTTGTAAGGGGGTCAATGAGTTTCTTGTGTTTTAAATCTATTGAAAGTCCATATTTGGTAAGAAAGTTTGCGCCTATAATAGGTGTTGTAATGTCTGCTAGTATGAAAGTGAAGCGGAATTCTCGTCTGAGTTTTAGATTTATATTTAATAATTTTTTTCCGTAAGTCGATATTGCTGTGCTATTAGCAGCTTGGAGTGTCAAATCAGATTTTTTATGAATTTTGAATTTAGTGCATGGCAGTACGGAAACTTCCGCATCACTGTCGATCAGAAAATTTAGGTTGTTGTCGTTGTCAAATATATATAAACGGCGTGTTAATGTTATTGAACTCCCATCATTAGCCATTGCAATGATGGTGCGTTTTAGTTTGTTGTAAATTGTGTATTGTTTTGTAGGTTATTTTGGGTGAATGAACACGGTTGTTCACATTTTTTAGCGACTCCACCGAATTTAATATGGTATTTGTAAACCCAATTGCTCGGTCGTTGGCGTGACGTGTTTCTAGTTCGACGCGATGAGAACCCTCTGTAGCTGAAATTTCGGGAATTGGATCGAGAGCGATTATATTGTCCATTTTTAAGTTCTTGAACTTCAAGTGAATGCATATATACATACATATATGCATATACAGTATAAACTCGACTACCGCAACTCTCGTTATGCGCAACTTCTCGATTAACGCAACACCATAATAAAAAGCATTGTAGACTCAGTTAACGCAACTTTAAAAAAAATTACCTCTGTAAACGCAACTATTTTTTTTTTCTTCTATTTTCCTGTACTAACTTTGCGTTTTGTCGTTATTTTACCGTTGTTTCTCGGAACACACACAGTATGGAATACACAAAGTTTCGTACGAGAAGAAAAAGAATCATCAAAGTTTACATGTCTGTATGTACTTGAGCTATGTATGTACATATTATAAGCAATAACATAAAATGAAGATAGTGAGAGTTAATTTCTTCACTATATTTCGTACTTTTTGACAAGCAACAAGACACTTGTTCTAATCAGTTTCGTGAAAAACATATCGCAATCATTAGCATAATAAAAGCGCATAAAAATGCCAAAAAATAAAAACAAAAAAGGTGAAATTTTGAGTAAGCTTGAAAAAAGCGTATCGGTGAAAGCACTATGCCAGGAATACAATGTTCATAAATCAACAATAACCAGAATAAAGCAAAATAAATCAAAATTAATTAAATTTGTTTCAAATGCTGAATCCGGCCGAGGAAATCGAGTTGTAATTAGAGCCTGTGAAAATCCAAGAATGGAAAAAGCCCTATATAAATGGTTTTTAAAGCAAAGAAAACGAAATTTGACAGTTTCTGCAGAGATCTTAAAGTCGAAGGCTATTCAACTGCATAAACAAATTCAAGAAAAACCTGGTAATTTCCATGCAAGCAACGGATGGTGTTCAAATTTTAAAAAACGACATGGTATTCGGATGCTTAAAATTTGTGGAGAAAAACTCTCAAATAAACCAACACTTACCGAGCCCTTTTTGCTAAAGTTTCATGATAAAGTATCAAAGCTTAATCTAACACCGGACCAAATCTATAATGCAGATGAGTCTGGATTATTTCATAAAATAATGCAAAATAGAACACTTGTAAGCTTTAATGAGGCATCTGCATCGGGGCAAAAAGTTAGCAAGGAACGGATAACATTTTTAGCCTGCTCCAACGCATCTGGCTTACACAAAGTAAAAATGATTGTTATCTGCAAATCATTAAATCCTCGAGCTTTCAAAGGTTTTCAAAACAATTCTGTTGTCTATAAGGCTAACAAAAATGCATGGATGACGTTAGCGCTGTTTGAGCAATGTTTTCATGATACGTTTGTTCCCGAGGTACGTTTACATTAAAAATCTGTTTGAAAAAAATAGAAAATGAATTTTTATTTTTAGGTCAGGTCATTTCTTCAATCGAAAGGTCTTCAAAAGACGGCGTTATTGCTACTGGATAATGCACCATGCCATCCAAAAGATGGCGAGTTAAAAAGTGACGATGGTTTGATAACAGTCATGTGTTTGCCACCAAATTGTACAGGACTTATTCAGCCAATGAACCAAAATGTTATTAACATAACAAAGTTGTACTATAAGAAAAGCCTCTTAGCACATTTAATTGGAAGTATAGGCTCAAATATCGAAGAAAAAATCAAAGCTTTTTCCTCACGTGATGCAGTTTGTCTTCTTGCAAATGCATGGGATCAATTGCCTTCGGATATTATAAAGAAGTGCTGGAAAAAGATTATGTATGCTAAGAATCACTGGACAGATGAAGATAATTTAATGTAATAATAGCGTAATAAGAGCAGAAGTCGTCAGAGAAAATGCATTAATGCTGTCTGTCTCAGACTATTTTCGAGAAATTATGCCAGAAGAAATAATTTCTAATGCTGAAATCCATGAATGGGTATTTGAAAACGTTGAAAAAGGCTCGAATTTTTGAAGTGAAGATGTAGATGAAGTGCAAGAAATCGATAGCTCAGATGACAATGTTGTTGAAGTTCTAAAACATTCAAGAATTACCCACCAGACTGCTATTGATTCATATAACAATTGCATTCAATGGGCTGAAGAAAATGGAATGGATCTTAAGGATATTCTTATGCTTCAAAATCATCGTGAAACTGCTGTGCAGGGACACATATCAATCAACAAAACACAGTCAAAAATATCTGATTTTTTTAAAGGTAAATACAAATTATCTTTAAACTTTTAGTTAGTATATTTTTATTTGAGTTCGATCTCCTAACAGGATAAGTATGTATGTACATATGAATATGAACTAATATGAATTTTTTAAGTTTCTTTTTTTAATAAAACGTTAAAAAATCTACTAAATTAACAGTGTTTATTAATACAAATAAAAATGCTTTCAAAAACACATGCACAGCGAGGGTAATATACATACAAATTTTTTAACTCGGTTTGCGCAACAACCGCGTTTATTGCAACTACCCGAATTTCTATTAGTTGCGGTAATCGAGTTTATACTGTATATATATACAGGGTGTCCCGCAATTGAGTGCAACTATTTTCGGAGGTGAAAGGTTATGTAGAGCTGAGAAAAAAATCGTATGGGGGGGGTCTATTTTCACATTCTTAGGAGCTACAGGGTTAATTAATATGTCAAGACTTTGATTCACGTTATTGTTTAACGAAAATAAAAGTCAAAAGGGATTTTTGAATAAAATCAAGTACTGTGATGATGACTTCTTGTGAACGAGCAGTCACTAGATATTCGTACTTAGTTTTGTCTACGGTTATTGCTTTCGATTGAATTCGATATCTGCATGTGCGAACCATGCATCTGGACAACTGGTCCAGAATTGTGGTAATTTAACCGCCGTCGCATGAATTTCTGTACTGGCTGAAGTATTGAGAGGATTGGTCGGTAATTCTGTCCCTAAATTTATTAAGTGTGTGCGTGTATTACCTTCTCCATGGTGAGCAATGTGTGGGGGTGTATATTATAAACTCATTTTGAAATTTTTGTAAATTAAATTAAAAGTGTTCCTATTTGTTTTCCTATTTGTTTCCAATCTGTAAATTGGGTGCAGTGGAATGCCTACGGTGTGAAACAATTGGTTTCTTACGTCCCAATTGTTTTACTACCGTGTAAAAAGCTACCTCGTGTTAAGCTATATAATAATGTTATACAATGTTACATATATATAAATAATAATATATATAAGCTATATATTAGCTAAGCTAATTAATATATATATAAAAAATTTTTTATTTTCTTTTTTTATTATTTTATTTACTGTTGTTGTTATCGCAGCTAATGTTGTTATTGTTGTTCTGCTTATGCTGTTGTTGTTGTTGTTGCTGCTTATGCTGTTGTGTGATAACCGTTGAGACGTTGTTATTATTGTTGGTCGGTTGATGCTTCGTGTGTTTTTGCTTTGTAGTGACCGTGTCTACTGCTGTTGTTACTTTGACTGACTTTAATGGCGTTGTTGATGATTTATTATTGTAGACTATAGTTTATATATTTTGATAATATCGTTTCTTAAATGGTGGATTTAAGCCAGTTGGATGATCAAGAAATGATTTTGGTTTTTGATTTTCTATAAGTATGTATAGTTGAATGTTGTTGCTACAGTTTCTTGTGGTTGTTGCTGTTGTCAACGTTGGTTTTATTGGTGTTTTTGATGATGACGGCTAGCCATTTTTTGCGCTGATGTTTCCGAGTTGGGCGAAAATTTAACTAGTCCCCACGTTTCATTCAGTGAGTTGAATTGAATTCTTAGGTACATTGCTTAATTTTAATGCACCACTTCGTTTAACAACATTTACATGTATTCTCCTTGTAATTGAGTTGTTAAAGATGTAGCTGTTGGTTTTTTATAACCACGGCGGTTGTTGATGGGTGCCGTAATTTTAGTAAATGCACAGGTTCGCAGGATCGCCAATATAGCGGTTAATAATAATGCGCTATTTTAATTTTATAGTTTTATATTTTATACATCTAAATTTATTTTATAACAATTTATTTTCTTGTACATATATTTTTTATTGAATTCTGGAACAACAACTTATTTTTTTGATGAACAGTTTTTTTATGAATAAAAAAATTAAATTTTTTGATTAATAAAAATTGACAAAATGAAAAATGATTTTTCTAATTAATATCTAATTAATATCTAATTCTAATTAATATCTAATATACAAAAAACACAAAACCTGTCGAAAATAGTCTTAACTGCCGTAGCTGGACTCCTAGAGGGGTCATATATATGAAGTGGTCCTATTATTTTTGCCTTTCAACATTTCTTCCGAAAACACCTACCCCCTATCTACCTCCACCCTTCCTTGGGTCCAAATACAAAAAACACAAAAAGTGTCGGAAAATGTTTACATCGACCGTACCTGGACTCCTAAAGGGGTCAAATATATAAGAGCTGATCCTATTATTTTTTGCTCTTCAATATTTCTTTCGAACACACCTACTCCCTATCTGCTGCTATTCTTTGGGTCCCCATACAAAAAAAACACAAATACTGTCGAAAATAGTTTATATCGGCTGTAACTGGAATCATAGAGTGGTCAAATATATAAGTTGGTCCTGATTCTTTCTGGCTTTCAACATTTCTTCTGAACACACCAACCCCGTATCTATCACCCTAGAGGAGTCAAATATATGAACTGGTCCTATTATTCTTTGCTCCTCAACATTTCTTTCCAAGACACCTATCCCCTATCTGCCATCCTTCCTTGGGCCCCCATACCATTCGAAAAATATAATAAGTCGAATCGAAAATCGAGTTGCTGTCTCTATTTTGTGAACTTTGTTGACTTTTTTTAATTTTGCTCAAAAAGGGCTTTAAAAAAGCTTTTGTCTCACAGCGAAAAATAAATATTAAGGGTATTCACTTCACTCCTGAAATATCAGAAATCGGAAATTTGCGACGAGTGAAATTTCCGAAGTGAGCGACCGTTTTTAATGTTTCGTTTTTTCACATGCATCTGTCAACCTTTAAATCGCCATCGCTTCATTTCGTTAGTCATGCGATGCATGTCAGCATTTATTAGCAAGTAGGCGAGATTTGGCAGAATGCTCTTCTTCTTATAGAAGTTATCACATTCACAATGACTCACACTCATTAAACAGATTCGCTTATGATAACTGAACACATCTTTTCTTCGCAAATTTCCGACGATTATTTTTCATCAACTCATTTTGCGCACTTACAAAGAAAGAGCTTTTTTCTGGTGAGGATAAGAATAAAGAACTTGTATGGTTATGCTCTTTTAATTTTAGTTAATTATTTTAATAATAATCGGCAAATTTATATAGCCATAGCTATCCAAGACAAAAAAATTATTCAAATAGCGCCTGCCGTCTTCCTTCTCTGCGAGGCCGAACATACGTGAGTTTTTTTTTATATCATAGTATAGATACATATGCCAGCCAAAAGTTAGGGGTATTGCCGGGAAAAATTGTATATAAAATAGCAGCTTCACCTGCGTGGTTCACTCGAACTTTGTTTGGCTACGAGTTTAAAAAAAAAATATAAATTAATGTTTTAAATAAAAACAATCTTAAGATTATGTACTTCTTTGCATTATCCATTTTCCTTGCTGATATAATAAACAATAAAATTTCATCGAAAAAACAGCTGGCGTTTGAATGCTATGAGTTTCACATTCTCACCATGCGTGGTAAATTTTCTTAGCTTTTATAAGCTTTCAAATTGTAAATGATTTTAAAGAATATGAACATTTACTTTAAGACGGATTTACACATTTCACTCAAAACCATGACAGTGAACTTTGACAGTGAATCAATTTTTAATTTACATTATTCAATGTGCAAATTTAAAATTCAATAGATGATTCGATGTAGAATGTCAAAATTTATTCGTTGGTTGATTTATTTTATTGACGTTTAAAAAATAATAGCAATGCCATCTAAAATAATAAAAAACCGGAATTAAAATAATAGTTCTAGGATTGTAGGAAGAACTACAAAAATAAATGGAAAAAAGCATAAGCACGATTTACCTTCACTTTCATCAAAAGCTGGAAATATTTATACGTCTTTAACTGTTCAATGTGGATGACAATCATCTTCATCTTCTTCTTAAAGATGAAACTCAATTTACACTTTTCAAATCGGATAATTCATCCAAAGTGAACTATGATAGTGAAACGTGTGAATTCGCCTCTACATAACAATATTATTAACAAGAGCTCCTTAGCAATTCCTTGTTTTGTTAACAAGCAGCCGTAAATCACTCTTTTTCGCTTTTGTTCGAACTGTCCATGTTAGAAATAATAAAGGTAGTTGCACGGCTAAGAGCCGACTACCATAACTGTAACAAAAAAGCAAAACCAACACTACGCGGAGACTCAGGTTTCCAAGTGAGAGAAAATTATTTGGATTGATTTTGACAATTATGGTAGCTGGGAAAGAGAGTACAATCAGCCGCGATGCAACCCTCTTTTCATTGTACCATGGAACTGTCAAAGTTAGCTCTTAGCTAAAAGTTGTACAGATTTAGGGATTTTTTTTTGGTTTCCTTTGATCCATTTTGACAGTTGCAATACCCGTCCACCTATTTTCTATTTCTATTAGAATGACACCACCATGTGGTAACTCCATTCTGAGTTCCAAACTTCTGTGATTTTTACTTCCAAGGCTATTTGATATGAAAAACTAGGCTTATGTGGGCGGAGCCACACCCCCTCGTCCAATGCCCGTCTAAGATTTCTATTACAAAGACATAACCAAGTGGTAACCCCATTAATAAATTTTAAGACACGTACCATCTCCGGCCAAACACTCGTAAAAAATTTATTTTCTCTACGTTTGAGTACCATTTCCTTAAGCGGCTTGGCAAATGCAGTAATTGCCGAATGTTTTTTTAATATGAAATAAACAATTTATTTTTTTCTGCTATGTAATTGCTTATGAAACAATATGCTTGTATTCATTAAGCTCAGTACTAATGACTTTTTAAAGACATCTGCTAAGCAATGGCTCAGTCTTCAGTCATGAGGAAGATGAAATTATAAGATATATTAGCAATACTTATTTATATTAAAGGTAATATGTGGCAACATTTCTCTACTTGCTGTTTTTCTATTTGCTTTGTATTTATTATTTCATTTTTTCAATCGCTACAACACATATAACATTATTATTTCTTTCTTTTCAATCGTATTTTACTAAAGAATCAAATAAAAACAAATATATGTTTTTATTTTTAAAAAAATTTAAGGCAAAACGAAACTTTGAGCTGCAACTTTTATGAAAATTTTCCAATAAATTTTATTCTGTTTTTTCTTTAAATCTTTATTGCTTAAGTGATTCTTGTAATTTTCATCTTTATTCTTGGCAAAATCTTATGCTTAGCAAAAACTGCTCGGAAATTACTATATTATATTGACTATGTAGTTACCTCAGATCAGGTCGTATGAGATATATTAAAATATAATTTCTCAACACTGTACCACTTCATACAACTTTATTCGACTCCATTCATGATGAAAATAATGACCCACTTAAAACGCAACCTACTCTGCTTCTCCCACTTACACCAATCATGACTTTATTTTACCTAGAAAAATGCTGCAAATTCAGATATTGGCAAGACTTCGCCCTCATGTACAACTACGTAGCAATCTTAAAGTACGCAGCTGAGCGTTTAACAAGAGGCGAGTTAATTAATTAAAGGACAACAATATATGCTGCATAACAAACTTGCATAAATAAGCGAATTGTCGAAAATTTGTGCTGGAGGGTAAGTTTGAGTTATACCGTTTTTATAAAGCTCCTTTATTAACAGAAAAAAAAAGAACAGAAGAGGGCGAACATTAAAAAATCTAAGGGAAGCCATACTTAGGCAGACTCGTGCATAAAAGCTAAGTTTTGTAGCTTTAGGTCGGCTTTACAAAAAAGGTGTGGGCCTAATTTATGACATCCTTAGAAGCTAAAGGGTTTGGCAGCTTCATTATTATTTTTTTTTCTCAGAATAACTGTTGGCTCTGTTGTTGCTACTTTTAATCCTACTTCTTACTTTGTAACATCAACTTTGATCTTAGACATGCTTTTAATTAAGTTTTCAATGTTGCTCTTGTAATGAAATAAAAAGGCCGAATTTCAGTGTTCTGTGTGTGTGTGTATGTGTGAAAGTGGTTCAATTGTTGTGCGCACTGCTAACTCAGAGAATAATTATTGTAGAATTTTGTTGAGTTTTTAATTCAACGAATTACATTTTGTGTTATATTTTATGCTGTGCTTATATTGTTTTGATCTTTTAAGTCTTCTTTAATTTAAAAAAACGTCAAGATTTCGCGATTACTTTTCAGTAAACTTCAGTAAAAAAAAACACAGGTGCGTCGTTGGACAACCTTGACAGCGAAGCTTCTTCACAGGTTCATAGATTTGATAATTAATTCTCTATAGATGCCATTTCTTCAATAACATATAAAACTCACTTGCCAAAACTCACTTGTTATGGCCTAATTATGTTCACGTAACGCGACGTAACGTGGCCGCAGCAAATGGCAGATTGCACGTAGCAAATCTCGTGTTGATTATGCAGACGCACATTTACTTAAAAAAACTTCAAATCAGCTGCTTTTATTTACAGAAAGTAAAACATTTGTTAATGGTGGCAAAATTAAAGTAATGGAGCAAAAATTGTTACATAAATTACAAAATTACACAAATGCAAATGAAATAAAGATTTATTTTTTTATAATCAATAAATTTCACTATGATCCAATAATTACTTACTTACTTAGGTGGCCGTGACAACCCGTGTCCGGATTTCGACCGACCTCATCAGCTCTCGCCAGGCGCCTCTGCTTTGCGCGCGCCTTCTCCAATCGGATACACCAAGTGCGGTTAGGGCTTCCTCAGCCTGGTCCATCCATCGGAGGCATGGTCTCCCTCGTCGTCGTTGACCAGCGACCCTCGCTTCGAGCACCTTTTTCGCTGGAGCTTCGTCGTCCATACGATGGACATGACCCAGCCAGCGTAGTCGCTGCACAGTTATACGCCGAACTACGTCAATGTCTCCGTAGAGCTCATACAGCTCGTGGTTCATTCGGATGCGATAGTCATCGCCGACTCGAACAGGACCGAAGATTTTGCGAAGAACTTTTCTCTCGAACACCCCCAGAGCGGCTGCGTCAGTTTGCGAAACTACCCATGCCTCAGCGCCATAAAGCAGCACAGGTAGAACGAGCGTCTTGTAGAGTGTTAGTTTTGTCGATCGAGAGAGGGCTCTGGAACTTAGTTGCTTACTGAGCCCGTAGTAGCACCTATTAGCAATTATTGTTCTTCGCTTTATCTCCAGGCTGATTTCGTTGTTAGTATTAATGGCGGTGCCAAGGTATACAAACTCCTTGACTACTTCAAAGTTATAGCTGCCGGATGAAACGTGGGAGTCTAAACGCCGAGCTCCCTTGTTTGTAGACAGCATATACTTTGTTTTACCCTCATTTATCGTCAAACCCACTTTGGCTGATCCCTTTTCGATAGCGGCGAAAGCAGCGGTAACATCTCTCTTGGTTCTGCCAACAATATCAATATCATCAGCGTAAGCAAGGAGCTGGACACCTTTATAGAAAATGGTGCCATTACGATGCACACCGGCCTTTCGTACGATCCCCTCCATGATGATGTTGAAGAGATCGCAAGACAGTGGATCGCCTTGCCTGAAACCTCTTTCGGTATTGAAGGTTTCGGAGAGGTCATTTCCTACCTTGACGGAGCTGCGTGTGTTGCTCAACGTCATTCTGCAAAGTCTAATCAACTTTGCAGGTATACCGAACTCAGACATTGTTGCGTATAGGCAATCCCTTCTCGGGCTATCGAACGCAGGGGAACAGGGGGCGAACCTTCACATGGCAACGTGTCTGACCGCCTCAACCTGGCGAGGCCAGCATTATCCATGTCGAAATCGTCTCAAGTCGACTCAAACCTCCAAGTGGTGTTCCCTGGGCAACGGCAAACTGGCATCCGTCAGTTTGACGGCTAATTTGAGCGGCGGGTCGATCCATAGACCTTAAACATGGAATGTGCGCAGGGTTTGGGTCCCGCCACATTACTACTGCCCAATGAAAACTAAACCAGCCTCGGATCCAATAATTAAATAATTAAATAATTATGCGTTAAATGTCAAAATTTATCAGTAAATGTACCGCACATAAACTAAACGCACATAAACAATCAAAATGCAGCTGCCACAAAAACGCTGAGTTACATAGAGTTCAAAAAGAAATTTAACTTTTTATTTGTTCTACGTTTATCTTAAGGTAAGATTACGATTACCCTAGCGTAAGGTAGCGTAGCGCTACGCTGCCAACTGTCACAAAAAATCTGTTTAATGAGAAATTTGTACAAGTCGTTATCGAAGTCGTAACGTGCCGGGAAGTAGTGCAGAAGTCTGTAAAAAATAGATTTCTACGTAATGCTACGTTTTTTGACAATTCGACAACTATGATTCAAGCTTAGAATATAGAAATAAAGGAAGAAGTATTTCAACAAAAGAGTGAAGCTTTTGCTTTTTTGGTGTTGGTTTACCCACACATAGAAAAATTCACAGAGTGCCGTAGTCGGGTGCAGCGACTTAAAGGGTAATAACTTATTAAAATATTCAATAAAGTCGAATCAAAATTCTGAATTGAAGTAAACATTCACAAATCATCTACATATATATATATATAAAAGTTTTACAACAAAGTCGTGAAATGTGTTACTAATTTCATAACTAGAGAACGAAGCGTCTGATTTGCTTGGAGATTTTTTTGTTGTGTAAAATTATTTTTTTATTGGATATCTTAAAAGATCGCAATCGACTAAGCACTCGCGCTCGCACTTACAGCGGACTTTCGATGTGTCTGGCAAGATGTAAAAACCATTAAAACTGTCCGGCTATTGAGGTAACATATTTTCATAGGTCCCCAAGTAACATATATGAAATTTAGCTTTTATACTATAACAAAAGTATAATTATAATTTATTAAAGCTTAGGGGTGTCTGGCAGGGGGTAGCAACTGTCATTAGTGTCTGGCAATGGATGACGAGATTTCTAAAGTTATGTTTTAGAAAATATAAAAAAATTGTGCTTTATACATTAACCAATTTAATGTACTATTTTATACACCTTTACTACCGGTTACCTGCCCAAGTAACAACAACCCAAACTATATAGTCCCTCGTCGTTCTTACCTGTATAGGGGACATGCGCAGATAAACTCTCAGCTTTTATAAAATAACGAAGGTCTGGCCCTCGTGGGCTCTTAGTCTATAAATATGATCAAGCATTGCTTGGAACATATTTTAGCAACAGGAGCTGAGGTAATCGGTGCTACATTCGATGGAGGTGTAAATTTCACTGCTGCTAGACTATTAAAAGCTGATATTACACATATTAGTTCAGAAAGTGTTTTCAAATTAGATTCTTTGTCAACTAGCTTGCACTAAATTTTGAGTTGACTTTTATTTACTTTTATGATAATGTGTTTTTATGTGTAAAACCTGAAATGTTTATTTTTTTCAAATTTTCAATTTATATACTTTTATTGCATTCAACTACACCTTCTAGATGCGGTATAGCACACGGAAATAAAAGCTTTCTTGAGCAAGCGAAAAAATCATTTTCATAAAAATAATCAGAACAAACAACTGTATTCAGATTGACCACACTAGCTTCCAACCCTAGCGCATGTGTCCATTGAAATTTCATATCCAGAGAGCGTGGAAATCTGAAAATAAGGCTGAGGAAGCCCTAACCGCACTTGGTGTATCCGATTGGAGAATGCTCGCGCAAAGCAGAGGCGCCTGGCAAGAGCTGATGAAGTCGTCCGAAACCCGGACACGGGTTGCTACGGCCACCTAAGTAAGTAAATAAGTAACTTTTAAAGTCAAAACCTTAAAATAACATAAAATAAATTACATATATACACAAAACATACTTACTGCTTATTTTTTTATTGTTGAATGTCAAATTTCCACACCAATTACATATACCGGCATATAATGCCAGCGACTCTTCATTTTAACTCTCCACACATGGTTATGAACTTGGCTGCACTAAACAAATTTTTTCCTTCAACAGCGTACTATCTAGCGAAAAAAATTCCGCTGCCTGTTCGTCGTAAAAAACTCAATGTACTTCTTATGGGAATTTTGTTTTCGTTTTTACAACAAATTTGCTTCTACTTGCTTCAAGATGTCACAAGCGTCGGTGTTTTGTGGCTGCACTGCATTGATCGATATGGCAGTGCTAGTGTATTGGTTGGAATGAATTCGCACTTTATCATTTTTTTAATAAGCTTGCTTTAGATTTAATGTAATAACTGTTTAAGTTTCTTTAATAATAAAGAGTTTTATATTGTAGTCGTAACACGTCTACAGTTTTCCTTTAGGGTTCCGAGTCCGAATCCCCACGGGGGCAAAGAAATATTTTTAATATTTAAAGTATTTAATTTTCTTGTTGTTATAAACGCAAGCAATAAGAAACTATAAAATTCTTAGAAAAAATCTGTCGAAAACATTCCTGATTTCACTCCAAGCAAATCACAGAACGAGGAGTAAAAAGCTTCGCTTCAAAAAAACCTAAAAGATTATTAAACTGGACAGTATAATCTAGTCGATAAATTGATACAATTTTAAAAATATCGATTTTTTACAAAATGGCGGACATTTGATTTAATTACGAACAAAGACTACGTAATTATTTATAAAAAAAAAAACGAAATGGGCATTTCAGCAATTGAAAGCACTTTGACCGAGCTTTTCATGGTAGTTTATTACTCTCTGAGGTTTGCCATTGTCTGCAGAGAGGTGACGGCCGAACAGAAAAATGAATTCAATTGAGAAAACTTTCTGTGTTAAAATGGGGATTCCAACCTGAGTTCTCTGGCGTATGAGCCACACACTCTACCCGCTACGCCACGGCCGCCACGTTTATGTATAGAATAAGCACAAAAAAAGATAATTGCAATCGGCTTATTAGTTTCCGAGATATGGAAAAATCCAGCTTGTCCGACGTTTCATTCGGACGCTTCTTTTGAAAATTTTTCTTACGATCCAAAGATATATTTAGGATATGTGTATTTTATCGAAACACTATCTATTGGTTTAATAAAAAAAAAATAAAACAATTTTTATTCAACTTAATTTTATAGCAAAATTTTTATTTTAAACATGCGTTCGAACGTTTCACGAAACGGAAGTTATTTTGAGACTAATTTCATACTATGTCCCCATCTGCGAATTCATCAGCAGTATAAAAAAAGTCAGAAGAGAATATTTTTTATAAATTTAGCAAGCTAAAAAAAAAGCCATACGCCGCACAGTGTTGTGATTCGTACAAGTTAGACGGAGAAAATTATTTTGTTGATTTTTTTTTTTAGTTTTCCATGTTCAAGGTAAAGGAAAGTTCAAAATAAAGTATTTCAGAAATTTTGGACAAGTGGGCGTGGCAACCCCCATGCAACTTAAACACATTTTGGGCTCTATTTTCGAAATGAAAGAAGCTACAACAACGAAACCAAAGGTAGACGCCAATTATTTGACTGCTAAACAGTTTCCAAAACTTAGACGCAATCGGACAAGTGGGCGTAGCATCCTTCATACAACTCAAACACATTTTTCGCTATATCTTCGAAATGAAAAAAGCTACAACTTTAACACATTTTGCGCTAGATCTTCGAAATGAAAAAAGCTACAACAACATAATCAAAGGTAGACCCCAATTTATGACTACTAAACAATTTCCAAAACTTAGACGCAATCGGACAAGTGGGCGCGGCAGCCCCAATACAAAAAAAAACACAGCCAATAACTGATTTTTATATAAACCATTTAAACTATTTTCCCTCTTAATGACTCGGTTAACAATGCAAAATATTTTTGTAAAGACAAAATTCATTACTATAATTCATAGTAGATCTTACTATCTTACTATTACACAGTAGATAGACTGTGGTAAATTGCATAACAGACATATGTTATTCGATTTAGTACCGCACGAAAAGATAAAAATAAATATGATGCGACGTCAGGAGAAGCCTATACTTTTTTTTTTATAAAAAAACTTTTTTTTAAAAAAAAAAACCGACTACAAAATGACTACAAGCTAAAAAATAATTTTAAAATAAATTTTCCTTTTAATTTCTTGGTCATATTTGGTAATATATTTAAACATATTATAACATTGGAAATCTTATTATTTTAATTTTTTTTTTATTATCATAATCATAAATATTATTACATAATTTCTTTATGAATACAAAAGCTTTTAAGGTCGGCGCTAATAAAAATGGACTTTTAATCAAAAGCGCCAACTTTAAAGCTTTTGTATTCATAAATAAATTAATATATTTATGATAATAAAACAAATAAGAAAAAAATTAAAATAAGTTTTCTAATGTAATAATATGTCTACATGAATTACCAAATATGACCATGAAATTAAAAGGAAAAGTTATTTTAAAAATAATTTTTAATTTGTAGGGATTTTGTAGTTGGTTTTTTTTTTAAAGCTTTTTTTTCTTTTTTAGAAAATATGATAAATTTTCGAAAAAAGTGTATAAAACTACATATATATAATTGTTCTTAAAAAATTTGTTGTATTAAATTCTGAAAGTTTGTTGGTTATTTCATAAATTTAAATTAGATGTCACGTGTTTTGAAATATTTATACCATTTTTTTTGTTATGAAGTTTATTACCCTAGAGTCAATTTTATTCGAGATATAGTGTTTTCTAATATTGCCCCTTTTATTAAATAAGCGCCCGCTTTCTTGACCGTCATTTGTGATAATTGTGCCTATCTCGTACTTCATTTCAGTACCCCAGCGTCAATATTAATTGAGATAGTGTTCTTCTAGTATTGCCAAGCCCTTTTGTCGAATAAAGCCTACTTTATTGACCGTATATTTTAATAATTCTGCCTACCCCTGTACTACAATAAATTTCAGTGCCGTAGTGTCTATATTATTCGAGATACACTGTTTTTCTAATATTGCCAAGCCCAATTGTCGAATACCGCCCACTTTCTTGACCGTAATTTGTCATAAGAATGCCTACCCCTATACTTAATTGCAGTACTATAGTATCAATATTATTCGAGATACACTCTTTTTCTAATATTGCCACTCCAATTTGTCGAATAAAGCCCATTTTCTTGACCGTATATTGTTATAACTGTGTCTACCCCCTCACTAAATTGCAGTACCCTTGTGTCAATATTATTCGAAATACAGTGTTTTTCTAATATTACCAAGCCCATTTGTTGAAGCTTGATCCCACTTCCCACTTTCTTGATCATAATTTGTAATAATAATGTAATACTACATTGCAGTACTCTAGTCTCAAAATTATTCAAGATACACTGCTTTTCTAATATTGCCAAGCCCATTTGTCGAATAACGCCCATTTTCTTGACGATAGTTTTTAATAATTGTGCCTACCCCTACACTAAGTTGCAGTACCCTAGTGTCAATATTATTCGAGATACAGTGTTTTTCTAATATTGACACGCCCCTTTCTTGAATACCGCCCACTTTTTTAAATGGACACCTCCGTGTTTATGATTTCTATCTGTTCACCAAAATTATGGCAATCAGGCATATGGTTTAGGAGTTATCGATGTACATACATTTACATTTCATACATGTCAGCTCCGACACGCGACTGCAGTTTACTCCTCTAGATGGATTACCTTGGAATTTGAGATGTATATTAAAGGTAAAGGGGGTGCATAAAGGCATATCTTATATTAGTAAAATTGTATACTTTTTAAATTTTAAAATATATTTATTACATAAATTCACTATGAGGTTAATTGATGTATTTCATTAATAGTAACGTCATTATTAAATACTGTAATATTAGGTTTGTGGTAATCGTGAAAACATAGCATCAATGGTTGTACCATATCTAGTCGTTCCCATTGTTCTTCCAGAAACTATATCTTAATTAACTTCTTCTTTCAAAAATTGTATTAAGCGCAATCCTTCATGTGTATAATGAAACACTTAAAAATTTCCATAAATTTTTCATGTTTTTTCGATTAAGATCAATTTGTGGACATATTCTGTATTAAATGTCGCGTTATGTCATAGCAATAAAAATTCTAGCTAATTCTAAATCCAGCAAGTTTTATTTAATTGAAATCGATTGAAAATTCGTCGAATTATTCAATTTGAAGTATTTCTACTTCACTACAAAATCACTAAAATAACTATGTTTTGCTATATTTTTTCAGATAAGACAAAGCAGCATGAAAAACATCGATTTTGTGCTGCTTTTAAAAGGTAAATGCTTCAAATTTAAATAACTCGACGAATTTTTTACAAATTTCAATAAAATATAACTTGTTGGAATTATAATTAACCGAGCTTTTATATTATTATCAATTATAATAAAAGCGCACTTCAATTTAAAGTACTCGTATGAGCAACGGCTACCTTAAAAATGCACACATATTCAAACACAATTTTTTTGTTGTGCTGTTGCTACCCTGTAGGAAAATCAACTAATTTAAAAGTAGTTGAAAAAGTAGTTTTTTGTCAACCACAACTAATTGAAATTCTGACTTTTTTCCATAGAACAAACTTACTTATTTTGTATGGTGACCCTATAGGAACAACCTAACTTGTTTTTAAAAACAACTAGTTAAAAAACTAGTTTAAAATAAACCAGTATATGAACTACTTTGAATTATATTTTGGCGGCATCCACTTCAATATATGAAGTAATTGAAATACTACTTAAAAACCAGTGATTGATAAACTACTTTGAATTATATTAAGGCGGCAACTACTCTGATGTTGGCATGTTTTAATTGAAAATTTTTATTAGATTACAAGCTTCTATATATTTAACCATGTTATCAAATATTATTATTATCAAATATTATTATAATAGTTTTCAATTGGTTATTTTAAAAAAATTAAAAAAATAATTTAAATGTAACTAATTTAACAAGTAGTTGAAAATATATGCAGACGACAGTCAATTGACTTATTTAGCGGACATCACCATACAAAATAAGTTAGTTCGTTCTATGGAAAAAAGTCAGAATTTCAACTAGTTGTGGTTGACAAAAAACTACTTTATCAACTACTTTTAAATTAGTTGATTTTCCTACAGGGGATGTCCACTAAATAAGTCAATTGACTTTCGTCTGCATATATTTTCAACTACTTATTAAACTAGTTTAATTTAAATTATTTTTTTAATTACTTTAAAATAACCAATTGAAAACTATTTAATATTCCATTTACTAAAGATGAATTTAAAAGCATAAAAATATTAAATTTCTATACATCAAAGAGATCATTTATTTGACTGTTTTGAAAAGTACATATATCATGCCAAAAAAATCATGCCTGTTCGACACAAATAAATTCTGAAATATAAAATCGGAAAGCGAAATGTAAAGAAAGTTAAAAGTGATCATAGTTTTTTAATTGAAAGTTGTGAAATGTCATTCTTTGTGGTGTTCTAATTGATTTTAAAATAATTCAAAATTGATATATGCCAAGCTTCATTGCCAGTTAATATAAAAAAGGACTAGTAATTACATTCAAGGAGCGCAACAGAAGTACGCTGCGATGGTATATATAATTTCGTTATTCCTTTCTTCATTGGAATATTTCTGCTTCCAACAGGGGATAATTCCAGAAGCTGGAGGAACTCTGCGCTTATATGTGAGCATGTCTACCACGGAAGCAGTTTACAAATACGGGCACGCCACCGCCTGGGTACATGAGCGAAGGTGCCGATCCAATTGATCGGAATTGTGTGGATACTGCTCCTGTTATTTAACACGAGCCAGCTTTTTGATGCTTCATTTCAAAATATGAGCTAAGTAAGCGTGTCAGCGGGATTTTCCACGCTTTGCAACCATCAATCATGGTCGATGGACACACCGATATTTTGCTTAGTGCTTCTTTTAAGTGTCAATCGCAATGAAGTGATAGAGCAGACTCGACGCTAAGTAGGGAAAGGCGTGCGTCTTTACTATTGGAGTGATGAGGTGTTTGCTGAATGGTTAAGCAATGCATCAATTTCCGTACAGAGTCCAAATTGTGCAATGTTTGCTTAACAGTACCAGTTTGTAATTTGAATATCTTAAATAATAAATAATTTTTAATAGAGTTTAGAGGCTGTTTATTAGTTTTAAAGTGTGTTTATCACGTCTGCCTTGCAGCTCAATGTCGTAAATAAAAATATATGTCTTTTTGAAACAAAATATTAGTGAAATTTGATGAAATAACATGGTTAAATATTTATAAACTTGTAATATAATAACAATTTGCAATTAAAACATGTCCAAGTCAGAGTAGTTGCCGCCTTAATATAATTCAAAGTACTTCATATACTAGTTTATTTTAAATTAGTTCTTTAATTAGTTGTTTTTAAAACAAGTTAGTTTGTTCCTATAGGGTAGCTGAACATAAAAAGAGATGAGTAGAGAGCAACATCGAGTTTATTGAAACTCTCTCTGCTGTGACTATGTATTTTGTTTCTTACGCTGACTGCGTAACGCTTGATTTTTTAGATAACGCTCGATTTCACTCGCCATAAAATTTTCATACCGCGGGCAATATATGAAATCGATTCTAAAGGAGTAAACTCCAGAAAACAGAGAAACAGAGAAACCGACAAACTTGAGAACTTCCCCCTTTTTGAAGTCGGTTAAAAAGACAGCATAACGTTATGAATACAAAAATTTGACGGCAGAGAAAAAGCTAGTATTTTTAAAATATTTAAAAAAGCAACGTTTTTAGCTTACACAACACATTTTTTTTAAATAAAAACAGAAAACTAAAACTAATAGATTAAATATTGATGAACAATAAAACAAAACACATACAATCGCGTTTACAACAAGTGGTCTACGGTTTCTGTCCAACTCTTAGTTCAGAAGTTATATAATTTTAAAAAAGTGGGGAAATCGTGATGTTTTGTAGCAAAAAAAATTATAAATTAATATGATGTGACGTCACGAGAAGCCTATTCTTTTTTATTATAAAAGAAAACATCACAACCTTGTGAATATAAGAATTTGAAGGTGGAGACAAAGCTAGTTTTTTTGAAATATTTAAAAATAAAAAATGTTTAGCTTTAAAAATAAAATTTGTTTTACATAAAAAAAAAAAAAACTACTAATAATGGATAAGATATTTTTTGATGTACTAAGAAATATACTTACTGTAGCGTTTACAACAAGTGGTCTACGGTGCTTGTGCAGCTGAAAGACAGTGAAAAAATCGTGATAGAAACAAGCGAAAAGGTTTATGGTATTTTCCCATACAAATTTTTGTAACTTTGATTCCACATGAACTAACGTATGCGGAATGAAATCTGCGGAATGATAAATGCATATTTATCGTTAACTATACGAGAGACCAAAGTGATATTGACAAGCAGTTAAAATTTTATGCTGGTAACTTCTTAGGTGTATTCAAAATGTCGAAAAAAGAAAAGCAACGTCGTGAGAGAATTTGTAATTTTTTTTTAATTTTTTTTTTGATTGGACAAAAGGGGATTTTTTCTCATATTGTTGAAGAAAGAATCAACCGCCGAACCTTCTACAACATCTTGACAACGTATGCTTTCAGACCACATGAAAAAAAGCTGGCTCTGGTAAAAGATTCACATTAAATGATTTTTGCGACAAGGTCTAAGCTAAGGCGAATAACTGATGGAAGAGTGGCAAAATCGTACAGAGAGTTGGATAAAAAATTTCAATGTGATGGCAAAGCAGTGAAGAAGTATCTTCTATTAATGGGAATCAAAAAAAGGCCACGAAAAAGTAAGCCAATGGTGTCGGAAGCTCAAAAATGTGTCCAAAAAATACGTTTGACAAATTTGGTTAAAAAAATAAAAAAGTAGAAAACAATGTGAAATATTTGGAACATTGTAAGTTACCAAAAAAAGTCTTATTGCGGCTCGCAATAAGTGTTTTGGATATGTTTGAGCCAGGCCCGTAGCCAGAATTTACCCAAGGGGTAAATTTTAAAAAAAGATATATCGATATTTTTTGATATCGTTGAATCAAAAGAATTTAGTATAAAACTTTAATGAGTTTTAAATTAAACTTACTTTTATTTATTTTTATGTGTTTGTATTAAGTATTCCTCTTTTTTTTTTGCCAATTCTAACAATAAATCATCCTCTGTGACTTTGCTATCTCTATGTATTCTTAAGGATGCACAATCATTTAAGCGGTGCTCGCCCATAGAACTTCTAGAAATATATTTCAAATATCAATAGCACTTCTTCACCTATCACCACACTGTCCTAACATTTGCACCAGCATACGCTGCTGAATTCTGACTTAATTTATTCACATGGTTGTGTTATCAGAGCAAGGTAAAATTCTTGCATATTGTTTAATTAAAAATCTTGATCGTTCCTCGTTTTCGGATGTCATCAAAATCAAGTTGAATGATGACAAAAGCCAGTTGTGCTTTGTAAATAGTACTTTCATGTTGTAAATTGTTGCACTAAGGAAAGGTATATAAAGAGTAGTTTTGAAAAAATTTTTCACACCATTAGGAATGTGACCTACAATGCAATTCCTTTCAAACGATATTTTCGTAAGCGTCTTATTATAGTATTCTAACAATTATATAAAGCAACAATTATATAAAACAATTATCTAACAATTGTATAAAGCAATGTTGAACTATAAGCCACTTGTTAACTACTAGAAAAATTACCACGATAAGAGACTAACATTTTCTTATAAGTAAATCCGTAACCAACTCTTAAACTTTAACAGATCACTTAGCATAATTTTTAAATATAATTGGCATTTTCGACAACATTCAAAAGGTTTAAAAATTTTATTTTTAAAAATTTTGCTAAAGCAAAAACGCAAAACATACAATAAGCCCCATTTTTTAATTTGGAGTAAGCTTACTAATGCCAACGGTTCAACCAAGACTGCTTAAATCGTAGATTACGCGAACAACTGCCAGAAAAATTAAAAGGTGGGGGGTTTCAAAAAAATGTTTTTAAAACTTGAAATGAAATGGAATTGGAAATATCGTTGCCTGCACCTTTATGTACTGCCGAAGTCGAAGGCAGTTCCGATGTATCAAATGAAATTTGTGTTTCTGGAACAACTTCTGCAATCATTCACTTAGAATTATTAACATAAAAAGTGGAATATCATTTTTCTCATCTTATTTTTATAATTACTTGTATTTAATATTGTAACATTGGATCAAAGTACATATTTAAGAATATCAAGAAGTCGCCATAATAAGGACGGAGATTGATAAAAGAAAAAATTCCTTATAAACAAAGATTTACTTTCCTCCTTTGTGGCCATTTTTAATGGCGATTTCTGCAGCTAATTAAGTGGAATCGTTTTAGTAATTTGGCACAATAAAATAATCAATAGAATAACACTTAACACAAATAGTTTAAATTTTAGAAAACCACAATTAAAACAATTGAAAAAGGTAAATTTTTTTCTCACTTTTATTAAATACTATCAAACACAATAGATTCTTAAATCGATGGTGATGGACAAGGCTCAATTGAATGTATCGAACTTTATTCGATATTTTAAGCGTGTTACTGTTGCAGTTAATACTGTTACTGAAGAGAAACGTAGGCGCATTAAGTATGCGCATATAAAAAATGTCATATTAATGATTATATTTTATTTTTTTGAACACACATGGCTTGAACACCCATAACCCCTCCCTTGTCTACGGGCCTGGTCTGAGTCAGTTTTTTTTTTGAGACGAGCTTAGCCGTCAATGGTGAACGGTATGTCAACTTCTGTTTGCTAAAAGTAGCTGACTTTATAAGAAGCAAGCCCAACAATAAAAATATAGTGTTTTGGCCTGACCTTGCATCAAACCATTACAGTCAACAGAGAACATAAGAATAACCCTCACAATACATAAGAAGAATAACTTGCCGCAACTTAGTCCAATCGAAGACTTTTGGGCTAATCTTAATTGGAGAATACATGCCCATAAATTTCGGCCCAAAACTACGAAAAATATTATAGCCAAAATAAAAACGGAGCTTATCAAAGTGCCAACATCGGTATTTACGGATCCAATGGCAAAAGTGTCTATAAATTGCCGCAAGATCACACGCATTATACGCAATTTTTTGCTGCATTAACTATAAATTTATAAGTTTTATTTAAAATAAAATTCATCAAATTATATACTTTAGTTTTTTCTTAATACAGTTTTTAAATTTGTCCATATTTCATTCCGCATACGCTATTGGCATATATGCCACAAAGAAGATATGCCAGTCAGTAGCCTTAATTCCAAATTTCGAACGATTCCGGACCCTCAAGCCCGAGTTACAGATTTATCTCCGTCTTACTAGGCCATTCGGAACACTGTACGCCGTCTTTATTAAGGGCATAGTGAGGTCACAGTAAATTATTTCATTTGTAAGGACGTTTTGTGTCCGGCATTTCACATTTTTCTATTTGGATATATTGGGTAATTAAAAAACTAAGTAATTAAGTAATTAAAATCAAATTAAATATGTTGTCCTTTCCTTGCCTCAATCATTTCATTATTATCTTTAGCCAATACCTTCCATTTTTAAACAACTTCAAAAAGGAGGAAGTTCTCAAGTTCGTGTGTTTCTTTTTTTTTTAGTTTTTTTTTTTAATGTATGTACATCGATTACTCCTAAACCATATGCCTGATTACCATAATTTTTGGTGAACAAATAAACATCATAAAAACGGAGGTGCTCATCTAAGAAAGTGGGTGATAATTAATAAAGGGGCGTGGCAATACTAGAAAAACACTGTATCTCAAATAATATTGACACAAGGGTACTGCAATTTAGTGTAGCGGTAGGCACAATTATTAAAAATTACGCTCAATAAAGTAGGCATTATTCCACAAAAGGGCTTGACAATACTAGAAAAACACTATCTCAATTAATATTGACGCTGGGGTACTGAAATGAAGTACGGGGTAGGAAAAATTAATACAAATAACGGTCAAGAAAGTGGGCGCTTATTCAACAAAGGGGCGTGGCAATATTAGAAAAATACTACATCTCGAATAATATTGACACTTGGGTAATAAAATTCATTACAATAATGGGTATTATTATTTTTAGTTTAGTTTATTGAGTCTATGGATGTGAAAAATTCTTACAGACTAGAAAAATTATACATTTGATGTAGAAGATATTAAAATAGTGTAACAAATAAGCTATAAAGTTAATTAAATAATTATTATTATATAATTATTATTTCAAAACACGTGACATCTAATTTAAATTTAAGAAACAGATATTTAAAAATAACCAACAAACTTTCAGAATTTAATAGAACAAGTTTTTACGGAACAATTTTATTTATCTAGTTTATACGGAGTTTATAAACTTAGTTTATTTATCTAGTTATAAGGAGTTTGTATACCTTGGCACCGCCATTAATTCCAACAACGAAATCAGCCTGGAAATAAAGAGAAGAACAATAATTGCTGATAGGTGCTACTACGGGCTAAGTAAGCAACTAAGATCCAGAGCCCTCTCTCGATCGACAAAACTAACACTCTACAAGACGCTCGTTCTACCTGTGCTGCTTTATGGCGCTGAGGCATGGGTAGTTTCGCAAACTGACGCAGCCGCTCTGGGGGTGTTCGAGAGGAAAGTTCTTCGCAAAATCTTCGGTCCTGTTCGAGTCGGCGATGACTATCGCATCCGAATGAACCACGAGCTGTATGAGCTCTACGAAGACATTGACGTAGTTCGGCGTATAACTGTGCAGCGACTTCGCTGGCTGGGTCATGTCCATCGTATGGACGACGAAGCTCCAGCGAAAAAGGTGCTCGAGGCGAGGGTCGCTGGTCAACGACGACGAGGGAGACCATGCCTCCGATGGATGGACCAGGCTGAGAAAGCCCTAACCGCACTTGGTGTATCCGATTGGAGAAGGCGCGAGCAAGGCAGAGGCGCCTGGCGAGATCTGATGAGGTCTGTCGAAACCCGGACACGGGTTGTTACGGCCACCTAAGTAAGTAAGTAAGTAGTTTATACACTTTTTTCTAAAATTTATCATATTCTCTAAAATAGAAGAAATAAAGGCTTTTAAAAAAAAAAAAATACTAAAAAATCCCTACAAAGTAAAAAATAATTCCAGCATCACTTTTCCTTTTAATTTCTTGGTCATATTTGGTAATGTATTTAAACATATTGTTACATTGGAAATCTTATTATTTTAATTTCTTTGTAATATGTTTTATTATCATCAATATATTAATTTCTTTATGAATACAAAAGCTTTGATGTTGGCGCTTCTGATTAAACGTCTGATTATATTAGCGCTGACCTTAAGGGACCTGGACCAGACTTACGTCCCCCAACGCTACTGGTGCGATGCTTAGACCAACTACTTGCGCCCTTCTATATAATATTTAACAAATCGCTCTCTCTTGGAGTGTTTCCCTCTTATTGGAAACTTCCCTCCTTATACCAATATACAAAAAAGGTGGTAACAGTTCAGTTGAAAATTACAGAGGCATAGCATAAAAAAATTATTTGTGAAAAGCTAGGTGTGTTAGCTTTCATCAATCCGCGAATAAACGAACAGCAGCACGGTTTTCAAAAAGGTCGGTCTACCACCACTAACCTCATTATAATGGTTTCTGACGTTTTAAGTAAGATGGAGACAAGAGACCAAATAGATGCTATTTATACTGATCTCAGTAGAGCCTTCGATCATGTTGATCACGGCATCTTAATATATAAATTAGAAAATTTGGTTTCTCTGGACCTTTAGTTAGTTGGCTATCACTTTATCTCCGTAGTAGATCCCAATTTGTTAAATTCCAAGAAATTGTGTCAGAAAATCGAGGTCTCCTCTGGAGTACCGCAAGGTAGTCACTTTGATTATCTTCTCTTCAATACCTTCATATCCGACTTTTCGATAGTGTTGAAGGGTATTCCACATCTTATGTATGCGGACAACCTAAAAATTTACCACGTAATTAAATCGCAGGAAGATGTCAACTTCTTACAGTTAAACCTCTTTTTTCTTGAGTCCTGGTGTACACAAGACAAACTTGCCCTCAATGTAAAAAAGTGAAACGTGAAAAGTTTTTCCCGTAGAAACCAACTTATAGTTAACAACTACCGCCTCAACCATTTCGAACTTAACTCAACTAACTGAACTTAACAGTTAACTAACATAGTTGATCTTGGAGTGGTCTTGGACAACAAACTGCGCTTTAATCTACACTATGATAAGATAGTATCCAGAGCCAGTAAACAGCTCGATTTCATTAAAAGACGAGCATGTGAATTCTAGAATATGTGGGTCACGACATCCCTGTACTGTGCGCTAGTCAGAGCTGGGTCGAAAAGTATTCATTACAATTCAATTCCAATTCCTTGGAATTAGGAATTGGTAATTGGTCATCCCAATTCCTCAGGAAAGTAATTTTAAAAATTGGTCAATTACATTAAAGGAATTGATATTGGTAATTGGACACCTCAATTCTTAAGAAATGTAATTGACGAATTTTTCCAATTACTTTCCTTAGGAATTGAAAAAGTGACGAATTTTTCCAATTACATTCCTGAGGAATTGAGATGATCAATTACCAATTGCTAATTTCAAGGAATTGGAATTGAAATGGAATTGATTCCAAAAGGAATCATTACAACCCAGCTCTGGCACTAGTGCGCCCAATACTCGAGTATGGCTGCATTATTTGGAATCCAGCTTTTGAATCCCATTGTGATAGAATCTCATTGTGATAGAAAAGCAAATCTTACTATTCGCTCTGAGAGAAACTTTTAACCCCCGCGATTATTGTAGCCTTCCACCGTATGAACACATACTCAGCCTATTAAATTTGATGCCACTATCAATAAAAAGAACGGTATTGGATTCATGCTTAACTTTCGATGTTCTGAACGGTGTAACTAACTGCGAGCACATCTCTAACAAGATTACCCTCAATGACCCTATAAGACGTACAAGGCATACTTGGCTGTTAACAGAATATCAGGATCATACTGCATATGCAAGTAATGAACCCATCAGCCGTTGCTGTAGAGAATTTAATGATATATCCGACCATTACTCACCTTCCATGTCAAAATCCTCGTTGAAGCGATCTCTTTCAAAGTATCTATCTCTCTCTTCCTAATTAACCCAGTCTTTGATCTTTTTTCTTTTCTTGCCCTCTTTCTAGTATGTAAGTACCTTAAGTATATGTACTCTTACTTTTAATTCTCTTTTTGCCTCTCCTTTTTGACGTGTTCGTGAAATCATGTCATTCAGGTGGGCGGACTACGCCCACTTCAATTCGCACATCTTCGAACACCAAAACAAGGAAAACGGAGAAGAAATAAAAAAAGAAATAAAAATAAAATAAAATAAATTTAGTTAGAACAAGTAAATTGCCTTGTTTGGCCAATAAATAAATATATAAATAAATAAACATTTGGTGCAAGGAAATATTGTTGATTGTTGTATTTTCAATATAAAGTTTTTTATTTTTGTGTCTGCTTTTCGCTTTTTTGACATAGGCAAAATCAAAAAAATGTAGAAATGATGAATAGAATGTATTAATGATTTTTTTTAACCAACTTCAAAAAGGAGAAGGTTCTTAAGTTCGTTGGTTTATGATTCACAATAAAAATTTTCCGAAAATTAAAATTGTGCCCACCAACTTTCCTTAAACAGTGCAAAATATTTAATTTATAAATAAAACAGCGACCAACACACTTATCACATGAACGCTCAAAGCATACTAGCTTGAAATTAAAAGCACAGCAAAAAACAAACAAACTTTTACGCAGTGTACGAACACAGCGAGCCGACTGTTCGTGCACAAAAGCGCAAAACACGAGACACACGCGTGCTATGGGAAAACATGTCGTGATCAGCACTGATCAGGGCTCCCAACTGGGGGGAATTCCCCATTTAGGGGAAGTTTAGACCTGTTGGGGAGGGGAGGAATGTGTTAGTTTTTGTTGGGAATTGATGAAATTTTACTTTTGTTGCTTAATTAATTTAAAAATAATATCAAATTACAAAAGTGTTCAATATTGATATGCCTAAAAACCTTTGCAAAGTTTCTTTATTAATGAACAAAAACAAAAGTTTGAGCCCTTGAAAGGACTTTGGCAAAACCTTCTTCTGATCAATTGTGTTGTGCGTGTTGTGAAATGTTTGAACACAAATGATCGAGATCCGTACCTGATAGCTGTATGCCGACTCCGAACGGCTTATGTTCTCAAGACGCCTTACATGGCAGTTTAGTCCCTATGTGGTTGGCCATTGTCTGTAGAGAGGTGACGGCCGAACAGAAAAATTAATCCAATTGGAAAAATATTCTGTGTCTGATGGAATTCGAACCTAGTTTATTTCGCACACCAGCCACGCATCTAAACCAGTATGCCACGGGCACCACAAGTCAAGATCCAGTAATTCAACTTTATTTCGAGTTCTTAGGATACGTTTTGGCTTATTTTTCATCTTTAAATTTCGAAATGCATAGCGAGAGTCTCAAAATTCAATGTCTGAATTTCTGTTTAAAGTTTTTTATTTTGTAGTTATCATCAACAAATTTTTAAACATTGTGAGATATTAAAAGCAAAAGAAATCAAGACTCAAAAATCAGTTCTGTGTTCACAAGCAATAACGACATAACTCAAAATATCGTAGAAAATGATATTTTATTTGCACTTATTGGCATATTTTTATGCCATTTATTTTGATATATATGAACCGTTACAAAATAAATATTTGCACACATAAGCGGTAACCTATCCTGTGCAAAAAATGGATTTTTGCATCCTTCCAAAGATTGGCAATAAAGAAAATGCCATATCGCTTTTTTACGATATTTTGAGTTAAGTCGTTATTGCTTGTGACCACAGAATTGTAGCATTGGCTACTCTTTTATATCAAGTAATAACCAATGAAGAGTTTATTGCAATAAACAACGAATATCACTCCTTCAGAACAATCGAATTTGAAAATGGTAATACAAATAATTTTTGGACTTGCTATGTGCTAGCTAAGGAACCAATATTTTCAATATTTACTAAGCTGGTTCAACATATTTTTACTTTGCCGCATACTTTAAATTTCAACAGAACTGCATTAAAAAAAGTTTATCTACAGAAGTCATACGAGATATACTTCATACAAAAAAAAATTTTCAAAGATATAAATTTTGTAGTAACCGATGAACATTTAAAGAAGTTTAATCAGCTTATGTATGATCATAAGAAGTGAAACCATGAAGTTAATCTGTTTTTTTTTTAAAGCATTTACAAAGATCTCCAGAAAGCAGTAAGTTTTTAGCTTATAGTATTTGGGTGAATAATCTTAAATGACTCCTTTTCATTGCGAAAGAGGGGACAGTCTTTATAATCAAATAAAAAAAAAGAAACATTGGGATTTATTATATTAACCACTCAGATGCTTTTGGTGAATGTTCATTGAATTTTGAGCTGTTTTTAAGAGTTTTATCTCCACGGGACTGAGGACATAGCACGGGATTGAAACTTTAAGCACGGGAATGAAATAGTACGTTATTGATGCGCTACAAAATATGACTAAAAGTTATACATATATGGTTGAATATATATTATATAATAATTCAAAATAAATACATTTCAGTTTGTGAATACATATCTTTTCCATGGTATTACACTAAAGCTTAAATTAAAATAAAATAAACATATTCGTGTATACACATTGTATACCAATATTTAACTCAAAAATTCGTAGTTGGTTAGACCGAAATAAAAATAATAATAAAGCACATAAATCACATGCCATTAATGACAAAAAAATGAAGTAAATCACATATCCTTAGTCATATAATAATAAAATAAATCAATAGTTAAATAAATAGCATCGCATCGCATCGCTTTTAAAGAACATAACATTGACTTTGTCGTCCTTCAAATCAGAGTGGCATATCGCTGCAAACGTAAATGATCTCTTTTTTAACTGCACCTCAATTGAAACGATAATAAATGTGCCCGCTTTAACACTTTGTCTGAGTTAGTTCTTCATCAGAGCTGTACACATTGTGATATCTAAGACGCTCTTTTTGTTGTAGACTCCGTAAGCACATGTTATCTTCTGAATCGTCTTCGCTTGAGACACTACTTTCATCTGATAAAGCAGTTTTATTATAATGAAGACTACCTAGCTCATAATGTGCGCAGGCTTGTGGGCAGTCAAAGCAGCTTTAATACCTTACGGATAACATTTTAAAATTTGGGTGAGAGGATATCTAAATAAAATTATTAAAATTATAATATAGAATAAATTTATAGTCATATCAATTATACCTGATGAACTTTCATCGTACCAGCGAAAATCTTGGATTGAGTTACATCAATTTTCTTAGAAAAGGTCAGGATTTGTTCTTCTGTAACGGTGAAAATATTAACCCCAGGACAATTATCGACCAGCACTTGAACAAGTGTTTTAAAATCACTGATGTCAATGAAAATATTAACCCCAGGACAATTATCGACCAGCACTTGAACAAGTGTTTTAAAATCACTGATGTCAATGCCTTGTGCTACCATTCGGTCGGCTGTTCTCTCCAGCTCCTTTACCATGCCCTGCTTCTAAATAATTCCATGTAAACTTTTTAATTTTGGGATACAATATTTTAACATGAACTCCTAATATATAAAAAATTGTTTTATTTCGATATTGGGTACTGGGACCGTCGCTCAAGAAATGGAATGTATCAATATTGTTGTTTTGTGATATTAGCTCGATAATGGGCTGCAGATGACACCAGATAGCTGCTGGATTGTGCAGCAACGATTCCGAAAGCGAACAAAAGGATTTTGGTGTCACGCTATCTGCATTTTTCGAATAGGCTACTGCTGTGTGCAGTGTTATCTGTTGCCTTGACCCTCCGAAGTGAAATGATTGCGTTCCTTCTGCATATTTTAAGCAATAATTTTCACTAAAATCCATGTGTATCAATGTTTAATTATGTTTTAGATTTTTTTTGAGTCCATCAATTTGAGCGTACTGGTGCCATATTCTACCTTCATGTTGTATTAATAAAATAATGTTCAATTTAAATTCGGCAATAATGTCGTCTATAGGCTTTGTTATTTTTTTTCTTTTTTTTTAGACATTTTGTTTGTAATTTTATACTCATTCGACTTTTTGTCCAGGTACTTTTCCTTGGTACCTCCCAATTGAAAATACTCAGCATTCATTGCAGTGTGATTATTATATACTATGCTTGAGTTTATGCAATTTATGCAAGTCCTTTCCATGCAGCTCTCGGTTTTGATGGTGCAACAAAACTTGTTGGTAATATTATTAATTGAATTGTGGTTGATAATATTGTATTTGTACAGACAATTAATTAATAATTCCATGTTTGCGTGTCGCATGCATTTGCATGTCTCCCTGTCAGTTACTTTCATTTGTTTAATCCAGAAAGTTCGATTCAAGCAAAAGAAGTTGTAACTAATGTTGCAATTATATTTTTTGACAAACTCTTCGTGCAAATTTTTTAAAGAATTGGACAGAAATCGTTTTTGTTTAGTTATTTTCAGTCGCGTTACGAAGTCTTTCTTTCCTGAACACATGCGGCTGTTGATGTCCTCCTCCAAAAAGTTTTGTATTAGTGCTTTTATTCCTGAGTCTTCCTTTTTCTTTCTATTCAACGATATTATCCTGTTACGCATAATTACTTTCCGGCAATACTTTTGAATCTTAATTTTTTTAAGATTTTTCCACTGACAAGTTTTTGGAAAAATAATTTAGAATTTTGATTCGTTAAACTTCCATAGCTAAATTTAAGTTGCTGTTTAATTACTTCGCTAAATAAGAGTCGTTTTACAATGTGAGGACTTGCAACGTGAGCGGATTTTCGAGACAAATATTTTGAACTATTTTATTTGGACTTACAATATCAGAAGGATTAGTCTCACGTTTTTCTTTCTGAAAATTGGTCTTTGCACGAGATAGTTGTTTCCTTTGCTTGACAATTTTCTTTTTTAAACTAATTATGGTTACACGATCATTGTTGATTCTTCTCCGTAATTTTCTGTTGTCGACAGTTAAATTATTCCTCTTGATTTCGATATTATTTGGTTCGCGAATTGGTTCAACGGGGTCATTTTCGTCATCAGATCCTGGTGGTGTATTTGATTCGATGAACTCATTTTCGTTGCTCAAAAGTTTTTCCGCCTCTTTCTTTTTGTTGTTGTACGTTCATGCATAGCCTTTCCACAATTTTCTTTGTTTTCGTTTTTCACGTGGAGTCATATCGTTAATGCTTTTTCGTAAATTGTTTGCTTTCTTTTTTGCGTAGCGAATCTTCTCCTTTTCTCTTTGAGCCTCTTTTTTTATTGGGTCCTCGCGAATATTTTGTCGACGTATCCTTTCCTTCTCTGCCTTAACTTTTCGTTTTTCAGCTGCAGATTTTGTTGGAGCCATTTGAAAGCTTCAATTAAAGTTATCATTATATTCAAAATATGTATAAAAATCTGTTAAATTTATATACATATATACCTTTTGTATGAAAATATCAGTCCCGTGGTTTCTCATTCAGACCCGTGGTTAATAACTTAACCACGGGACTGAAGCCACGGGACTGATAAAAATTACGTATTTTTGGCTTAAAACTGTTAAAAATACATATATAGTTATAAAATAATAGTTAACCTAAATGCTGCAAAAAACTACGGTAGCTTACTTGTATATTAATAATAATTTAATTTATTTAAAAGAAAAATAACACTTACCACGGGACTTATAACTTTACGGAACAAACACTGATTGCGACCACTCCGACGAAAATATTTCGCAAACTAAAATAGAATTAGAGTTTCTTCGAGAACCTTCGAAGAGAACAATACTGCAGCTCAACAGAAACACTACAAATTGCACGTAACGGCCGTTATTTTTTTTTTAAGTAGAAAACCACATCGGGCACGGGACTGAGAGAAATTGTTCTGGACAAAACTCAATGATTTGTATAATTTCTTAAAATTAATTTAATTAACTCAAAAAAAGAGTATATGTGACTTGAAGCGATAGTGCATAAATTAAATTGAATGCAATAACAGACTTTTAATATTTTCATACATAATAATTACGGTTTCTATTGCTACCTCGGTATTGGACACGCCACGGGACTGAGACTAGGTGTACTGATTTATTTTTTTCAATATTATGAAATTAAAAATTTTAAAAACTAATACGTGGGTTATTTTAACAAACATAATAAGCTGCTTAGAACATATTTATAAAAAAAAAATAGTTAATACATTATAATTTTAAACGGCCGGACACAGAAACGAGTCATTTAAGATTATTCACCCATTTATGAAAAAGCCAACAATATTAATTTTATACATTTAAAAAATTTATTGAAATGTTAAAAAAATAACAATTATTTAATGTTTATTATAGACATAAAATGTTTAAAAATTTATTCTAGTCGTTTTTATAATCTGTTTTATGTTACGGTTTTATGTTATTTTTAAAGTTATTTACTAAATAAAGACTGTTTTGAATAACGTACATTTTTTTTTGTGGGGGAATCGTTTGTCAAATGGGGAAATTTGATAGTCAGAATTGGGGAATTTGGTTGAAACGAGTTGGCAGCCCTGCCACTGATCTACAGTGATGTCAAGTGATGTACTCCTTATTTACATATTGAATATAAGCGACCTTTTTTAATTTTTTTTAAATTTTTTTATTCAACATTTTCTCTCTTACCACTACAGAGAAGATATCATATGCAATAGAACTTGTTATGTGCTTTAATTTAATTACTTTATTTGAGTTAAGGTTTTCATTTTATTGTTGTTACAAATTTAATGTTAATTAAGTAGTTTTTACATATTACTGGTTCATACACGGAGAAAACTGTTTAATAAATTTGTACGAAAACTAGGCAAAACTTGAGCATTATTTTCAACTACTTCAAAATCTTGCAAGTTTTTCAGTAAAAACCAATCAAAATTTGCTTTTTGAATTAATAAATAACTAAGCAAATGTTTTCTTCAGTTTAATCAAACTGTGCTATTTCGGTTTATAATTAAACCAAAAAAAAAAAAACGAAAACATTGAGTCAACCGTGGAACTTAAACCTGGGCTGCTTCGCTTACAAGCCAAGCACTTTTACCAGTACGCCACGGCCGCACAGTGTTGCGTCTAGAACAAGCTAGCTGAACAAAATTATTTTTTTAAGTTTTAAGGATCAAAACAATAAAAAATTGTTCTAGAGGGGGCGATCGAATATGCACTGTTCACCAGTTAGCAGACCTTTTAGAGCCTCTCTTTTACCCACAAATTTAAATTTTTACGAAGCAATAAAAATGCTATATTTCTGAAGGTGTTGGTCGATAGACATATCTTTTTGGTAATTTAGTTAGTATAGTTGCTGTCGGTAAATGGACAAAAATTTGATGTGGTCGAAATACATATACGCCCATTTTTTCTGAAATTAGTAAAATTGACTACTGTGCCGATTGCAGCCAATTTTCGAGCACAATACGGTTTACAGGAAATATGTTGCACATCCTAGTATATTTTAAATACGATATCTCCAATAAGAACCTCTGAGCTTTTAGCCAAAAATCCTTCTTTTGATTTTCCACAAGTATTCCATTTTTTTTTGCAATTTTGCTCAAAACGTTGAAATTTTAATTTTGTCTCCCTCAGCGTCCGTTAAGATTATACTTTAAGCTCGATATTTTAAACAGACTGAATTTCTTACAATTTTTGGGGAATTTTTCCCATTCTTAGAACAGTTACCATTTATTTGTCAAACGAAAAGGCCATTTCAGCCCTTGAAAGGACTTTGACCGAGCTTCTTATGATCAATTGTGTTGTGTGTGTTGTGAAATGTTTGAACACAAATGATCGAGAACTGGACCTACATGTTTTAAGCCGACTCCGAACGGCTTATGTTCTCAAGAAGCTTTTCATGGCAGTTTTTACTCTCTGAGGTTTGCCATTGTCTGCAGAGAGGTGACGGCCGAACAGAAAAATTAATTCAATTGAAAAAATTTTCTGTTTCAGATGGAGGATTCGAACCTGGGTTTTCTGGCGTATGAGACACACACTCTACCCACTACGCCACGGCCGCCACTACCAAAAACGAAAGGTACCAAAAGGACTAAAAATGTAGCATTCATACAAAAAGAGAAAAAGATGGTAACCGGTGGGTAACAGTAAGTTCTACTCTCCAAAACTTAGCAATTTAAATAGAATATTGAACTTTATTAAGACTCAAGTTTGTAAAACTGTTATTAAAAAACTATAAAATTATTTTTAACTTTTATGTTAATTTCATTACGACTTACCCTCACCTTTGAAATCCATTACAAGAAATTTGTTACAATTTTGCAGAAATAAAAAAATTCGCTTATTTTCACCAGTAGCCAATTTCAACTGAGCAGCAATTATAATTGAATATGTGATTTCGAAAAGGGATACATGTCTGAATGTTTAATCTTTTCAGGAAATAAAAAAAACAAATATTTTTTAAAGAATTATAATGAATTAAAAAAATTTTTTTGGATTATATTCTAGGGCCAATTTGCAATCGAAGTCACAGAAAGATTTTGATGTTAACCTTAGTATATAGTTAATTTTAGATATTTTAAATTTGTAAGATGTGCCCTTTTCGAAATTTATGATATTGAATTCACAGAATTTAAAGAAAAACCCTAATAAATTTGATCAAATTTTTTTTTTAGGTATCTAAAATTAAACATAAGAACACTTAACATAAAACACTTCTTCTGGAGCCTCTGTTTTGTTTGTAGTTGGCCATTGCAGTATTTTGTCATAAAATTCTTTGAATTCTGTTGGTATATATTGTTTCTTTTTGGCAATATCTGCAATTTTTAATTTATTAATGGGTACTTTGCTACTAAAAGCTCGATATTCTTGGCTTGGTAAGTTGCTGCAAGTGCCTTTTATTCTAGAAAGGGCGACAACTTCTTTAGAGGAACTCACTGTCTTTATAATTTTTTGCGATTTCTTTACCAGGTTTTTTAGAATCACAAACAAGTTTATAATAAGCAGATACTTGAAAATTAACTTTCTGATTTTTAGGTGAACCTTTTCAATAACTTATAATAGGTAGAGGGAAGCATTTAGAATTTATTGATTTAAAAAAACGTATTTGTCAAAATATGCGAGATTTATATTATAGATATTTATATTATAAGCCACTTGTATCACTTCCACTGTCTATAACTGTTAACTTACTTATATAAAACAAAGTATAAAACAAAGTGGAAATTTTCTGACTTTGAGAATATTTGTTGTTAAAATATTTCGTTATTTTCATCAAAAGCGAAATTCAATTTACAGCTAGCTTGTTCTAGTCGCAACACTGTGGGTCGTCACAAATTATTTGGAAAATTTGGTGTATAATAACGAATAACAGAAAATTTTTAAAAAACAAAAAAAAAAAAAAGGAAAAATAATTATCCATCCAAGTACTCGAACTTGGGCTGACTCGCTTACATGGAAATTTGGTTTGTAATAACAGGATAACTAACAACAGAAAATTTTTTAAAAGGAAAACAAAAAATGAAAAAACAATGCGTCAGCCTGAGACTGGAACCTAGGACGCTTCACTTAGAAGGCAAGCACCTTAACCCTAGAATACTAATCTTCACCTGTGAGGCGCAGAAAATAGCTTTTTTCGCCACTAAATGAAAAATGTGTTACTTTTATATAATAAATATATATTTTAAAAATTGAAAATATGTACACATTCTTTTGTTTTTTTTTTTTGAAAACCCATATTTAATTAAATGGTCTGTATTTTTTATTTCAGTAAACAAAATTTTTAGAGAGGAAAAAAATCTGTTTTTTTTCGAACGTATCACAGGCGAAGATTAGTATTTAAGGGTATAAATTTATGTTTAGTATTCTAGGGTTAAGCAGTATGCCTAAAAACACGTGGAGTGATATCAGTTTGCTAAACTTTTTCTAAAATTTCACCGTAATTGAGCAATCTTTTGGTTATTTGCGTTAAGGAAAAGCAATTGCTTAGTTCAAGCATAATAGTTTTCTCCGTGTATTAGTTAACAATGTTATAGGAGAGATGTTACATGATATCACCTCATGGTCACACCACGAGTGCCGCTAAGTCGACAGATAAACTTGTTTATCTCTTTAAATATGAGTAACACATAGCAGAGTAACGTTATAAGTAATGAAAAGTATAGTGAACTTACAATTACTATACTTGATAATTATACTGTGTACAACAGAACTAACTTGAATATACATTTTTTTTTTTTATCTTTGTTAATTTATAGTTCTATTTGTATTGTTTATCTTTATTTAATTTTTATTATTTATCAAGAATATTAACAACCACTTTTTAATATCTTAAAACCGTTACGCTTTGAAGAAGTAGAGTTGAAAAAATATACACAGTGGCGTGGCTAGAGAGGCAAGAAGGAGGCGGTCGCCTCGGGCGCAACAGTTTTTGAAATAGCAAGAAGAAATGTCATATATTAATATATATCTTTTGCAACCATTTTGCAGGATACAATGTTAGAGATATTTTTGCTCAAACTTTTCTGCATTAAAAATTTGCAAAAAAAAAGTGATGTTATAACTTTATTTTTTAATAAAATCAAAATGAGGGACAATCTTTCGATTGCATCCAAAACCGTTGTTCTAACACGAAAACAACCACAGTTATGAATTTTTGAAAATCACTCCACGAAAAAAAAAATTGACTTTTTTGCATTTTTGACTACACATAACTCGGTAACCAGTGATGTAAAAACTTAAAAAAAAATGTCCAGACCTTACACCGACTTAGGCTATAGGTGTACACAATTTTATCAAAATCGGAGATGGTGAGGTTGATTGAGTGGTCGAAAACGGATGGAATTCCCCTGGAGTGAAATCTGAAAAATTTTCGAAAGATTTTTTCTTAGAATTTTATGGTTTCTTATTGCTTGCGTTTATTACAACAAGAAAATTAAATACTTTAATATTGATAAATATGAAAAATGTTTCTTTGTCTCCGTGGGGATTTGAACTCGGACCCAATTGACCGCAATACGCTGTCCACCAGGCCACCAAGCTGTGTTAAAAATGGTTGTTGATTCAATGCTAAGTATAACAGAAGCTATGCTGCAGTAGATCGTTACAATCTATCAATAGATAGAGGATTATGTATTGGCTTATGCCAACAAGATGTCACCAGCATCAGTGTGTTTTGTTTTTTCTTGATGTTAACGCGCAAATGAAAACACCGATGCTGGTGACATCTTGTAGCAAGTAGAAGCAAATCTGTTGTAAAAACGAAAACAAAATTCCCATAAGAAGAACAATGAGTTTTTTGACAGTGAACAGGCAGCGGAATTTTTTTTTCGCTAGGTAGTACGCTGTTGAAGGAAAAAATTTGTTCAGTGCTGCCAAGTTCACAACCATGTGCGGAGAGTTAAAATGGAGAATCGCTGGCATTATATGCCCGTACATGTAATTGGCGTGGAAATTTCACATTCAACAATAAAAAAATAAGCAGTAAGTATGTTTTGTGTATGTTTGTAATTTATGTTATGTTATTTTAAATTTTTTAATTTAAAAGTTAATTTATTAAAAAAAAATTATTAAGCTATCAAATCTATGCAACTGCGAAAAAGCTTCGCTTTTCTCGTGTGTCCAACGACGCACCTGTGTTTTTAAACAAAATTCATTTATTGAAAACAGATTCATTATTCATTACAAAAAAAAAAAAACAAAAATTTGACAATCTCAAGTAAAATAAAAATTTTCTATTCGATCGAAATACTTTTTAAAATTTGCAAATTTAACATTTTTTTCCCATGAGAAAAAAAACTTAAAAGATTACTATTCTCATTTTAATTGCTGCAAGTTCACATATTATATTATCGTAAAAAGATGTCTCTAATGTCTTGTAGGTCTCCAATCCCATTGAAGAAATTAATAATAAAAGTTGCTCAGGCAATCATTACACCTGCTCTCCATTTTTCTTGGCTCTTTTCAGTGAGAAAAACTGATCCTCCTGGATCAGCAATTTTCAAAACTGAATGCTTTGCAGAAATTGTGTTAAGCGGCGGGGGCGGCATATCATTACTTTCCAAGGCCCTCAATATCCTAGCTACGCCACTGGCCATACAATATTTATGTGTCTACTTTTGTAATCGTAAATGTACACACAGAAAAAACTTATGAAAAATTAACTTAGAAGCATATACAACAAAAAACTTTTGTTTTTGCTTTATTTTTTACCTAATTTATTTTGCAAATTTATCATTAAAAAACTTTTATGAAACTATCTTGTTCTCTCTAAGATAAGTATATACTTTTTTCCGAAGAACTTAGGCTATACCACAGAAGCGATGTTTTTTGTAGCCAAGTAAATATTGAATAAGTTTTTATTTAATTAAACAAGTTTCTTAGGCTTCAAACAAATTTTTCTAACTAAGCTGGTTTAATTAAAATTGCTTATGGTTTTTTGTTCAGGGTGCAGAATACATATATTAATGAAATATAATTTATAGCAAGTGCTTCAGAAATCTGATGAGCTTAGTTTGTCCCCTAATATACTGGAACACCGTATACTGTTGACTATTCCCTTGCGAAACAACAAACAAAAGATTTAAATTATGAAAACGTCTTGCCTTATATTAAGAGCAGAAAAATTAAATAAAAACAATCTTAAGCTTTTAATTACACTCGCTTACGCTTCAATTTAAGATAAATTTACGCAAATAGCATGAGGCCTGAAAATCAAGAACAAAAAATGCAAATTAGCAATTATTTAATGTTTCTACAAAACAAACAGACACATACACAATTTAGGACATACCTACTCAATTGGGTGAACATACAAAATTACTATTCTAACACCCACAGCAAGGGTTGCCACAGCTAGAGTAGGGTAGGGTCTGGATTTTTCTTACTACGTCCAGCGATCAGTTTTTTGAGCTTACTCCTTTAGAATCGATTTTATTCTCAAGGCTTACGTTTTCTGTAATTTGTGTAGTAACAGCAGTGCATGGACTTGAACAAAATTTTTGGTGGTAGATTGGATTCAAAAAAGTGGGGTAGATTAAAATAAAATGTGGCAGATTTGATAGTTATAAAATCTGTCATATATAAAAACTATATACGAGGTCAGTATAGTACTATATTTAATTAGATTGTAAAGATTTGTATAAAAATCATCCCCAATGCCACGCATTGTATGGTCATTTTGTTTTCACCAGCTTGTGTTTGCGAGAGTTTTAATAAACTCCATGTTGCTCTCTACTCTTCTCTTTTTATGATCAGCTAGCACAAAACAACTAAAAAATTGTGTGTGTTTGAATATGTGCGTATTCGCATCGTAGCCGTTGTTCATATGAGTGGCTTGTATTAAAGAGTTAATTATAAATCCAACAAGTTTATTTCATTGAAATGAATTGAAAATTCGTCGAGTTATTTAATTTTAATTTTAAAACATTAATCTGTTAAACGCAGCACAAAATCGTTGTTTTTCATGCTGTTTTGCCTGAGCTGAGTTTTTCGCAAGTAAGAACAAGCAAAACAGTTATTTTAGTGATTTTGTAGTGAAGTAGAAATACTTTAAATTGAATAACTCGACGAATTTTCAACCGATTTCAATTAAATAAAACTTGATGGATTGAAAATTAACTAGATTTTTTTATACATTTAGTACAAAATGTAATAATTGAACATTTAGCACAAAATATGTCCACAAATTGATCTGAAAGAGTAAAAATGTAAAAAACTTAAAGAAATTTTTAGTTGTTTCATCATACAAATAAAGGATTGCGCTTAATACAATTTTTGAAAGAAGAGTTAATTTAGTTTTTGGTAGAGCACTGGGAACGACTTGATATGGTACAATCATTGATGCGATGTTTTCACGATTCGTAAATCATGTAATCTCCGATGTTCACGTATCATATTTTGGTTACCACAAACCTAGCATTACAGTATTTATAAATGACGTTACTATTTATGAAATTCATCAATTTACCTCATCATCAATTTTTGTAATATATGTACGTAATATATATTTTAAAATTTAAAAAATCCATTTAGTAATATAAGGGATACCTTTATTCACTCTCCCCCACCCCCTTTACCTTTTATATAAGTCTCAAATTTAAGGTTTTCGATCTCAGAGCTGACACACACACTTCTTTTTTTAATAAATTTGCTTAGATATAATTTTCAGTGATATTTTTTAGCGTTTCGTTCTTTTAAAAAATATAAAGTTTTCACCTTCAAAACAATCATCATGCAGTGGCGGCGTAACATGAGTTGGCACCCGGGGCGGTTTTCTATTGAGCACCTCCAAAATAAAACAGCAAATACTAAAACATGATTTTATCATTGAGGATCTTAAGTAAAATTTTATCAACTTTAATTTTGAAAAGCTTCTTTCACATGAAACCACTCAAACACAAATAGTTAAAAAAAAACTTATGCTCAGCTCTAGACTCAGAACAGATTCAGAATGGCCCCTTTCACAATGAATCGTAGAAGCTCTAAGGTAGTGCACTGGACCGCTGCTTGGGAATAAATACTGGCAGATTCCAAGTGGCGCCGCAATCGAATAATCTCCACGATAATGTCCTCACTCGATGATCCTGATATTGATGTGTATTTTGTTGGTGGACTAGGACTTTAGATAAGTTATTTATATATGGTAGTCGGCTCTCAGCAGCTAACCTAAGGTTGCATGACTTGGTTTCTTTGTTGCTCCAATGTGTTTTTTGGCATGGCTCAACAATAAGCATTTACTATGTTCGCAACCTAATTATTCCATAGCCTTGCTCATGTCAGCCATTATTGTGACATCAGCTATGCTAGTCAAAGTCATGGTGTAATTAATATTGGCAACCCTTTCGTAGTAGTTTCGCAAATTGCGCATAGCAAAATGCAACTCTGTATATTTTCTGACGATACATCAAAATATGACTTGAGCAAGAGAATTTGTGAAGTAAAGTCTTTTTGTTAACCGACTTCAAAAAGGAGGAAGTTCTCAAATTCGTCGGTTTCTCTGTTTTTTGTTTTTTTTTTAAATGTATGTACATCGATAACTCCTAAACCATATGCCTGACTTCCATAATTTTCAGTGAACAGATAGATATCATAAACACGGAGGTGCCCATCTAAAAAAGTGGGCGATATTTAATAAAGGGGAGTGGCAATACAAGAAAAACACTGTATCTCGAATAATATTGACACTAAGGTAGTGCAATTTAGTGCATGGGTAGGAACAATTATGACAAGCACCTAGGGTGCTGCCATTCAGTGTAGTGGTAGACACAGTTATTACAAATTACGGCCAAGAAAATGGGCGTTATTTGACAAATGGGCGTGGCAATATTAGAAAAAGAGTGTATCTCGAATAATATTGATACTATGATACTGCAATTTAGTAGAGGGGTAGCCATTATTATTAGAGTAGAGGGGGTGGCAATATTAGAAAAACAGTGTATCTCGAATAATATTGACACTACGGCACTGAAATTTATTGAAGTACAGGGGTAGGCAGAATTATTAAAAATTACGGTCAATAAAGTAGGCGTTATTCGACAATGGGCGTGGCAATACTAGAAAAACTCTATCTCAGTTAATATTGACGCTGGGGTATTGAAATGAAGTACAGGGGTAGGCACAATTATTACATATAACGGACAAGAAAGTGGGCGCTTATTCAACAAAGTGGCGATAAGGGGAGATATTATTCAATATCTCGAATAATATTGACACTAGGGTAATAAAATTCATTACAGTAATGGGTATAATTATTACAAAACACGTAACATCTAACCAACAAACTTTCAGAATTTAATAGAACACATTTTTTAAGCACAATTATATATATATAGCTTATACACTTTTTTCTAAAATTTATCATATTCTCTTAAAAGGAAGAAATAAAAACTTTTGAAGTTGGCGCTTCTGATTAAAAGTCTGATTATATTAGTGCCTACCTTAAAAGCTTTTGTATTCATAAAGAATTTAATATATTTATGATAATAAAACAAATTAGAAAAAAATTAAACTAATAAGTTTTCCGATGTATTAATATGTTTAACTAAATTTGTTTTTCTTAAAGTGGCATTAAAAAATTAAATTATCTCATATTTTTGACCAAAAAAATTAAAGGCACAAAATATTTATTACTTACGACCGATAAAATACAACTAAAAAAAAAAGTCTTTATACAGTTTATATATAAAGTATAAAATTAATGAATTTGTTTTTGTTTCTAATAAAAATGTTTGAACCTACATTCCGTTACAGTAAATTACAATGTTATTTTTTTAATTACCAAAATAAACCACCATCTATTGTTGGTATAACAGTCCTCTATATCGAAAAAACCGGGGTACAGTCGTCAGGACTGGTACGGAAGCGTTAGCATCTTAGCATTAGATGCAAAATCAAATATAGCATTGTCAAGTTCGTCGGTTTCTCTGTTTCTTTTTTTTTTTAATGTATGTACATCGATAACTCCTAAACCATATGCCTGATTGCCATAATTTTTGGGGAACAGATAGATATGATAAGCATGGAGGTGCCCGTAAAAGAGTGGGCGGTATTCGAGAACTGGGCGTGGCAATATAAGAACTCGCAATACTAGATACTACTGTATCTCGAATAATATTGACCCTAGGGTAGTGCAATTTAGTGTAGGGGTTGGCACAATTATTACAAATAACGGGCAAGAAAGTGGGCGTAATTCGATAAATGGGCGTGGCAATATTAGAAAAACAGTGTATCTTGAATAATTTTGAGACTAGAGTACTGCAATTTAGTATAGGGGTAGGCATTATTATTACAAATTATGGTCAATAAAGTGGGCGTTATTCGACAAATGGGCGTGTCAATATTATAAAAACACTGTATCTCGAATAATATGGACACAAGGGTACTGAAATTTAGTGTAGGGGTAGACACAGTTAATACAAATTACAGTCAAGAAAATGGGCGTTATTTGACAAATGGGCGTGGAAATATTAGAAAAAGAGTATATCTCGAATAATATTGATACTATGGTACTGCAATTTAGTATAAGGGTAGGCGAAACTATTAAAAATTATGGCCAATAAAGTGGGCGTTATTCGACAAATAGGCGTGGCAATATTAGAAAAACACTGTATCTCGAATAATATGGACAATAGGGTACTGACATTTAGTGTAGTGGTATGCACAATTATTACAAATTTCCGTCACGAAAATGGGCGTGATTTGAGAAATGGGCTTGGCAATATTAGAAGAAGAGTATATCTCGAATAATATTAATACTATGGTACTGCAATTTGGTATAGGGGTAGGCATTATTAGTAAAAACTACGGTGAAGAAAGTGGGCGGCTTTCGACTACTGGGCGTGGCAATATTAGAAAAACAGTGTATCTTGAATAATATTGACATTAGGGCACTGAAATTTATTGTAGTACAGGTGTAGGCAGAATTATTAAAAATTATGGTCAATAAAGTATGCGTTATTGGATAAATGGGCGAGGCAATACTAGATAAACACTATCGCAGTTAATATTGACGCTGGGGTACTGAAGTAAAGTACAGGGGTAGGCACAATTATTGGAAATAATGCTCAAGAAAGTGGGCTCTTATATAACAAAGGGGCGTGGAAATATAAGAAAAACACTATATCTCGAATAATATTGACACTAGGGATATAAGACTCGTTACAAGAATGGGTATAATAATTTCAAATCATGTGACATCTAATTTAAATTTTAGAGGCAGATATTTGAAATAACCAACAAAGTTTCAGAATTTAATAGAACAAATTTTTTCGGAACAATTGTACTAATGTTGCTTATACTATTTTTCCGAAAATTTATCATATTCTCTGAAAAGGAAGAAATTAAATTGTTTTTTAAAAAAACCAACCGACTACAAAATCACTACAAAGTAAAAAATAATTTTAAAAATACTTTTCCTTTTAATTTCTTGGTCATATTTGATAATTTATTTAAACATATTATTATATATGAAATCTTATTATCTTAATTTTTTTTCTTATTTGTTTTATTATCATAAATATATTAATTTCTTGCTGAATACAAATGCTTTTAAGGTCGGCGCTAATATAATCAGACTGTTAATCAGAAGCCAACTTCAAAGCATTTGTATTCATCAAGAAATTAATATATTTATGATAATAAAACAAATAAAAAAATATAATAATATTTCATATATAATAATATGTTTAAATAAATTATCAAATATGACCAAGAAATTAAAAGGAAAAGTATTTTCAAAATTATTTTTTACTTTGTAGTGATTTTGTAGTCGGTTGTTTTTTTTTTTTTAAATTTTTTTTCAATTTAACTTTAACTTTCGCCATAATTTTCAAAAAATCCTCCGGGGGTTTTCGTTTCAGATACATGTGAAAGGCGATATCCATCGAAACGTTGTGGATGTCTTTTTTTTAATGTCATTTTCAGCGCCCTCTATATAAATGCCTAAAAATTATTTTCCAAACAAAAAAAAAATAATGTTATAAAGTACTTTTTATTTAAAATAAGCTCTATAAATTTGCAAAAAATAATAACTCCTTGTATCAAAAAAAAAATTTTTTTGAAAAAAGCAGCGTTGTTTTAGTTGTTACACGTATAATGTACCGTGTACACGTATAATATACCGTAATATTATACGTATATATATATAATAAAATTGAAAAAACATTATAAACTTAAAAGTGTGTGCTTGTGTATTCTTTCAATCAATACTATACATGATTTTACTTCTAATATTAAGAAGCTAACGCTTCCGTCGGCACTCCTGACGACTGCACCCATTTTTTTGGGAAATGAAAATATAACTTTTTAATGTATTTTTGCATTCACTTTACGCTTTTATTTTAGGCACAACCGACTTCTGCGAGAATAATTGGGTTGTTCTGAAAGTAATTTTGTTTTTTCCCAACAGAGGACTATATTATATTTTTCAAAACCAACTTCACATTTAAGCCGCATAATCAAATGAATTTTGACAGATGGCATATCAAGGCTTGCTTATGAGAAAATTCGATTAATTGTAATAAGTATTTTTTGGTTGTAGAAAGTGAAAAAGAGCATTTTCGGCATATTTTGATTGCTTACTATAGAAAAGGTAGTGAAGGGACTACCTTCACATCCCTTCCGATGTGAAGGGAGAAGATGAGTTTAGTGTGCAAGTACCAAAACTGGTTTGCAAAATTTCAATAAGGGAATTTTGATCTCGAAGATGCTCCACGTTCTGAAAGGCCAGCTGAAGCTGGTTAAAGATACATCAAATGCATTAATTGATGCAAACCGGTGAATAACAACTCATGAGATCGCTAAAAGATCAAATTTACTGAATTCGATCGTTCATGATCATTTGAACGGCTAGTTTTAATCTCATAGCACCACATATGGGTTTCTCATCCTCCTACCGCATTTTGCGCCGTCACATTGATGTTTGTGATTTGCTTCTCAAACGCCAAGATAAAGATCCATTTTTGAAGCGTATCATCACAGGGGACGAAAAATAGGTTGCCTACAATAGTGTTGAGCTCAGAATATCCAGGAGTAGAAAAAATGAATCGGCTCAAAACACTTCGAAAATCAATATTCATCAAAAAAAGGTTATACCATCTGATTGGTGCGATTTCAAAGGAGTCGTTTATTTTGAGCTTTTACCAACAACACAATGATTAATTCTGAAGTTTACTGTCATCAGTTCGACAAATTGATTGATTCACTTAAAGAAAAAATGCCAGAATTGGTCAATAGTATTGGTATAGTGTTCCAACAGGATAATGCGAAACCACATACGTATAATTTTGACCTATCGGCAAAAGCTTTTAGAGCTTGGATGTGATATACTGCCAGACCCACCATACTCTTCAGACCTAGCACCTTCCGATTAACATTTGTTCCGGTCTCAACAAAATTTCTAAGGCGGTAAAACGTTTCACTAAAATGAGGAGGTCGAAAATCACTTGGATCAGTTTTTTGCTTGCAAAGAACATAAATTTTATGAGCGTGGGATCATGCTACTGCCAGAAAGATGGCAAAGGGTATTGGGGTCAGACTGGACAATATTTAATTGAATAAAGTATTAATTCTTTATAAGAAAATCGTCTTTAATTTTTATAAAAAAAGAAAATACCTTGCGTTAAAAAAAAAAAAATGATGAGAACAATAGCCGAGTAAAAAAAAACTATATTATTTATTAATAAAAGCGGAAAGGCACGTGCAACAAACCTAAAGAGGAAAAAGACTGAAGAAAAGAAGTATTGTTGTTGTGCAACATTGTTGTTGTTTTGTAATAATTATATTGTATATTTTAATAAACAATTCCAAAATTACACTCACTAAGCAAAATTTGAACGTGTTTATCAAAAAATGCATCATGCCCAGTTTTGGCGTAGACTGTGAACGTGAAAAGAATATTTTAGGATGGTTTTGAGCCATATAAATCTCGGTTCTAGAAATTTAATGAACGGACGATTAGGCTTGATTTTAGCTCATTTCTTATGTGGCTACTGAACTGCACGAGAGAACTGTCACCCCTTGATGCTTGACACCCGGGGCGGGTCGACCACACCGCCCAACCCTTACGCCGCCACTCTCAACTTACTAATAAACTTTGTTTATTTGTTGAGAAATGGTGAAAGGCTTAGACTTACTAAAGATTTATGTGTCGGCTAAATGGTAAAGATAAAAGTTCGCACCAATGACGATAGAAAAATTACTTTATTGAAAAGTTTGCTTGCGACAAACTATCGCATATGAAGGAAGCAAAGCTTTAGATCAGCAATGCCTATAAGAATTATTTAAAGAGTACAACAATAATTACAATAAAATATCAACAACAACAACAAATCACTGAATGCGTCGCACATTTAATTCTTTAATTCAAAACGAAAATAAATAAGAGAAAAATTAAATAAGAATTACTTTTTTATATTATGGATATATAGAAAATAATGATATAATATACAGTGCTGGACAAGGCTGTGTAAATGTTTTTCATATGTTCTCATATGCTTTCATTTTTTGAGATATTCACACAATAATATGACATATTAATAAAATTGTCACAACCTTATTATAGTCAACCAAAAAAATGTAACAAAATTTTCTTATAGCGTGAGATTTAGGCAACGTCAAGCAATTTTGCGTCTATTGTACTCAAAATAACGCTCTGACTTTTATTTTATTTAATTAGATTTATTTGAGAATTTTAAAAAATTTCGTAGCGAAACCAACATTTTTGCATAAACTTGTCTTTCAAACTTATTTTATTTTAACAAAACCACGATGTAATGCATCAAATAAACATTTTTAAAATTAAAAAAAAAACAACCACAACATAAAACATAAAACATCAAGAGAAATGCGAAGGTATAGTATGCAGCACAAGCCCTCAGCCAAAGGGGTTTCAGAGATTGAAGTCGTCCCCATAGGGTCTAGAAAGTATAGAAAAATTAATACATAAGAGAGTATTAAAGCTAAAACGCGTAAAAGAAAATATTCAATTCGGCACCCAGCAGCGGTCAACGCAGAAGGGAACATCTCTGGTTCGAAAAACCAAGTAGAGGAAACCTGACAAAACTTGGAGCTTCCTACTGGCACGTCATTTTAAAAAATTATTTTTGTTTTATATTCAATAAATAAAAAATTTTTAAATTAAAAAAAGAAATTTTTTTATTATATTTTTTTTTAATCATTTTAAATTTATTTATTTATTTCGCTGAGAATTCGTTTTGAAAAAGTCATCTCTAGGTTTCAGGCGATTTTACCCTTTTAAATCACAAACTTATTATTAATATATTCGCCCTGAAGTCTACTCGCCAAATTACAGTTCTGGCAAGGTCACTATACCGAATGCACTAAAAAAAATTTGAAAATTTTTTCAGTAATAGTATTATAAGAAAATTGTGAGGCTAATTTTTATTGTCTGTGTTAACTTTCGAAATTTTATTTTTTGTAAAGACAATAAATTTTCTCAATTTGAATCATTTCTCAGAAATTATAGGCAAAATCTAAAACTTAGTCCTCAAAATTATTTCCATAGAAACTTCAATAAACCCCGATTTCTGTTTTGGTTATTTAAAGAAAGTCACATTCAAGAAATTTTTTTTTAATGTAAACGTTTTGTTTTGTTTTGTTTTGTTTTGTTTTGTTTTGTTTTGTTTTGTTTTGTTTTGTTTTGTTTTGTTTTGTTTTGTTTTGTTTTGTTTTGTTTTGTTTTGTTTTGTTTTGTTTTGTTTTGTTTTGTTTTGTTTTGTTTTGTTTTGTTTTGTTTTGTTTTGTTTTGTTTTGTTTTGTTTTGTTTTGTTTTGTTTTGTTTTGTTTTGTTTTGTTTTGTTTTGTTTTGTTTTGTTTTGTTTTGTTTTGTTTTGTTTTGTTTTGTTTTGTTTTGTTTTGTTTTGTTTTGTTTTGTTTTGTTTTGTTTTGTTTTGTTTTGTTTTGTTTTGTTTTGTTTTGTTTTGTTTTGTTTTGTTTTGTTTTGTTTTGTTTTGTTTTGTTTTGTTTTGTTTTGTTTTGTTTTGTTTTGTTTTGTTTTGTTTTGTTTTGTTTTGTTTTGTTTTGTTTTGTTTTGTTTTGTTTTGTTTTGTTTTGTTTTGTTTTGTTTTGTTTTGTTTTGTTTTGTTTTGTTTTGTTTTGTTTTGTTTTGTTTTGTTTTGTTTTGTTTTGTTTTGTTTTGTTTTGTTTTGTTTTGTTTTGTTTTGTTTTGTTTTGTTTTGTTTTGTTTTGTTTTGTTTTGTTTTGTTTTGTTTTGTTTTGTTTTGTTTTGTTTTGTTTTGTTTTGTTTTGTTTTGTTTTGTTTTGTTTTGTTTTGTTTTGTTTTGTTTTGTTTTGTTTTGTTTTGTTTTGTTTTGTTTTGTTTTGTTTTGTTTTGTTTTGTTTTGTTTTGTTTTGTTTTGTTTTGTTTTGTTTTGTTTTGTTTTGTTTTGTTTTGTTTTGTTTTGTTTTGTTTTGTTTTGTTTTGTTTTGTTTTGTTTTGTTTTGTTTTGTTTTGTTTTGTTTTGTTTTGTTTTGTTTTGTTTTGTTTTGTTTTGTTTTGTTTTGTTTTGTTTTGTTTTGTTTTGTTTTGTTTTGTTTTGTTTTGTTTTGTTTTGTTTTGTTTTGTTTTGTTTTGTTTTGTTTTGTTTTGTTTTGTTTTGTTTTGTTTTGTTTTGTTTTGTTTTGTTTTGTTTTGTTTTGTTTTGTTTTGTTTTGTTTTGTTTTGTTTTGTTTTGTTTTGTTTTGTTTTGTTTTGTTTTGTTTTGTTTTGTTTTGTTTTGTTTTGTTTTGTTTTGTTTTGTTTTGTTTTGTTTTGTTTTGTTTTGTTTTGTTTTGTTTTGTTTTGTTTTGTTTTGTTTTGTTTTGTTTTGTTTTGTTTTGTTTTGTTTTGTTTTGTTTTGTTTTGTTTTGTTTTGTTTTGTTTTGTTTTGTTTTGTTTTGTTTTGTTTTGTTTTGTTTTGTTTTGTTTTGTTTTGTTTTGTTTTGTTTTGTTTTGTTTTGTTTTGTTTTGTTTTGTTTTGTTTTGTTTTGTTTTGTTTGGTAAAATTACCTTTTTATTAGTAAAGTTACCACATTCTTGTCCTTTATATTTTACTGGTACTTTTACATATTTTTACCGAAACCTACCCAATCTATTAACCAAAAGTTTTTAAATTACTAACAGAAAATAAAGTCCTTCAAGCAAATTAATGCAGGTTCTTCCTTTCTTTGTACTGTTGAGAACGGTCCAGATATTTCTACTTTTCAAAATCCAGACTAATCGCATTTGGCATGTGGCAACCTCACCACACTTGAAGGGGTATTTTAGACTTAACCAAGTGAAGCAAATAAAAGTATCATTATTTTATTTTCTACTCTCCTTCGCTGAATATTATGAAGACAGTGGTTGTAAGAAGATGGTAGTTGAGGAAGAGGTTGAATGTTTTTGGTTCTCGCTAGTGTCTGAGCTCCATGGTATCGCGCATAAACATTAACTCTTCTGCTCCCCAAGGAGCTTATTAAATTATAATGAAGTGCATTGAAATAACGTCATGTTGACTCAACATCAACATCTCGAACTTCAGTGACTTCGATGTAGTCAAAAGCAGCAATAGCGACGGGCTTCATCTTAGTCTGAAATAATCTTTGAATTGTTGCACTTCAATTGAATGTGTCGTAAATTTTGTTGTTTAAATGCTGTCTTCCCCATCCAAATCTTTTTATTGTTACCTCTACTCTACTTACTTACTTAGGTGGCCGTGACAACCCGTGTCCGGATTTCGACCGACCTCATCAGCTCTCGCCAGGCGCCTCTGCTTTGCGCGCGCCTTCTCCAATCGGATACACCAAGTGCGGTTAGGGCTTCCTCAGCCTGGTCCATCCATCGGAGGCATGGTCTCCCTCGTCGTCGTTGACCAGCGACCCTCGCTTCGAGCACCTTTTTCGCTGGAGCTTCGTCGTCCATACGATGGACATGACCCAGCCAGCGTAGTCGCTGCACAGTTATACGCCGAACTACGTCAATGTCTCCGTAGAGCTCATACAGCTCGTGGTTCATTCGGATGCGATAGTCATCGCCGACTCGAACAGGACCGAAGATTTTGCGAAGAACTTTTCTCTCGAACACCCCCAGAGCGGCTGCGTCAGTTTGCGAAACTACCCATGCCTCAGCGCCATAAAGCAGCACAGGTAGAACGAGCGTCTTGTAGAGTGTTAGTTTTGTCGATCGAGAGAGGGCTCTGGAACTTAGTTGCTTACTGAGCCCGTAGTAGCACCTATTAGCAATTATTGTTCTTCGCTTTATCTCCAGGCTGATTTCGTTGTTAGTATTAATGGCGGTGCCAAGGTATACAAACTCCTTGACTACTTCAAAGTTATAGCTGCCGGATGAAACGTGGGAGTCTAAACGCCGAGCTCCCTTGTTTGTAGACAGCATATACTTTGTTTTACCCTCATTTATCGTCAAACCCACTTTGGCTGATTCCTTTTCGATAGCGGCGAAAGCAGCGGTAACATCTCTCTTGGTTCTGCCAACAATATCAATATCATCAGCGTAAGCAAGGAGCTGGACACCTTTATAGAAAATGGTGCCAATACGATGCACACCGGCCTTCCGTACGATCCCCTCCATGATGATGTTGAAGAGATCGCAAGACAGTGGATCGCCTTGCCTGAAACCTCTTTCGGTATTGAAGGTTTCGGAGAGGTCATTTCCTACCTTGACGGAGCTGCGTGTGTTGCTCAACGTCATTCTGCAAAGTCTAATCAACTTTGCAGGTATACCGAACTCAGACATTGTTGCGTATAGGCAATCCCTTCTCGGGCTATCGAACGCAGCTTTTAAGTCGACAAAGAGATGGTGTGTGTCAATTTGATTTTCGTGGGTTTTCTCCAGGATTTGTCGTAGCGTGAAAATCTGGTCTATGGTGGACTTACCAGGTCGAAAGCCACACTGATAAGGTCCAATCAGTGTTTTTGTAATTGGCTTTAATCTTTCATAATTGGCTTTAATCTTTCACACAGTACGCTTGAGAGAACCTTATATGCGATGGAAATAAGACTGATACCTCTATAACTTGCGCAGATTGTAGGGTCTCCTTTCTTAAGTATAGGGCACAGTACACTGAGGTTCCAATCGTCGGGCATGCTTTCTGCTAGCCATATTTTGCTGATGAGCTGATGCATGCGCCTTATCAATTCATCGCCGCCGGTTTTAAACAATTCAGCTGACAGGCCGTCAGCACCCGCTGCTTTATTGTTTTTGAGTCGTTGGATAGCAACTCGAACCTCTTCATGGCTAGGTGGTGATACTTCCACTCCGTCATCGTCGATTGGTGGCACTGCACTGTGCTCTCGATGGGCGGCATTGGTGGAATCGTCGCCATTAAGTAAATTGGAGAAGTGCTGTCTCCACAATCTAAGCACACACTGTGTATCCGTATTCAGATCTCCATTTTCGTCTCTACAAGTGGATGCTCCGGGCTTGAAACCTTGGGTTAGACGCTTAACCTGTTGATAGAATTTTCGTGCATCCTTCTTGCCCTGGTATACCTCTAGTTCCTCACGCTCACGCTTTTCCTGCTCTCTTTTCTTGCGTCTGAAAAGGCGCCTCTCTTCCTTCCTCTTTTCGCGGTAGTTTTCTCGCACGGCTCGCGTTGCAGCTGACTGCAGCGTTTTTCTATAAGCGGCGTTTTTTACTGCAGTCGCAATGCGACACTCCTGATCATACCATTGGTTCCGAGGTTGCGGGCGCCGGAAACCAATGACTTCTTCAGCGGCAGCGCGCATGGAGTGGGATATATGCGCCCAAAGTCCGCCGGCGTCGTCGAGTCCAGAGGTTGGTTGGTTGAGCTTAACCGAGAGTTGAGCGGAGTAGGCTTCGGCAGTCCGTTGTAATTGCAGCTTAGCGACATCTAGCTTTCGTTGCATTCCTGTGCGTATGTTCTTGGCATTGCATAATCGCATGCGGATCTTGGCTGCAACAAGATAATGGTCGGAGTCAATGTTGACCCCCCGAAATGTACGCACATCTAGAACACTAGAGGCATGCCTTCCGTCGCCTTCCGTCGATTACAACATGATCAATTTGGTTTCGCGTTTTTTGATCCGGGGACAGCCAGGTGGCCTTGTGGATGTCGAGGTGCTTAAATCTGGTGCTACTAACTACCATGTTTCGTGCCGCGGCGAAGTCGATCAGTCTTAGACCGTTGTTTGTGGAGGTCTCGTGAAGACTGAACTGACCGACAGTGGGGCCAAAGATGCCTTCCCTTCCCGGAAGGTGGTCATATACGTCCTCAAGACTAGCGTAGAAAGCGTCCTTGACGGCTTCGTCCTTTTCCTCCGTCGGGGCGTGCGCGCAAATAAGGCTTATGTAGAAAAATTTTGCCTTGATGCGGATCGTGGCCAATCTTTCGTTCACAGGTGTGAACCGGGAAACAAGGTGGCGTAGTTTCCGGCTAACGACGAATCCACATCCGAATTCGCGCTTCTCCGCATGGCAGCTGTAGTAGATATCGCAGTGTGCTTGTTTAGAGCAGCCTTGCCCTTTCCATCGCATTTCCTGGATGGCGGTGATGTCAGATTGTATTGTTTTGAGGGCTTCCGCCAGTTGGATAATGGCACCTTCCCTATAAAGGGTCCGGACATTCCAGGTGCATATCCGTAAATCATTGTCCGTTTTTCGTTTGCGGTGGTCGTCAACGTAATTGGGGTTCTTATCCGAGGCTGGTTTAGTTTTCATTGGGCAGTAGTAATGTGGCGGGACCCAAACCCTGCGCACATTCCATGTTTAAGATCTATGGATCGACCCGCCGCTCAAATTAGCCGTCAAACTGACGGATGTCCAGTTCCGGATACCTCTACTCAGTGATGTAATAAAGGTAAATTAAATTTTTTAAATTTAACTCTTAGTAACAGTGTTGAACGGCAGTAAGAATTCTAAATAAATTAAAACTTAGATAAGTCGTTAAAGTGATTTATTTTATTGGTTAAACCCTTTACGCAGTGAAACAGTAGATGTCAATTGCCTACATTAAAGATAACAGCACCAGTGATGTTATCTTTTCTGATAAATGCATACGTGAAACTTGTAACCAACGTGTATGTGTCTTTTAGCTAATGGTAACAACTTTAACCACAGGATGTTGAGGATAAATAGGCGTTATCCTCATGGTTCCGTTAAATTTTCGACATATTTAAATATCAAAGAGCTCAATATAAAAAAAAGCCGGGGTACACTCGTCAGGACTGCCAATTGAAGCATTAGCTTTTAGGCATTACATTTAAGAGAATAAACAAGCACAAAATTTTAAGCTTTCAATTTCTATTTTTCAAGTTAATTAATGAAATTAATAACAAAAATCGCTTAAACAGCAACGAGTTGTGTATGTTTCACAAACATATTCACTGATAGCACTTATGCTTACAAATGTATTTTTGCATCATTTCAATCATGAGCCTCAATCATAGTCTGTGTCAGCACCTGGTTTGATAATTCACAAAAAAAAAGAAACGATTGTTGACAAGTGCGTCATCTAATCGGCAAAGTTAGTTAACCCATTTCTTGCCAAAGAGTGCGTTTTCGCACCAAAAGTTTGCATATTTTTTAATATGCAATAAATGTAAGTTTTATTTGATGTTAATGCATAAAAACAATGTTTAATATTTTAGCTTTCGTATTGCGTGTTCGAGTTTAGCATTCCCCGCTTAACCAATGTTTTTGAGCTTGGCATAACATACGAACTAATTTGTTATGTTTTTTTTTTTAAGAAACGTATAACTATAACGAAAATGTTGACCTTTCATATATTTTGTATTAATCTGCCCCAGATGAACGGAAAAGCGAAAAAATTTTTTGACATAATAAGGGCTTCGACGGGAAAAAGAAATGTTTTGTCTTGGCCAGAAATGGGTTAATGGAAGTGGATGGAAGAGGATTCCATTTGGCTAGCTGGCTAGCTAAAGACTAGCTTATACTTTTAACAAGATACCACTATATGAAAAACAATTGGAAGCGAAGCTACATCACATTAAGAACTTCAAAATGGAGAAATTGAAGTTCTGAATGCCGATTCCCCAAGATCGCTACGTTTATCGGTGTTGTTGTGTGTTTGAAAGCATTTGTTCTCTGCACGTTACTTTGATAACAAAACCAAATATAAAAATTTAGTCAGTCATTTTAAACCCAAAGTCGTCAAAAATTCCTCAAATTTAAATTAAATTCCTCGAAAAGATTTTGTAACAATACTTTAATAAGGTAAATAAAAATTTAAGATGCGATAAAAATTTAAGAAACTTTAGTTTTTACATTTCTTCCAATCGTTTCTTTATTTAACCCGTTAAAGCCAAGAAGGACACTTTTTGGTTGAAACAGCAGAAAAGTTTGAACGCAAAGTCCGAAAATATTTTAGAAAAATTTTCAAGTTTGCTCTACACGATGTAATAGTTCAAAAATCTCGAAAATTTGATTTCCAAGTGTAAATTGACAATTAAAAAAAAAAAGTTTTTTTGGATGATTTATTATTTTCCGATCAAATTTTCCAGTAGGAAAGAAACTTTTTTACAGTCGGATACATAATAAAAGATGGCGGGCATTAAAATTTTCTAAATATGGTTAATTTTTTTACTAAGGTTTTTTAAAATTTTATTCTTCTAAGTCGACTGCACAATAAAATTTTTATCTGATGAGGAAAAGTCTCCTTTTTTAAAATTTTTCTAGGGTCACCATGGAAAAAATAAAAAGATTTTAAGTATTACTTTTTGAGCTGCCAGCTTTTGAGTTGGCAGCTCAAAAAGTAATACTTAAAATCTTTTTATTTTTTCCATGGTGACCCTAGAAAAATTTTAAAAAAGGAGACTTTTCCTCATCAGATAAAAATTTTATTGTGCAGTCGACTTAGAAGAATAAAATTTTTGATTAAGTAAATAATGTAAGAACTGGCTGAAATGGTCATTCCGTTTTTTTTTTTAATTATATAATAAAAATAGTAATTTCTATATTTTGGCTTTCTGGTAATTAATTGTTTAATATTTTATTCAGGGTCGCAACGGAAAAAATTAAAAATTCTAAGTCTTCCTTTTTGGGCCGCCATTGTGAGAGATAAAACAATCGTAGTCAAAGTGTTAGCCAGATTTGAAAAAGTAAAACACTCTTACAACCTTTAATTGTGTTTTCGACTCTAAGAAAAAATTTTTAATACTGTTCAAAATCACTTGAAAAAGTGAAATTTCTTATGAATTGTCAGAGATTTTAATTGTTTTCGACTGTTGAGATTTTTCAACTATTGCATCGTGTAAAGTACCATAAAAAATAGTGGGAATAGGTATTTTCTACAATAATTTCCGGGCTTATCGTTATTTTCTGTTTAAAGTTTCAAACATTCTGGGCGTTAACGATTATAACGAGTATAAGTATCAAAATAAAAGAAATGGTTAGAATTGTCAAATTCCTCAAAATTTCCTCAAAATAAAATTCCTCACAAATTACTAAGAGCCATTGTAAATTCCTCACGTTTTGAGGAAATCCTCACAAAGTGGCAACACTGAAATTAATGTTTATCTCAAATGTGCCCTAATATGAAACTAATTTCATTTATTAGTTTTTATTAAGTTATATTTTTTAATGTTTTGTCTTACTTTTCTTGATATATTTTCTTTATGTCTTACTATTATATAAAAACAAGCAAGGAATGGAGCTTCGGCAGGGTACCGAAGCTAAAATACCCCCCCGCGGCCGTACTGAAGTATATCGGAAGTCTTTCGACGTCTATAAAATTTGTATGTATAATATGCAAAAATATTTGTGTCATACGCTTAATTTAATTTTACCCTTAGCTGCCACATAGAGTAATTTGTAAAAAAAGTAAAATGCCGCACCCACTTTCTAGTAAAGGCTCCACATTTTACCGAAGAATATATGCATGAGTTGGATAAACGACGTGGGCGGATCTTGGGTACATAAAGACGCGATGTCATTCAGTTTTATATATTTACGAAAGTTTTTCAATTTTGATGACGTATCTTTGTATTGAAGGTAGGCGTGGTTTTTTTCCGGTTTTGCCAAATATCAAAGAGTGGCTTATGCTAAATATCAAAGTTTGTATGCAAAATTTCAAAACATTTCTGTAATGTTTGCAGATTTTTAAGCGACTTAACGTTTTCAATAAAGCCACTTGGTATGGGAGGTAAGCGTGGTTTTCATCCGATTTTTCCAAATATCAGAGCGATAGTCTATATTTTTTATAAAAGCCTATGTGCAAAATTCCAAGATATTTCTGCAGTTTGAGCTGATTTTTAAGGGATTTTACGGTTAATGTAAAGCTTCTTTGTATGGGAGGTAGGCGTGGTTTTTATACGATTTTTCCAAATTTCATTGCTATGATTTATATTGAAGATCAAACCTTACGTGCAAAATTTCAAGGCATTTCATTAATTTTTGTGGATTTTGAAGAGATTTTACTGTAAAAAGAAAGTGACTTTGTATGGGAGGTAGGCGTGGTTTTCATCCAATTTGGCTCATTCTCGAACTTGATCTTCCTTTTTTAAAAACAAGCTTATATTTTGAATTTTATTACGATAGCTTTAAATTACGGCTGTAATCGTGTCGACAGACGGACAGACAGACGGGCACACGGAAATCGACTCAGGAGGTGATGCTGATCAAAAATTTATATACTTTTCTATACCTGCCACGCCTCCTTATTGGCGTTACAAGCGGAACGACAAAGTTAATATACTCCTTACGCAGTACGCGTTGGGGTAAAAATAAAAAAAATTTTTAAAAATGTATATTAACTTTTTCATTCCGTTTGTAACGCCAAGGAGGAGGCGTGGCAGGCATAGAAAAATATATATTTTTTTGATCAGCATCACCTCCTGAGTCGATTTCCGTGTGTCCGTCTCTCGACACGATTACTGCCGTTATTTTAAAGCTATCGCGATGAAATTCAAAATAAAAGTTTATTTTTAAAAAAGCAAGATCAAATTCGAAAATGGGCCAAATCGGTTGAAAACCACGCCTACCTCCCGTACAAAGTGACTTTATATTAACCGTAAAATATCTATAAAATCCACAAAAATTAAAGATATGCCTTGAAATTTGCCAGGTGAGCTTTGCTCTTCAGTCTTAATTCTGGCTATGAAATTTGGAAAAATCGGATGAAAACCACGCCTACCTCCCATACAAAGTGACTTTGTTTTAAAAGTCAAATCTCTTTAAAATCTCCTTAAATTAAAGAAATGTGAAATTTTGCATATAGGCTTTGATATATAACACAGACCACCACTATGATATTTGGCAAAATCGAATGAAAACCACGCCTACTTCCCATACAAATTGGCTTTATTTTAAACGTAAAATGTATTAAAAATCCACAAAAATTAATGAAATGTCTTGAAATTTTGCACATTAGCTTTAATATATAATATGAACCAACTCTTTAATATATGTCAAAATCGGATTAAAACCCCGCCGACCTCCCATACAATGGGACGTCATCAAAATAGGAAAACTTTCGTTAATATATAAAACTGAATGTCATCGTGTATGTCGTGGCTAAAGACTTCGAATATACTTCAATATGGCCGCGGGGGGTATTTTCGCTTCTGAACCCTGCCGAAGCTCCATCCTTACCAGTTTTTAATTGTTTTGGCTAACCTCTTCCTTAAGCCATTCTAAAGCAGTGCTTATAGCAGGCCTCTTTAAAGCAGGGAGAGCGTAAGCCATGGGTAGGCCTCCGACATTCATTTTAAGGCTTGCTAGTAGCTCTTCGAATACCTGCCAATGCCAACTGGGAAGATTATGCAAATTTTACCACAAACTTACTATTATAAGAATTTAGTTTTTACTACCCAACGGAACACTGCCAAAAAGCGTCAAAAGCAAAAGTAGTTTTTGCCGAATGGTATATAAATAATACACACATAGTCACATTCATACGCAAACGAAAGAAATAATCCAAACCAACACTTTCAGCACTACTTTCCAGTACAACTATTTTGTGTGAAACTAACAATAAGTTTATGATTGTAGATTTTTTGGCACCAGATACTTTTGAGAGACCTCCTGTGAAGAGCTTTTAAAAAAGCAAAAAAAAAATATTAAGATAAAAATAATGATTAAAGCGAAGAAGTAGTGCTGGTATAGTCATAGATGTAGAGCAAAAGATGAAGAAGCAGCATAAAAAAGTAGCTGCATATCGGCTGCTGCCTGCTGAAGAAAGGATGAGAACGAGCACAAAATGAATTGTAGTGGCTGCGGTGTGGCTGTCATATGCATGATCGAGTTGTAACGCAAACGATTTATAACACTAACACAGTGCAGGCTATACTTCCACGCACATACACTCTACAACCCTACAGTGAAGCCAACTAGTTTAATTACTAGGGAATTAATTAGTTCAAAGAAAACCAGTACGAGCTCGGTTTTTATCCTATTAAGGCTAAGGATACGGGAGCGTTTTTAGTACCGGCTGGTTGCTGTGTCGGACCGAGCTGAAAACACGTCATGCTTTAAGCAGAGTGCTTATCGCCGCCAACTTGTTTCAGGCTTTTGACTATTTTGGGTTTCTGTGTACACTCTAAAATATAAATACAAATTTACTATAACTATAATAGTAATTTTTTGTTTAAAATTGAACTGGAGTGTAATTTCACTGCAAGTTTCATTGTAAATTTTTAATGTTTAAAATTTTATACAAACTTTAGTAAAATTAACAACATATGTTGAATTTTGCTGCAATATTAATTTAAACTATTTTTCGTCATAAATTTCATTGCCAATAGACATATGTATGTGTGTTGAATTTTCAACATCATTTGTATAATTGCATCATATTCTCATTTACGTTTGGTTATGAGCAAGTAAGCAGCTTATTATTCAGTCCGGTATCCGCTTCTCTAATTAAAAAAATTGTGTTAAATAACGTCTTTTAAGCTAAGATGGTAAATATTTTTTGCTTTGTAATCTACTCAATATTTATATAGGAATGTGAGTGTGAGAAGTGCTTAATAAATTTTAAAAAATTGATTTTAAAAATGCTTTGTTTTATTTCTGTTTTATTTCTATAACTCTAACGACAAATTGGTTTAGCTTTTTGGTGCAACGGACTTGAAAGTTTTTCTTTTTCTTTATTCAGATTTGTGTGTTTTATTAAAATCAAATCAATCATAAAATTAGTTGAAGCTTACTTCAGTTTTAATTGCCAAACACATGTTAAATATTAGTAAATTGCAGTAGTATTTTTTATATTACTACATTATAGTAGTAAAAGTAAACAAAAGTTGTTGAATATTATTCATATAAAGGTTGTAATTTTGCAATAGTAATACAAAAATGATAGCAACATTAAACAACTAATGTTTAAGTTAGCAAAATCAAACACCAACTGTTGAATTTTACTACATGAACTTTATAAAGGTATGTAAATTTACTAGAACCCTGCTGAAACGCACTTTCAGACACTGCAAGACGTTTCAAGTAACTTACCGTTCCAGCTTGTTTCGATTTTTTCGCAATTGTTGTCTGTTGTTTTTTGTTGCCTTGTTGCTGCGTTTTTATTTTTAATTTTTCTTTAGACAAAAAAGAGAGCGTGGAAAGAACGCAGATAAAAAGACGTACATCAGCTTCTGACCCAAGATTACTCGATTCTATGCTTCAGTAGGAACGCACTTCAAGTCGCATGAAGCCATTTCATCTTCCAACATATTTGAATTGTTTTAACATTTTTTCAGGTTTTATTGTATTACTGTGGATTTTGAAAGAAAGTAATGTAAGAATAAACTGAAAAAAGTTTTTGTTGGCCTGTTGCTGCTCTTTTTGATTGTTTATTTTTGTGCACAAAATCAAATGGGTAGGAGGAACGTACATATACGAATGATCAAAAAAATCTCAAAACGAGGTTTAAAAAGCATCGCTTCAAAAAACCACAAGTACACAAAAATACAAGATTAAAGCATTTACAAAAATTGGATTAAGGAAAGCACACTGAAAGCATACAAATTTGTTTTTTTTTGCTGTTTTGTGAAAGTAAAAACGGCTTAAGGCTACTTTAATGAACCCGCTGAGTTTCAAGGGGTTGCATGGGCCACAGGGGGGATAGTGGACTTTTTATACCCCAACACGTACTGCGTGAGGGGTATATTAACTTTGTCATTCCGTTTGTAACGCCAAGAAGGAGGCGTGGCAGGTGTAGAAAAATATATATGTATTTGATGAGCATCACCTACTCAGTCGATTCCCGTGTGTCCGTCTGTCTGTCCGTCTGTCTGTCTGTAGACACGATCACAGCCGTAATTTTTACAGCTATCGAGATGAATTTAATAAAATAAGCTTTTTTAAAAAATTAAGATCAAGTTCGAAAATGAGCCAAATCGGATGAAAACCACGCAAACCTCCCATACAGAGTGACTTAATTTTTACAGCAAAATCTCTTAAAAATCCACAAAAATTAAGGAAATGCCTTCAAATTTTGCACATAAGCTTTGATCTTCAATTTCAATTCTGACTACGGAATTTGAAAAAATCGGATGAAAACCACGCCTACCTCCCACACAAAGTGGACGGTTTATTAACTAAAATCTCTTAAAAATCCACAAAAATTAAGGAAATGTCTTTAAATTTTGCACATGAGCTTTGATAATTAATATAAACCATATCCACAATATTTCCCAAAATCTGATGAAAACCACGCCTACCTCCCATACAAAGTGACATCATTAAAATATTAAACTTACGTAAATACATAAAACTGAATGTCATCGTGCCTGTCGTGGCTAAAGACTTCGAATATAATTGAATTCGGCAGCGGAGGACTATTTTAGCTTCGGTACCGTTCCGAAGCTCCATTTCTTACTTGTTTTCAATGCCATTATAATCTACGAAAAAAATGCTACCTTGTATGAAAGATACAATTATAATTCTGCCATGCAAACAACTTTCAGAAATTTAAGCGGATTCATTAAACTAGATTTGTTCCAAAGTAACAAAATAAACAAATCCTATTTACGCATTTTGTACGCGAAAATAGGGAGGAAGAGCGCAAACATGGTGGAATTCTAATTTCATCATGCGTACAAGGTAGCATTTTTTTTTGTAGATTATAATGGTATTGAAAAAAAGGCCACGACCCAAGCCACCCCTTGAAATTCAGCAGGTTCATTAGAGTAGACTTAAGCCCTCAATCATTTGTGTTCAAACATTTCACAACACACACAACACAATTGATCATAAGAAGCTCGGTCAAAGTCCTTTCAAGGGATGAAATGGCCATTTCGTTATTTTTTTTTTATATAAATAAGCAGCGAAGATAAATTCCTGTCAACAGTTGCATATAGAAAAAAAAAGAGTAGAATAGAAAAATATAGGGTTTAAGGCCTTAAGAAGATAGGAATTTATCTTCGCTGTTTCTTTATAAAAAAAAAAAAAAAACGAAATGTCCATTTCATCCCTTGAAGGGACTTTGACCGAGCTTCGCATGATCAATTGTGTTGTGGTGTTGTGAAATGTTTGAACACAAATGATCGAGAACTGAACCTACGTGTTTTATGCCAGCTCCGAACGGCTTATGATCTCAAGAAGCTTTTCATGGCAGTTTTTACTCTCTGAGGTTTGCCATTGTCTGCAGAGAGGTAACAGCCGAACAGAAAAATTAATTCAATTGAAAAAACTTTCTTGTGTCAGATGGGGGACTCAAACCAGGATTCTCTGGCATATGTGCCAAACACTCTACCCACTGTATCACAGCCGCCACGCTTCTTTATAATGCCGTCTTTATAATTCTGCTCAAGAAAATTTAATAAAAGAGCGAAACATCATGGCTTAAAAATGTTTTCGGTATTTTGTTGTTGCTGCAGAACAGGAAACAACAATAAAAAATAGAGGGGAAAAAAAACGGCTGGTAAAGCGATTTATCGAAAGGCTTCGTAAACATTTCCCCTAATATGGAACTTATGCGGTCAATTATGTGACATTAATTATTTATATGTGTTAATAAATACTTGTTTGTAATGCGAAAACATAAAAAACAAAAAAAAATATATGTGTGCTTTATTGGAGTTTTCCTTGTTATTTTTTAATTTTTGATGTTATTAAATAAAAATAATAAGTAAACAAAATGTAAAATGAAACAATTTTTGTTTCATGAAACACATGCAAGCCGTGCGAGCAAGCGCGAAAGCAATAATCGACACGCTGAATACGAGCGCAGAAGTCGCTATAAGCTGCCTGCTCGCTGGCACTATACACACTGTGTCCTTTTTTCATATGATTGCAGTGCAGCGCTTTCCATCTTTTCTTCTCGGTTCGGCACGGCACAGAAACCAGCCGGCACTATAAGCTCGTCAAAAAAGCTAAGAACTTCAACTTTTCTAGTTAATTTTCCTAAGTTTTTTTTTTAATTTATTGAAGAAATTAAAATAATTGACAAGTTGGTTAGTAGCTTCTTAATCAACAGTATATTGGCTACTCAAAAGTCTGTTTTTCAATATATTTTTGGTTTAGAGAAAATAGTTTTTCTAGTACATTTCTAGTATTACCAGGGTTTTTCACTACAGGGATATAAGCATGACCATCCAAGAAGCCGGCAAAGCCACAGATACAAATGCATTAAAAAAATATATATAGCTAAATACAGACAGACCATTAATACAGTTGAAGTAGCTACCAATTCGAGCGTAGCATTTGGTATTTCAATGCAATCTATTCTGGAACTTCGTTGCATTTTTTTTTTTTGTTTTGCTTTTATTTTTTGACCTCCTACTCGTATGTTGGTAAGTGTGTTGAGCTTGTTGTTATAATGTGTTTGAATGTGGAAATACAAGTATATATATAATATATGTTTTTTTTCTTTTTTGTAATGACAAAGAAATAGTGTGGAAATTTCTTAGTTTAATTTCTGTAGATCAAAGATACAGTTTAAATTAAATGTCTCCTCTTTTAGTAAACAATTAGTACACAGTGTTTCTTTATCTCAAAACTGTCAGCTATCATAAAGAGTGTCAGTCAAGGCCTTATGCCAGTGGAGAAGCATAAAAGTTAGAAAATTTTTTGATAATTTTTTTTGATTGAATAAACATTAAAAAAAAACACAGGTGCGTCGTTGGACACACGAGAGAAGCGAAGTTTTTTGCAGTTTCATAGATTTAATAATTAAGTGTTTTTTTTGAAGCGAAGCTTTTTACTCCTCGTTCTGTGATTTGCTTAGAGTGAAATCAGAAAAATTTTCGACAGATTTTTTCTTGGAAATTTGATGGTTTCTTTGCTGCTAATGCTTATTACAACAACAACATTTAATACTTAAATATAAATACTAAAAATATTTCTTGAACCGCCCGTGGGGATCGAACCCACGTCCTCTTAAATGAGAGTCAAATACACTATCCACCAGGCCACACAGGCTTGCTGGAAATGGTAGTTAATTCAATATTAATTATAACAGCAGCTATGCTGCAGTAGATTGGCACCATCTATCAATAGATAGAGGATTGTGTATTTGCTATGCTACACAATTTGCTTTTATTTGCCACAATGTGTCTCCAGCATTGGTGTGTTTGTATTGTGAATGCGTTTGTGGTGTTGTTGGTACGAAGAAAATTATCAATGCCCACAAGTGCGTTTTTAAGTGTCAAAAAAAAAATAGATGATTTCAATAAATATGGAATTAACAAACGCACGCAAGACATCGGTAAGCTATCTAATATGTTTGTTAAATTTTGTTTCGTGTGCGTTCTTTAATATATATTTTTGGAGCGAAACTTTTTACTCCTCGTTCTGTGATTTGCTTGGAGTGAAATCTGAAAAATTTTAGAGAGATTTTTTCGCTAGGCAGTACGCTGTTGAAGGAAATAATTTGTTCAATGCAGCCAAGTTCTCAACCATGTGTGGAGAGTTAAAATGGAGAGTCGCTGGCATTATATGCCCGTATATGTAATTGGCGTGGAAATTTGACATTCAACAATAAAAAAATAAGCAGTAAATATGTTTTCTTATTCTATTTTATGTTATTATTTTATATTATTTAAAATTTTTTAATTTATATAATAAGTCGGGGATTGGCCGAATCAGACCACAGTGAATCCCTTTTCGTCCCCTATTTGACGAAGGATACTACTGCTCGGAGCACTCATAAGTGAGCATGCTCCTTATATAAGCACCCTTTGTCACCTCAAGCATGTCCTTGTAGGTCAGTTGACCAATCTCGGCTTCGTCAATAAATGGACGTCCCAGAATGGTCAATCTTATGCTTGCCACCGCCGGACACTGGCACAGAATGTGTGCTGCTGTTTCCGGCTCCTCTAGGCACAACCTACACGCATCGTCCTCGGTCAGAGTCATCTTCCTTAGATGGTACATGTAGGTACCGTGTCCTGTGGCCAGTGCAGTAAGCCAGCTTAAAGTCTGCCGATTGTATCGGGTGACTTTTGCTGCCTCACTACTTGACCATTTCACGGCCGCCTTTGATTGCCTGCAATTACCAGCTTCTTCCCACCTTGTACGGTGTTCCGAGTCCGTCCATTGCTTAATAAGGCCTGCCACCATGTTGTCGCCTATGGCGATACGTGGTTCTGGTCCACAGAATTCATCTGCTGATCCTTCTCTTGCTAAAGAATCAGCCTTTTCATTCTGCTCTATGCCAGAATGTCCTCGCACCCACATAAGTGTGAGCTCATTTGTCTGAGCGCACCTATTGAGTTTGGTAAGACATTCCATGGCCAACCTAGAAGTAATATCTGTCCGTTGCATGCTCCTAATCACCGACTGATTCTCAAGGGCAATGACAATTTTCTTGCCCTTTACCCGGTCATCTATCAAGTGGTCCAGCGCATGCACCACACCAAGCATTTCCGCCTGGTATACAGACACGAACCTCCCCAGCCTCAGTGCACAGGATAGGTTCAACTCTTCTGAGTAGACGCCTGACCAGGCTCTGCCATTCATCAGAGAGCCGTCTGTGAATATACTGATGTCGCTACCAGCGATTTCTTCACAAACGGATCCATCTGTTATTAGAGTTTTATAACATTTTTCTGTTATTCTCACTCTCTGCCTTCCGTCCATAGGCATACACGTCTCCCTGACATTTCGCTGTGCCATGTCCAGGATGCGCATATGACCATGGAGGGCTGTTGCTCCATGCCACGTAGCATTTCGCAACATCCTGAGGGCTGTTAGAGCTGCCGTTTTCTTTATTTCTAAATCCAATGGCAGCATACCTAACAAAACCTCCATTGCGATTGTTGGACTGGTGCGTATTGCCCCTGTTATTCCAACACACGCCAGCCGTTGGACTCTGTCTAGTCTCTTCTTAATGGTTTTCTGACTGACTTTTGTCCACCAGATCACCGAAGCATACGTGATGACAGGTCTAACCATCATAGTGTAGATCCATTTCATAGCCTCTGGGTTTAGCCCCCATTTTAGACAACAAACGCGTCTACACTGAAACAGAACCCTCTTGGCCTTTTGAATCCTGTCTCCTACATGTTCGTTCCAGTTCAGTTTACTATCTACAGTTACCCCTAGATATTTAACTTTCGTGGACATGTTGATTTCAGCTCCAAAAAGTCTGAGTGGTTCTCTCCTCAGGCCTACCCTCTTTCTAGTAAAGAGAATATTGTCGGATTTTCCTGCGTTCACGGTGAGGCCTTGTTCTCGACAGCACTCCTCCACTATTCGGAGTGCTCCCTTCATTATGTCAGAAAGGGTGTCAATGAACTTACCACATTTAAAAGTTTAATTTAATTTAAAAGTTAATTTATTAAAAAGAAAAAATTATTAAGCTATCAAATCTATGTAACTGCGAAAAACCTTCGCTTCTCTCGTGTGTCCAACGACGCACCTGTGTTTTTTTAATTTCATAAAGTTTTCATTGCCTTTTTGTGCAATTTTGCAACGTACTGTAAACAACATTCAAATGCACTGCCACCCTGATCAATATTTACAGAATTTCACAGGGAATTTCATTTCAATTTTCGATCCACAATTTAATAAAAACAAGGCGCAAAAATCGTCTGCTTGCTGATTCAGATTATTCTTTAATTAAAACAAAAGATTTGCTAAAAACCACTGGGCAATGTTGCTATAACATAAAAATTTAAGGTGCTAGCATTTTGAAAATATATCTGTTAAAGAAGAGGAAGACGCGCATTTTCTTTATTGAATTCACTTTAAAAAGTGAATGTACACTACTATATTTACTTAACTATATTGAATTGGTTGTCCTTTTTTGTTAATTTTTATTTATTTTAAATAAATTATTAAATATATTAAAAAAGTTTCATTATTCATAGAGAAAAACAAAAAATTAGTACAATTTGATGCCAAAAAGTCCAATTTTTATTTCGGTTTGGTACAATTTCAGAAAAGTCATTTCCCATCCCTGGGGCATTACAACAGTGTTGGGTGAGTAGAGGCACGCGTACTAGAGACCAGGGATGGGATTGGGGGCTTTTAGGGCTTTTTTGAGCCCTTTTTAATTGCATAAGCCCCGAAGCCCTTTCGATTAATTTTAGGCCCTTTTTAAAAATTCTATTGAAAAAATGATTTTAAATCGATCTCAGTAAAATAAGTTCTGTTGAATTTTTTGAAATTATAGCTTAGCAAAACAAAAAACTTAAAAAATTCTCCTCAATTTTGTTTTTTAAGCTATATTTATGCTATATAAACCTACTCAGGTACGTCTAGGGTTGACTCCAGAAATAGTACACTTGTAAAAATCTATTAAAACTGAGGAAATTTTTTAAAAATGAATTTCTTATATTTTGTATAAAGCCACCATGTTAGTATTATGCAAAATAACCACTATTTTCTATTATTGATTGACATCAACAGTATACATTCCTAACAAACATTTGGTATCTACTATTATGGGGAAAGACTGAAGATTCCTGCACACCCTTCAAAAGAATGTCTAAATGCGAACCAATTTTTCTTTTAATAGTATCCCAAAGTAATTCTATAGGTTTAAGAATGGAAATTTGAGGTGGGGGGCTTTATGCGTGATACATTTCTTACAAAATTTTTTCAGGCATATAGATGAAAAGGCAAACCTGTAAAAAAAGCTCCATCGTAGTCTTAAGTAGCCTTAATTGATTAAATATTTAACGTCGTTTCAATTTTCAATGAATTTTCATCCATTTTTTCTTCCGAAATAAATTTCCGACAATTGATATATAAAAATTCACACTTTTTCAGATTATAGCATCAGAATTCATCTCAAATAAATGCTTAAGAAGTTATAACCAATTATTTGCATAAAAACGCGATTTTTTCACTTAAAAAATTTTAGATCTAAAAATGAAGTCGGTATTATTACACATTCTTTTCCGAATAGGAAAGTGTTTTCGAGTCATAAATTTTAAAAAATGTGGGGCTTGGAAAAAAATTCATCAAAGTGGTCTCAAAATGGCATCCGAAATAAGAAATATTCAATTCTTGAACTATAACTCAAACACTATATGCTCTTTCAAAAAATGGAGACGGCGGAAACTGCGATGAAACATTTTTTGTCACCATATTGGATGTAACTTAAGTTAATTTTGTTGTTCAAAACTCTATATTCCAAAATTGTTTAACATTTATTAATCATTCTTTATTAAACCCGCATCATTGATTAGTCTTCTTACAAGTCTTAAAACAGACTCTTCGTTTAATTTCTCATATATTTCTGATATTCTTATGCATATAACCAAGGACTCGAAAGAATACACCTGAGGCTCTTTAACGATGAATATATCGATCCGATTTGAGGTTTTCTGTGGAAATGCTTTACTATTTTTATTTGTATTATTAACACATTAAATAAATGGCTTTGTTAAAAATTTTGAGAAATTAACTACATCGATTATTTTTTGGCGTATTTTTGAGTTTTTAATCAATGCACAAGCGTTTTTTTAAGTGCAATGGGACCTCTATAAATAAAATAAAATCTATTTAGACGAACAAACTATATCACTTTGACCCAAAATTTTGATTCTGAGAGCTGATCGTTTAAACAAAATTGCGCTATTTTTGTGACAAATACAAAAACTTCCCTGCCCGTGATGTTCTTCTACGTGACAGCTATAATTGTTAACAATTTTGGAGCAGATGACGCCGACAATTTGAAGAGAATGTCGACAATTTTCAGACAAAATGTTGACAATTTGTGAACAAAAACTCGAAATTTGAATATCCAAATAGAAAGTCTTTAATATTGAATTACCACTAAAGGCCCATTCTTGTGAAAAAAGCCCTATATTTGTATAAATTTCGGCCCTTTTACAACTAAGCCAATCTTCGAACTCACTCTCTTCTCTCACATATATAAACACCGACATGGAGTTATTCAATCAGTTGGCGCTGAGACTTCATGCCAGAAGGTCCACGCTGCTTGATGCTCCAAACTTGATTGTTATGCATCGAAAAATAAATGAGAGCGATACTCGACTACTACAAGCACAAAACTACAGAAAATATAATAGTATTAGTGTGCCCATGGCTGGTTTACAAGTAAGCATGTTTACAATGCAATCATTAACAACTGTTTCCATAGAGTGTAAATTATATCTAGAGATTGTATCAACTCTGCTAAATCGCTGGCATGTGTTAACAGAGTTATTTCATTTAAAAACCTGAAGAAAAAAACTCTGTTAACCTCTGTTAACACATGCCAGAGATTTAGCAGAGTTGATGCAATCTCTAGATAATAATTTATACTCCATGCTGTTTCTCACAAGTCTTTGTGGCCTGGTGGGTAGTGTGCTGGACTAAGATTTAAGAGGACATTGGTTCGATCCCACGGGAAGGCCAAATATATTTTTAGTATGGAATATAAAAGGAAGGAATATAAAAGTATTTGGAATATAAAGGTAATTTTCTTGTTGTAATAAGCGCCATAGAGTATAAATTATTATCTAGAGATTGCATCAACTCTACTAAATCTCTGGCATGTGTTGACAGAGTTTTTTTCTTCATGTTTTTAAGTTAAATAACTCTGTTAACACATGCCAGAGATTTAGCAGAGTTGATGCAATCTCTAGATAATAGTTTACACTCTATGTTTTAAGTGTCAAAAAAATAGATGATATCAATATATATGGAATTAACAAACGCATGCATGAAATCGGCAAGGTTTGTTAAATTTTGTTTCGTGTGCGTTCATTAATATATATTTTTGAAGCGAAGTTTTTTACTCTTCGTTCTGTGATTTGCTTGGAGTGAAATCTGAAAAATTTTCGACAGATTTTTCGCTACGCAGTACATAGAGTGAATTAATTTGATGTTATTTTAAATTTTTGAGTTAGAAATTAAAAAAAATTTTTGAAATTATTAAAAAGAAAAATTATTAAGCTATCAAATCTATGTAACTGCGAAAAAGCTTCGCTTCTCTCGTGTGTCCAACGACACACCTGTGTTTTTTTTTTTTACTCTCGCATTTTACTCTCGCAATCTACTCTCCCGAAGTAACGCTGTTCAAAAGAGCTGTGTGGCTTTGTTGTTGCTTCTTATATATGGGGAAAAGGTGTTTTTAATTTTTACCTATCTTAATGACAAAATATTTGAATAAAAACTAGAAATTAAAAGGCAAAGTTATTTAAATTTTTTTTTTACTTTGTAGTGATTTTGTAGTTGGTTTTTTGTTAAAGTTTTCTGTTTAAAATTCCTTTTCCCTTTTTGCCCCCCGTACATTTCCTATTTTACACAACAACTACTTCTTTTATTTCGTTCCGATGGGTGTAGCAAAGCGCACCGGATTAGAGCTTTGTATATAAAATCATTGGTGCGCTCTTATGTTGCTTAAGATCTCACGAATGGTAACGCATAAGACTATCAAATTTAGGACAAAAGAGGCCCAACTGAAAGTTTTTTAATTTCTAGAAGTGACAAAAAACTACTTTGTTGTTCAAGGGACTCTATACAAAACAAAGCGATGAAACGACTAGAAGTTTAACATTTAAAGTCAATATTTGTAAATTTTGAGTTGTGTCCATTTTGTAGATATGGTGCAATATATTAAAAGGATTAAGGTATTGGTGTATGAAAAAAACATGTTGCCATACCACTTTTTATTTTACTAAATAAATATTTTACTTGGTAAATTAGTTCGTATTGTTACTGTCGGCAACTGGTGCCCACTTTTCAGGGGATAATCGCGAAACGAAGCAAAGTGCGCCGGGTAAGAGTTAGTATAAATATATTTCCTACATGTTGATGCATTAAATACTACTCTATAAAAATTTTAATTTGCCTATTCTACATATCGCTACTTTAATATAGAAAGGCCCTAACTCAATAGGAGAAGGAAAAACTTTATAAAAAATACAGTTCGAATTTTTTGTTATCGAATTTTTTTATTAAAAACTATAAGTGATAACATCACTTGATGTTACAATTTTTTTACTGCAAAAATTACAGAACTTTGTTTTTTATCAAGATTCTTTCTTCTCCTATAATGTAAAAAAAAAAAAAAATCAAGTAAGGGCCTTTCTTTATTAAGGTAGCGATATGAAGAAAATGTTCCCAATATATTAATGGAACTGAAAGAAAAGGCATTTGTTAGTTCATTGCTTGCTCGCAGTAGCTGCTTCAAGTTTATTATCAACAACAGACCAACTATAGCAGCTGTAATCATCGTTTAATGGAGGGGTGAGATTCTATAATCTAGTCATTAATGATTACTTGTTCTAAGCAGAAAAAACGACAATTTCTATAATGCCATCAGTATCTGGTTGATAGTGAAATTATTCTGTCGAACGCGTTCTCACAAACAAAACGGAAAATATTTCAACAAAAATTTTATCGCGCAGCTAAAAACGAAAATTAAGTTGTTGCTTTAAATAATCATCGAAAAGTTATGGATGTAACTGTTGGATACTTGGATTTAATCAAATTGGCCGGAAAGTATGTGTGCTATAAAAATAAAACAATATCACATGATATCTTAAGTAGTTGATAGTGAATTATGTTTTCTGTAAAGAAGTATTTACCAGTAAAAATATTTAACACGCACTTTCATGAGAATCTCTTCAAAATTGTAAGTTTTTACTTATTTTCCTTTGTTTAATGTTGAAAGAGCTGTTTAAACAACATTGTACCAATCTACGCATATAATTAAATGAAAATATTTTTGTGTGAGTGGCGTTGTTAACTGTAGGTTAACGGTATCACAAGATTTTAATAAAAGTTTGAAAAGTGTTTTTTTAGGTCTTCCTGCTAAAACAGTGTCAGAATTCTCTAAAGAATTAGCAATATGAAAAAATAAAAATAACAACCATGGCGGGGTTACAATACCGAATTCCTTGTAAATTAATTAAGTAATTTTGTTTCAAATTTTTTTTAAGTTTTTCTCACACACTCTTGACAAAATCATTTGTGTTGAAACATTTCACAACACACACAACACAATTGATCATAAGAAGCTCGATTAAAGTCCTTTCAAGGGCTTAAATGGCCATTTCGTTTTTTTTTTATAGATATATGTATGTCTTAAAAATATTGTCACCAAAGATAATTTAAAAATTCAAACTTCTTCAAATGCTATAACTCCAGCCTTGTCCGCGGGTACCAATTAAATGTATTTAAAGTCTTAGGCTTTGTTAATTTTTCCTTTACTGGAATAAATATATGCAATTAGGATTAATGGATAATCGAAGCATTAAAAGTTTATATCAAATAACGTAAAATTTAGGACTAATCACTTTTATAATATGTGTTCTTAAAAGATTAATAACAATAAAAACCGATTTTCATAATCGATATCTTATTTTAATGCTAATAAAATTATCTTGTTTTGGTTTCTGGTCAAATAATGCAAAATTTTTCGGGTAAAAAAATTTTTCATTATGTTTTACAATAATCCAATTTAGCCAATTTTAAAATTTGAATTTCTTTTTTTCATTTGTTAAGGTATGCAAACAGAAGATTTCAATAATTAAAAAATTAATATGTTTTTAGATTTAAATTGCGACTTTAGTATTGGAAGTTGCTGTAAAGCATGTGCTAAAATAAAAAATAATATAACTGCGCCTTATAAGGGCAAAATAATTAAAAATATTTTTGTTTTAATCTTAAAATATATAATAAAAAATCCAGAAGCTAACAGTTTCGCAGCAAAATTTTTAATACAGCTTGATATGCATTCTTAGATATGCTGCATCCAGGAGGCAAACCATAAACCAAATTGTGCTTCTTTTTAGGCTTATCGAGAAGCACCTTCAACAGACATTCTTATGAACTGCTTCTGAGAGACATTTTAAATAGCAACTAACTTCAATTAAAGTTCTTAAAATATACTTAGTCCCAATTTATGTTATGTTAAGTCATATCAGTAAACCTTTATATATTGGATTTCTCTTAACAAAAGACTTCGATCCTTTCATTGACTGCTTCAAAGAAATCATCCTCTAAAGAAATTCTAGAAACACTTCTGGAGAATACTAAGGAAAGCATTCCAACCAACGACATGAATATGTTTAAAGAATGCCTTTTCGGCATAAAACTGGAAGGGGGATGAATTTCTCTTCGACTTTTCCTTCTTTCGCAAGCACTTTTTTTGTAGTGAAACTTCTTGTAAACATTGTATATAAACACGTACAATGTATATAAGCGCTGCCTAAGAGAGACTCCGTGGTTGGCAGTTTTAGGGGATCGCTGCCTCGAATCTAATGTCAGAATTTTAAAATTCAAGATGGTGGATAGCGCTCACAGCTAAATTTTATTATTTTTAAGAATTCGGTTCTGCAGCGAACACTAAGGTAATAATTGGTCGCTGAGTCCAAATCCGTTGTCAGAATTTAAAAATTACAAGAATTAATACAAATAGAACAAATTTAAGCGGCAACCATCCGTCATCTTGAATTTAAAAATTCTGTCATCAGATTCGAAATCAGCGACCTCCTAAAAGTATGAGAAAATGTTTAAATCTCGTAAAAACCATATTATTAGGTAGCAATCTTGCAGTAAAAATTTAGGTTGAAACCCTATCCGATCTGTTGAATTTAAAATTAGTTACATAAAATTCGAAATCAAAATCGATTTCAGAATTTCAAAAGTACAAGAATTCGCAAAAATACCAAAAATCTAGGTGGCAGCCCCTTACGATATCTGCAATTTTAAAATTGTGATATCAGATTTGAAACCAGCGATCCCCTTAAGCTGTCAACCACGAAGTCTCTCTTAGACAAAGCTAACATAAATTGTACGTGTTTATATACAATGTTTGCATGAAACATTTCACTTTTTTGTTACATGTTTATAAACATGTATATGTGTTTTCTGAAATTTTACCCCTAATAAAAATCGTCACATCGTCGCCTGTCCGAACCAATGAAGCTTTTCATACAATATTTTGTGATTGCTCTTAAATTTAGTCAAATTCTTTTTCAAAAATATTTAGTAGAGATCTACAAGTATATTTAAAGACGTAAGCTTAGAAAGGCATTTTTGACCATTATTTGGTCAGATAAATAAAAGGAATAAACTTTTTTTTAAAATAGGACTGTTATCTTTCATTTGATACCCCACTTCATCATTCACAACCATTCCTTGTGCATCAAAAATATCTTTAAAAAGTGTAGCTAGTTGAAAATTCGTATGATTTTATGGTTTTTTAAAATTTTGTAAAATTTTACAGTTTTAATATACGTGTAAATTTTTTAAAAAAAAATTTTTTATTTCGTTTGCTTAATATGTTCTACATAGTTTCTAGAACATACATATATGTTTTTAAATCGATACCTGACATTACAGATTAAATAATAGTTAGTTTATCAACAGATAATTTTAGAAATATATACAAAATTTCGAAAAACAAAATTTTTAAACGCGATTTCCTAGAAACTAGTTTTTTTTTTTAAACTGTTCGATAGATAACTCGAAATCTATTGATTCAATTTCAATGAATCTTTTTGCATTTTGTTTTTAATTTTGTCCTTTAAGCATGCCATCTAAATCAAGTACCTACTATTTTTGTTTTTTTTTATTGACAAAAAAGCGCGCGAAAGGCTACCTCTTTTTTTAATTTTTTACTTTAACTTTCGCCATAATTTTTAAAAAACCCTCCAGGTGTCGGGGGATCCCTCCCTCCAGAGGGATACCAAATTAGTGGTCTGTACTTTAAAACGACATTTGATTTTTTTGTTTCAGATACATGGGAAAGGCGATATCCATCGAACCGTTTTGGATGTATTTTTTTTAATGTAATTTTCAGCGCCATTTATAAAAAAGCCTGAAAACTATTTAAACAAAAATATATTTATATAAAGTCATTTTATGTATAACAAGCTGTATAAATTTGAAAAAAAATAATAACTCTTTGTACCTAAAAAAATTTTTTAAAAAAGCTGCGTTTTTTTAGGTGTTACACGTACACCTTAATAGAGTTATGAAAAAACCACTTCACATAATAAAGATATTCGTTATTTTTTTTTTTTATTTCAGTTTATGCAAACAGTTTTAAAAAAACCGCGCAAATAGTTAAAAAAATAGCAAAAAATTCAAAGAAACTAGCTTATTTTCCGGCTAACAACAATTTCAAAATTTAGTAACTAAATCTGACCGGAAAATAGCTAAAATGATAACACTATAGAAGTGTTTTATTGAGTGTCTGAGGGTAAAAACGCAGAACTAGAGGGGAAAAAAGGAAAAATTGGGCCTTACAAAAAAAAAAACGCTTTCATTTTGCCTTAATTGAAAACCAGCTGAGTAGCGTTTTATTTGATCGGAATCACCAATACATGCGTTAAATTTTACAAAATTAATTGATTGCGATTTTCAACCAGTTTTTTGAGTGTATGCTATAAAGCCAATTATAAAGTTTTTTATTGTTTTGCATTTTGACAGGTTTTAATGTTCAATAATTGCATCTGAAATTATACACATGTGTCAGTTTAATAACTGTTCAAGTGCAAACTTTCATTAAAAATTTATCTGTAACGAGCAGTAACGGCTAGTGAATAGATATCTATTTTTCAATACAGTACATACAGTACATATATAGATGTAAGAGCATCTATATATATATGAATATTTCTAATTAAATGTAAAGGCAATGCAAGTTAAGAATGTAACAATAAAAATTGCACAAGGCGTCAATACAATGATTTTAAATTTTCAATTAAATAAATTATAATTCAATAATCAGAATAATTTGTGAAGAATTGCTAACAAAATAAATGCAAGTTTTTGCTGAGTATACGTTTTCAGTAGTTGTCACTCTTATAAATTAAAAACTTCTTTGAAATTTAAGCTGTTAATTGCTAGTGCTTTGAGTTTAAAAATGTTAAGATAACTTGAGATGATGTACAAAAGCGTCACAAAAATAGTATTAAAATAAAAACCATATCCATTTCATAGTTGGCGTATTTACATACATTTTGTTATGTTCGAATTAAATATCAAAAATACAATTTGACAGTTAAAAACTGCTAGAAAAGTTTTTGAATGTCAAAATTATGCTTACAATATTGGAGAGATTGCCTGTTTACAATTGCTACATTCAGCGGAGTCAACTGTTGTGAAATATTATGGTAGCGATACTTTAGTGAACGATGTTTTTCTCTGAATGTGTTGTTACTCTAAGTCCTTTTCCACACTTGGTCAACGCAACTCCAACGCAACTTCAAAGCAACAGCGAACAAATTTAAAAGCAATGCAACAATAAACCGAATGCTTTCAGACTTGCTTCAAAAGTCGTTCAACATGTGTAATTATATGATAATTCATGTTTTTCGACTTCTTACACTTATTTAATATTTAACACTTGCTCATTTATACTGCAAATTATTTCTTCTTCTTCTAGCTTCTATTAATGAGAAAAGGAACTAAGTAATTAACATATTCACCTTGTTTAATATATAGTGTACTGCACTACAAATAATTGAATTCACTAAATAAACAAACTGTTGCAACAAGCCGCCGATGAAAATTGTGGAAAGCAGCGTTGCGTTGAACAAGTTGAGAACGTGTCGAGAACTTGTTGCGTGCAAGTTGATTATTCTGAAGGTTCCGGTATAAATACACAGGCTAGCACCTTGAGTTAGAGTTGCGTTGACCAAGTGTGGAAAAGGCCTAAGCGTCAGAAATGTTGTCAAAGTTTAGAGTTAAAGCTTAACCCTTAACTTTTCTTAGAAAACGAAAATATTATACCGATGGTTAAGCGCACAAAAGTGAAAGATACTCTTTTGACGAAAATGGGTAAACTGCATTTTCCAACCCGTCAAGTTGTAATCTATACTGTGAGGGAAATTTTATTCAAAGCCGATCAGTAGAAGGCTAAAATTAGTAGTTTGTACTACAGTGTATTGAGATTCAAAAACAAAATCAGAGTTCCTAAACATTTAAAATTTTCCACATATCACTTTTGTGCATTTAACCGTCGATATCGTCGTTACAAATGAAAAGTTGAGAATCTAAAAAATTCAATTTTTTTTAACACTGCATCATATTGCTTAAGTGGAGCTATATGCTGTGCCAAATTTGCAAGTTTGTACTCCACACAGAACCGCGAATATTGATGTAGCAAAGTATCGAATATGCACAATTTTCTCCTATTAAAAGTATGGAAAAAAGGTAATTTTTATATAAGCACACTATCGAATGTGTCAATTTTTTTTGTGAACTTAAGTTCTTTTCAGCGGTTTTCAATGGGAAGTGTTATTTTTAATAATAATTAAAAGAGAAGATTTAAGTAATTATTGTTAATTACATAAATATGTTTTTGTGCTTATTAATAACATTAACGATTACATAAAATCAAATAATATAAAAACTAAAATAATAAACACCCAAGAATTGACATATTCGTTACTTTACAATTGAAAAAAAAAGAATAACATAAAAAATTTCCTCGGTTTCAAAGTAACGAATATTATTTATCAGCAAGGAATATTGACTTAAATGTTAAAACCGTAAACAATTCACAAAAGGTAATGTAAAACTACGTAATTATATGAACGAGAACAATAACACTGACGGCGCCGAATTCCGAATTGCTGTTGAGGAAAAGAGTTGGTTTTTGCTCTCATGAAAAGTATCGATTTTCAGATTCGCAATTTCACATTTGTAACGAGGATATGCCCCTCATTATTTCACCATTAATTCTCTAACGCTCAGTACATTTATATCTTTCAGGTGATTTCACAATAAGGCGTTCTTTGAATAAAAAACATATACAGTAGAATCCGAATAAAAGAAACATATACAGTACAATCCGGATAAACGACCTCGAAGGGACCGGTGAAACTCCGTCGTACAAACCGGACGACGCACAAAACGGACGAATAAATTTAGCTTGTTTTTTAATATGTACATATCGTTACCTTAATATAGAAAGGCCCTAACTCAATTTTTTTTACATTATAGGAGAAGAAAAAAACTTCATAAAAATCAAAGTTCTGCAATTTCTACAGTAAAAAGAATTATAACATCGCTACATCACTTATAGTTTTTAATAAAAAAATTTGTTTACAAAAAATTCGAAACTACAGAACTTCATTTTTTATTAAGTTTTCTCCTTCTCCTATTGACTTAGGGCCTTTTGAGATAGGGCCTTTCTATATTAAGGTAGCGATATGTATGTATTTCAATATACAGTTAACTAAATTTCCATTCACGAAAATAAAACATTAATTACCAATTACAAAAAACTTTAATGTTACTTAAACATTTCGCATAAAAAACATACAGTAATATTTACAAAGAGTTACAATGTATGAACCTACATTCTATGCAACTAAATATGCCGTTACTAACGTACAAAGCCTGTAATTCGAGTTTGTTTTTGATTAATTTTTGTTCGAAAGTAGTAACTTCGTACAACATTGTAAATACTCGACATCCTAGTTTTCATAACATCATCTTCAAAGATAACATAGTTTGAATAAACACATCGAGCGTTTCCGCATTCTTCAGAGCTTCAGACACCCTGCGCGTCGTTCTAACCGGACGAAGTGTTTATAAAACAGGTCGCTTTAAACAGATGGTCGCTTAAACCGGAGTCGTACTAAACGGATATGTTTTCCTAGTACTGAGCTATGAAACCATACTTGAGTTTACATAGTGGTCGCTAAAAACGGTTAGTCGTTATAAGCGATGTCGTTATATCCAGATTCTACTGTAATTGTAACTACATTTTTTGAGTTGTAGCAGTCAAGGGTTAAAGCAACAGTTGTGCTCATGTAGCATAGAATTTTTTCGCTCGATTAAATGGCGCCCGCTACCTGATCTTTTTTAGTGAGCACTCCCATAATTGTAACATTCAGCGAATTTTTACACAACTGTTGCCAACTGTTGACTCCGCTGAAGGCGGTCAATGTTTTAGCATAGATTATGATTAAAAAATAAAGCACTTATTGTGAGATTGTCGCAGTCTCCCAAACTCGGATGTGGCCAAGGGAGTCCACAGGGGGAAGGGGGACATGGAGGAGAGTTACCCTCTAGAATTCAGTGAAAAAAGCACATTATTTTATTAAATATGTAACATAATCATTTAAAATTATAAAATTTGTAATTAATTCAGTCAATCAAAACAAAAAAAAAAAAAACAAAACAGTTGTGTCTTTGGACACACGAGAGCAGCGAAGCTTTTTCTTAGATTCATAGACTTGATAATTTCACGGTGATCGAGAACTGGACCTACATGCTTTATACCGACTCCGAACGGCTTACGTTCTCAAGAAGTTTTTCATGGCAGTTTTTACTCTCTGAGGTTTGCCATTGTCTGCAGAGAGGTGACGGCCGAACAGAAAAATTAATTCAATTGTAAAAATTGTATGTGTCAGATGGGAATTGAATCAGGGTTCTCTGGCGTATGGGCCATGCACTCTACCCCCTGCGCCACGGCCGCCACAAAATAACATAAAGTAAATTAAAAAACACACGTTAATATTCACACCAGGAAAATGTGTTACATTTCATTATTTTTTTATTACATGTTACATTCATTGCAATTTCAACGCACTTGTGGTTAATTGTTAATTTTTCCTTCGCACTATGCAAAAACAAAACAAAAGTTTGTACCAACAACAACACAAACGCATTTACATCAAAGAAAAAAAAACAAAAAATATTCCATTGCCCACCGTGAGGATCGATCCCGTACTCCATCGATTCATAGTCCTACACACTTTCCACCGTACAGTTTGAGAATTCACGAATCTAGCTGGACAAAATTAATAACTCTAGAACTAGTGGTGGCACCATTAGTAAAATACTAAATATCTTTGAGCAACTTTGAGAGAAAGTATTATTTTATAAAGTATTTAAAATTTTTTTGAAATAAGAAGCTTGAATCAGTTTAAAATATTTTTTTAAATAGAAGTCAATAACATATAGGTTGCTACTATAACCAAATTTTCATATGAATATATTAGAGTATAAAATATCAAAAGAGTTCAAAATCAAATAATATTATTTGATATAACATTAATTATATTAATAATTACAATTATATATAATACTAGCAGGATCCAGTTGCCCTCGGCTTCGCCACGGACGTTCCAGCAACCATACTTTTTATATTTGTGGGCAGTGCAATGGGGTGTGGCAAACATTTTTCCCGTAAACTATCTCGTGCTCGGAAACAACCTACTGCCAAAATTCAGCGCAATCGGCCCAGAAGTTTTGGAGTCTTAAAGATTTATTAAGTGGGAGTAAATATAGTGTACCGCACCAATTTTTTAGTACAGTTGCCGACGATAAGCATACAAACTTAACTATCAAATTTCAGTCTTATACGACTATAACCGTCTGAAATATAGCATGTTCATTGATTTCTGGGTGGTAAAAGAGGGCGTGAAAACCCATTTTTTTGTACAATTGCCGAAAGTACAAACTAAATTACCAAATTTTAGTATCAAACAATTGAAACAATCGGAAATATTGCATTTTTATTGATTTGTGGGCTGTAAAAGGGTGTGTGGTTAAAACTAAGTACGCAATAACCTAATAGAGCACGGAAGTAATACATGTTTTAAATTTAAGCGAAATCCGCTTAGCCGCTTAGATTTGTATAAAAGTAAAACAAACAAACAAACAGAAAATGATTTTTATTAATATAGATGTGTATAAGTTTTTATATCATATCAATTACAATTTAAGTAGCAAATATTTTCTAAGAAAATATCGTCATAACTTAAAAAACCTGATTCATCAGGAGAAACATTTTAAGATTTTAACAAGCATGCGGAAATGCTCCACCTCTTTCAAAGAATCGAAATATTCAACTAATTTTGAAATAGTTGTATCCTAACACGGCGACATCGAAAAACTTGAAATATGTCCTTCTCTTGTAAAACTTATTGAGATGAAGTTATAAAAAACTGTTTTCTTGCGTGGAGAGTAAAGAAGATATCTTTGCCAAGATAACGCATAATTTAGTTCATATTCAGTCAAATGTGTTTGCGATTCATTTCAGAAATTCTTAAGTATTTTTTATTTTGTATGATTGAAGAAAAGGAGCAATATCGACTGATTGTCAGTAAATTTTGATTTAAGCTTTTGTAAATTTTAGCGTATACAAATGCGTTCTGGTTAAATCCTGTATATTACTTACTTACTTACTTAGGTGGTCGTAACAACCCGTGTCCGGGTTTCAACAGACCTCATCAGATCTCGCCAGGCGCCTCTGCTTTGCGCGCGCCTTCTCCAATCGGATACACCAAGTGCGGTTAGGGCTTCCTCAGCCTGGCCCATCCATCGGAGGCATGGTCTCCCTCGTCGTCGTTGACCAGCGACCCTCGCCTCGAGCACCTTTTTCGCTGGAGCTTCGTCGTCCATACGATGGACATGACCCAGCCAGCGTAGTCGCTGCACAGTTATACGCCGAACTACGTCAATGTCATCGTAGAGCTCATACAGCTCGGGGTTCATTCGGATGCGATAGTCATCGCCGACTCGAACAGGACCGAAGATTTTGCGAAGAATTTTTCTCTCGAACACCCCCAGAGCGGCTGCGTCAGTTTGCGAAACTACCCATGCCTCAGCGCCATAAAGCAGCACAGGTAGAACGAGCGTCTTGTAGAGTGTTAGTTTTGTCGATCGAGAGAGGGTTCTGGAACTTAGTTGCTTACTGAGCCCGTAGTAGCACCTATTAGCAATTATTGTTCTTCGCTTTATCTCCATGCTGATTTCGTTTTTTGGTATTAATGGCGGTGCCAAGGTAAACGAACTCCTTGACTACTTCAAAGTTATAGCTGCCGGATAAAACGTGGGAGTCTAAACGCCGCGCTCCCTTGTTTGTAGTCATCATATACTTTGTTTTGCCCTCATTTATCGTCAAACCCACTTTGGCTGACTCCTTTTCGATAGCGGCGAAAGCAGCGGTAACATCTCTCTTGGTTCTGCCTACAATATCATCAGCGTACGCAAGGAGCTGGACGCCTTTGTAGAAAATGGTGCCATTACGGTGCACACCGGCCTTTCGTACGATCCCCTCCATGATGATGTTAAAGAGATCGCAAGACTGAAAACTCTGAAACCTCTTTCGGTATTGAAGGTTTCGGAGAGGTCATTTCCTACCTTGACGGAGCAGCGTGTGTTGCTCAACGTCATTCTGCAAAGTCTAATCAACTAATCAACTAATCAACTTCTCCAGGATTTGTCGTAGCGTGAAAGTCTGGTCTATGGTGGACTTACCAGGTCGAAAGCCACACTGATAAGGTCCAATCAGTGTTTTTGTAATCGGCTTTAATCTTTCACATGCGATGGAAATAAGACTGATACCTCTATAACTTGCGCAGATTGTTGGATCTCCTTTCTTAAGTATAGGGCACAGACGATTTCAGCATTAACAACTTACACCTGCCGTAAGGCTTAAGTAAGTTGGGTTATCCAAAACCTAGGGTAATAGTTCATGAAACAGACAACCATGAACTTTGTGTTACCACAACACGGACCCGTTTACATTTTAGCAAGTAAAACGTACGGGGCATCCGGTGTGGCAACACGAACATGGAAGCTGTTTCACAAACACAAAGCATCACCCAGTGCCCTGCTGATTAGGAGCATTATGAATTTACATACTGCCCGTAATAGCAGTACCAGTTTAGACCTCCGTAGCGACGTACTTCCATCCATCTACTGGTGGAGACGAGACCTACCCAATCTCTTGCATATTAAGACAGATATGCCAGCCCGGTCGTACCATTGCGCGACCCCGCCAGTCAATCTAGACCTGTGTAGCATTCACACAACCCCAACCAATACGAGACTCCCCGAAGGGCCAGCCCACGACAGTCATCTGGGCAACTCGATCCCGTCAGATGAGGATCCACAACATCCCCGCAAGAAGATCAAGAAAACACAAATGCAATTATGAAAAAGTGCTTTCTTATGCATGACTAAGCTCAATGAGCACTTAGAGGCTAGTCTAACAGTTTGCGGGTGCCGACTCAGCTGGAAACTATTGCACATGACTGATACCTACTTTAGAGGACCTTTGCAATTGCCACTCTCACTCTGGCCGTTCGGAAAGTCAACATCCAGACACAGAGTATTGGCCATTGTTCTCAGGGACTGCCGTGCTCAGTATGAGAACCCTTAGCTTAAACAACCAAAAACAACACTTCCTTCAGTGACTGCCGTGCCAGTTTGAGGGTGCGAGTCAAACTCTTGACAAGCAGCACTTCGGAAAGCCGAAGAGTTGACACTTTGACGCACGCATGCCAACACTTCACATCCAGTTTTTCCAGCCGAATTAAGTTCTCCATGCGGTGGATAGATAGTGTCAACCCCACCCGACTGGTAAAGACTGTCCCAGTACTAACAAGTTTTAAGGTCAATTGCTATACCTTCGCAGGCTTGTTTCATATCGATATACCGAATATGACCTGCTACCAAGATGGGCGCCACCCCAAGCTCTTGGTTGGCTTTATCAGTTTTTACGTTTGCAGGACGTATCCTACAAACAACCCTCCTCCTTTATCCTGGCTTGGGACAGGCAGGCCGAAACCTGGTGGAGTTAGTATAGGGCACAGTACGCTGAGGTTCCAATCGTCGGGCATGCTTTCTTCTTGCCATATTTTGCTGATGAGCTGATGCATGCGCCTTATCAATTCATCGCCGCCGGTTTTAAACACAGGCCGTCAGCACCCGCTGCTTTATTGTTTTTCAGTCGTTAGATAGCAACTCGAACCTCTTCATGGCTAGGTGGTGGTACTTCCACTCCGTCATCGTTGATTGGTGGCTCTGAACTGCGCTCTCCATGGGCGGCATTGGTGGAATCGTCGCCATTAAGTAAATTGGAGAAGTGCTGTCTCCACAATCTAAGCACACACTGTGTATCCGTATTCAGATCTCCATTTTCGTCTGTTGATAGAATTTTCGTGCATCCTTCTTGCCCTGGTATACCTCTAGTTCCTCACGCTCACGCTTTTCCTGCTCTCTTTTCTTGCGTCTGAAAAGGCGCCTCACTTCCTTCCTCTTTTCGCGGTAGTTTTCTCGCACGGCTCGCGTTGCAGCTGACTGCAGCGTTTTTCTATATGCGGCGTTTTTTACTGCAGTCGCGATGCGACACTCCTGATCATACCATTGATTCCGAGGTTGCGGGCGCCGGAAACCAATGACTTCTTCAGCGGCAGCGCGCATGGAATGGGATATATGCGCCCAAAGTCCGCCGGCGTCGTCGGGTCCAGAGGTTGGTTGGTTGAGCTTAACCTAGAGTTGAGTGGAGTAGGCTTCGGCAGTCCGTTGTAATTGCAGCTTAGCGACATCTAGCTTTCGTTGCATTCCTGTGCGTATGTTCTTTGCATTGCATAATCGCATGCGGATCTTGGCTGCAACAAGATAATGGTCGGAGTCAATGTTGACCCCCCGAAATGTACGCACATCTAGAACACTAGAGGCATGCCTTCCGTCGATTCCGTCCTGTATATTACTTTTGCTTATTTAATGATTCGTATTAATAACAACATTAACAACACTGTAATTTTTTTGATAAAAAAAATGTGAGATATTTGCAATTAAAAATATATTTTGAGAATCTCTTTTCAATGACGCTTAAAAAAAGAAATTAAAAAACCATTTACCATGTATATTTGTCTAAAAAAAAGTTTTTAATTATTTTATCCATACTCAAAACCCCGAAATTGTACTACTCAAAAAAAGTTAAAAACGGCAGCCATGTTTGGAATCTAAAGCCAAAACTGGATTGAAGTAGTTTATTCGGCATTGTCAGCTCGTTGACATTACTCTTGTTTCCGGAAACTATTGCTTTTATAATTAGGCGAAAATAAAACACCTTCCTCTGTCATAAAGCTTCAAATTTGTGTAATTTTAATAAAAATATGGCAATATTTTTAGAGAGAAAGCTTTCAAATAAATAAAAGAAAAAATTAAATAGAAATATTTCTGTTTTGACGTTATCGTTTTCTGCCTCAATTATCTCCCATAAGGATTTCATTGCTTCTCCCAGCCCTCTGCCAGCTAACACGACAACGACATGATTCTGGTCAGACAGTTATGCGACATTGTCAGTTCGTTGACATTTTTTCCTGTTTCTGCTTCTAGTTGTGCTACGCAGATGCCCATCACTGAACTTTTAAAGAAAACAACGGCGGCAAAGCTTTGGGAGAAAATTAAGTAACGTGGCGAATTCGAAAGCTTTCATTTGTAAGACAGATTTGCACTAGCCTCGATTCAAATATGGGGATTCAGACGATACAGCAAGCTGTCGTAACCGTACGGCATTTGCCGTTAATTTACCTTGATAAATTTATCCTATTTATCCTATAAATAATTTCCTTTCTTATTATTTGTTCCAGATTTATCAACAATACAGAAAAGTTTTGCAATTAAATAATTTGCAAAAATATTAAGTTTCAATAAAATCGAAAATGCGGTGAACTCGTTAGCCTCGATTTGTTCTAGCGATTTATCTTAGCTGACATTGCCGACAATATTGAATTCAACTTTTCTTTTAGACTGGAGAATTTTCTTATTTTTACTCACTTGTTAAAAAAAAAAGCTACTCACTTGTTAAAAAAAAATGTTTTCTTTTAAAAATGTATGGGGATTTTTGCAACAACTTAAACTTTTCAGAATATTATTTTGGAAAATTCACCAATCACTAATGTAGATGAACTTAACAGTGAAGAAATAAGGACAGATTGCAGTGTACCTTTAAGACTGTAGGTTCTCCTTCTCACCCAATTTTAAAAAAATGGTTACCAGTGTTGATACTCTCTATGCACAATTATCAGATCGTGTTGATATATGACTTCTGAAGTCAAGCAATCTATCTATATATATAAAAATGAATGTATGTATGTGGGTATGTGGGTATGTGGGTATGTGGGTATGTGGATATGTGTGTATATCACGTATAGACTCCAAAACCACCGAACCAAACTCTATGAAATTTTGAGGGATACTGATACAGTGTTCCTGTGAAGTTTGGGGATGATTGGGCAAGGGGGCGTGGTACCTCCCATACAACCCAAATTGGCTCTATCGCCCACAAACCAAAAAAATTGCTATATATCAGACGGTTTTAATCATATAAAACTTAAATTTGGTAATTTTGTTCAGATGGTTACTTTCGGTGACTGTAAAAGCAATGGGCGTGGTCACACTATATTTACGCCCACTTTTCAGCAATTATTTTAATTCCTAAAATGTTCAAGTTTTGATAGTGAATCTTGATATGCAGGTGATATGCATACAAGTGGCAGTCACTATGTAAATATAAACGTTGTCACGCCCACTTTTACCGCCCACAAATAAGTAAAAATGCTTTATATCAGACGGCTCTTGCCATAGAAGGCTATGATTTGATAATTTAGTTTATATGATTACTCTCGGCCAATATACAAAAAATGGGCGTGGCCGAACTATATCTACGCCCACTTTATCGGAATCATGCTTATTCCTGAGTTGTACACGTTTTGATAGTGAATCTTAGTATGCAGGTGCTATGGATCCAAGGGGCAGTCACTATGTAAATATAAACGTTGTCACGCCCACTTTTACCTTCCACAAATCAGTAAAAATGCTTTATATCAGACGGATTTTGCCGTAGAAGACTACGATTTGGTAATTTAGATCGTATGGTTACTGTCGGCCAATGTATAAAAAATGGGCATGGCCGCACTATATCTACGCCCACTTTATCGAAAGCATGCTTATTCCTGAGTTGTACAAGTTTTCATAGCCAATCTTGGTATGCAGGTGCTATGGGTGCAACTGGCAGTCACTATGTAAATAAAAATGTTGTCACGCCCCCTTTTACCGCCCACAAATCAGTAAAAATGGTTTATATCAGACGGCTCTTGCCGTAGATGACTAAGATTTGGTAATTTAGTTCATATGGTTACTGTCGGTCAATGTATAAAAAACGGGCATGGCCGCACTATATCTACGCCCACTTTAGCCTGCATAGCCAATCTTCGTATGCAGGTGCTATGGGTGCAAGTGGCTGTCATTTTGTAAATATAAACGTTGTCACGCCCACTTTTACCGCCCACAAATCAGTAAAAATGCTTTATATCAGACGGTTTTTGCCGTAGAAGACTAAGATTTGGTAATTTAGTTCATATGGTCACTATCGGCAACTGTTTAAAAATGGGCGTAGTCGCACCATATCTACGCCCACTTTTTCGAAATCATGCTTATTCCTGAGTTGCACACGTTTGATAGTAACACTTGATATGCAGGTCCTCTAAGTGACAGTCAATATATATATATAAAATTTGCCACGCCCACTTGTACCACCCACAAAAAAAACAAAACGAAATGGCCAATTTCAGTCCTTGAAAGTACTTTGACCGAGCTTCTTATGATCAATTATGTTGTGAGTGTTGTGGAATGTTTGAACACAATTGATCGAGAACTGGACCTACATGTTTTATGCCGACTTCGAACGGCTTACGTTCTCAAGAAGCTTTTCATGGCAGTTTTTATTCTCTGAGGTTTGCCATTGTCTGCAGAGAGGTGACGGCCGAACAGAAAAATTAGTTCAATCGAAAAACTTTCAGTGTCAGGTGGGATTCGGACCAGGGTTCCCTCGCGTATGGGCCACACACTCTACCAGCTACGCCACAGCCGCCACTTGGTTTCTTTTTACCCACAAATTAATAGAACTTCTATAAATCAGACGATTCTCATCGTTAAATACTAAAATTTGGTTATTAAGTTCATACGCTTACTCTCGACAGCTTTGCAAAAATTGTGCATGGTAGCACTATATCTGTGCCCACTTTTCAGAAATAATTTTATTTTATTTATTTATTTGCTTATGTATTAATGTACTATAGTTCATTACAATTTAAAAATTATAACTAAGTTAGCTGCCTGGGCTATCGGTTAGAAATAATTTTAATTCCTGAGATGTGAACGTTTTGATAGACAAACTTGGTATGTAGGTGCTATGGGTCAAATTGGCGTTCACTTTATATATAAATGTTGCCACGCCTACTTTCAATGCCCACAAATCCATAAAAAGGATATATATCAGACTTTTTTTACAGTAAAAGACTAAAACTTGGTAGATTAGTTCATATGGTTACTGCCAGAACCCTTAAAAAAGGGGCGTGTCACACTTTATTTAAGACGACTTTTCAAAAATCATTGTAATTTCTGAGCTGTACGCGTTTTGATAGTGGAACTTGGTATATAGGTGCAATGGGACCAAGTGGCGGTCACTTTATATATAAATGTTGCCATACCTACTTTTTCTGCTCATCTATCTATCTGTAAAAAATGTATGTATGTATACTAAGGCTCCTCACAAAAAAAAGGTGTTCGGGTCGGTTCCTCAAAATAATGCTTTATGTTATGATGATTCCCCAAATATTTCGACTGTAGCGATAGTCATCCGTGAGCTGGAATGGTTTGAAATAAAAAAAAAAAAAAACAAAAAGGAAATAGCCATTTCAGACTTTAACCGAGCTTCTTATGCGTGCGTGTTGTGAAATGTTTGAACACAAATGATCGAGAACTGGATCTACAAGGCTTATGCCGACTCCGAACGACTTATGTTCTCAAGAAGCTTTTCATGCCAGTTTTTACTCTCTAAAGTTTGCCATTGTCTGCATAGAGATGGCGGCCGAACAGAAAAATTATTTCAATTGAAAAAACTTTCTGTGTCAGATAGAATTCGAACCTGGGTTCTATGGTATACAAGCCTCGCACGTCAACCAGTATGCCACGGAATGGTTTCAAATATTCTGTAAAAATCGAGTTTTTTATAAAAATATTTACTGGTGCGGTAGTTAAAAATAACAAACGGTCAGAAATAATAGTAATTAAAAAGTGCTTCCAATCTGCACTAATAAATTTTAAATTTTTACTCTACTCTATAAATTTTAATTTTTTAACTTTTTTTTTTTTGTATTATTTTCACTAAAATGCAAATTAAATTTTTTTTTTGTTTTGCCATTTTACTTTTAGTCAATTATATTATCTATGGATGATAAAATAAAGTGTAAAGTGAATTGCTAAATTGAATGAAATTACAAAAAAATTTACACATTTTTTACATTGTACAATTTATTTGACTAAAATTAGTTTAGGAAAAGATTCGTTTGAATTTTAGTGAAAATAATATGAAAAAAGTTAAAACAATCCAAAAAATCCGCATTATCTTTGGTCCAACGGAAAAAATATAAGATTTTTTGATGCAAAATTTTTTCCATTACTCTTATTTCTGACCGTTTGTTTTTTTCTAACTGCCATACCAGCCAATATTTTTAGTCGAAATATTTTGGGGATCATCATAACATAAGCCATGGATTATTTTGAAGAACGAGACTGAACAAATTTTTTTCTAAAGAGCGTGAGGCGACTCAATGTATATACGTATGTGGGTATGTGTGTATATCACGTAAAGGCTTCGAAACCGCTAAGCCAATTTTTATACCAAAGCGTTGAGAGGGTTCCTGTGAAGTCTGTTGCCGATCGTAAATACACCTAAAATTTTCGATTTCGAACAGTTTTGTAATTATAGGACGCAAAGCCTCGGAATTCAGTATTCGACCTCAATTTACACATGCCGTGTCACAGGTAACATTTTATGGGTGTTGGACGAGGGGCGTGGTACTTTTTCCGCACCCAAAATTTTCGGTATAGCTTTCGAAACAAGTCACACATTAATAAAACCCGGTAAGAACCTACTATAAAAGCATGGCTTCACTAAAGCTACGCCCTCTTTTAGGGGATAAGCGCTGAGCGCAGCGAAGCGCGCCGGGTATAAGCTAGTAAGCAATAAAAATGCAGAAAAAATAGCTTATTATCGCCTATTAAATGCGTTCATAGCAAATTGGTCTGGAAATGTGTAAATTTCGCTACAATCCTACATGCACAATCCCCATTTCATGGGAATTACGCCGATCCAGAATTTGGTGTTTCTGTTTTTCTGTTTTTTTTTTGTTTTAGTTTTTTATGTATAGCTGAGCCCAGAGCATTGCACGAACATAATATTTTCATTTGTTGAAATTGTATGGTTATGACCTTTTAAGTTTAGTTAATTATTTAAATAATAATTGGTAAATTTATATAGCCTATATTACAATTTTATCAAATAGCGCCTGCCGTTTTCCACCTCTGCGTGGCAAAACATACGTGAGAATCCTTTTATATAATAATGCATAGATAATAATGTATTCTAATATCAATCTGAATCAGTGCTAATATTTTAATCTTCATGAAAATATTCTCTTCGATTTCGGAAGCAGGTTCATTGTCACTTGTGTAATTTATTGGTAGTTCCTTTAATAAATATCATACATCTTGTGTGATTTTGCTGTTTTTTGTTTTTGGAGAGGCCCTAAAGCTTTCAATGAGTGGATCTGACGAATTTAACAGTCTATGTAGCAAATCGGTGTTAGTGACGATTCGAGATATCAGAGTTAATAATTCTTGGTATTTCTACTGTCTTTATTTCTTGTCTCTTGAGTTTACTTCGAGAGTTGTTCTGTTGGAAGAATGCAACACGACACGATATTCTCCCATGGCAGAATATTTTATTGGAACTTACTGGAATTGGATACCATGATAATTCTGTAATGCAAAATTCTCTAGTAATTTTTAAGTGCTCATCGAATTTGTCGACATTTATTGGAAATTTTGTGTAAATTGTTTCCCGTCGCGAAATAAACAGGCTAGGTATGAATTTCCTACTATGCGCATTTCACATATATTTAGTATCATAGCATAAAAACGGATGAACTTTCGTAAACAATGTTTAGTCAATTTTTGAAGAAATTTATCTGGGCTACAGTTTTTATCTAAACGTATTTTCTCTCCGACAAACAGGTGCTGGGATATATATGGATGACCACTTTTGGTTCCAAACTTTGGATCCAAATATCTTTTGGTTGGTACATAGAATAACAAGGGACTTTTGGCATTTTATTTATTATGCCTCAAGAAATTTGTTTACACAAAAGAAAAAAAGATATTTGGTTATAATGAAATACTACAATAACAAATATGAGTTTTATTTTTAAAAGAAAAGGCATTTTAGAAAAAGCATAAAATTTGATATGTACGCAAGCGTGCGCATGAAAATTTGAATGCATTTATAAACTATAAACATTCATCTTAATGATTAACGTAATATTAGGAATGGCCAATAAAGGCGTTTATTAGTTTAAGTCTATTTAATTTGAATAAAAAACCTAATAAGCATTAAAAAAGTAAAATATTAACATTTTTGAGTCTGAATTTCTGACAAAACAAATATCTAAAAAACGAGAAATCATGTAATTAAATTACGACTTGTCATCATATTTAATGCCTGCACATTCAAAATTTTAAAAAACTACATATTTCAATCACGCCCGCTACTTTAAGCACGGTTCAAATTTCTAGTATTAAAATAATTTTATAGTTTGTAGAATTGATCAAGTTTGCTTGCCGTTTATTCGTAATAAAAGAAGAATTTAATATGACATATCAAAAATTATTTGAATTGGACAACTTTTTTTACTTTTGCCTTCCTAGATTATGAAATTTTCACATAGTGCACCGATCCAAACAGATCTATTGCATAAAGTCAATGATTCAATACTAAATATCACTGCAGCTCTGGTAGCAGATGTAAGCAGATGTTGTATTAACAGATAGAGGATGATGACCAGTGTTGCCACTTGAAAATGCCACTTAAGTTGTGGTGGAAATATTTTTTTTCTTACGAAAAAATTCAACTCAAGTAGTACAGCAAAAAAATCATAAGAAGTATAACATAAAGTCATTTTTTCACACTTAATTAGTTTTATTCAAATAATTCTCATAATGTTCCTAAAATAGTACTGCATCCACTCTGTATATAAGAAAAAATAGTAATTGTATTAAAATTTCTAATATTGCAATTATAATGCAATAATCTATCTATCTATCTACTCTACCTATATTATTATTACGCAAGCGCATTTTTTGTGATGACTATAGTAGCAATTGAAAGGCCTTGGTCTGTAGATGTGAAGTAAGGTCTTATTTTTTCTTAAATATTATGTATTTCTTAAAAAGAGCTAAAACAATTTTCTCTGAAAAAAAACCAATTTTCTTTGTGATGCCTAAAAGAATGTGATAGAATTTTGTTATAATGCTGTGATAAGTAATAACTGGGCTATTTAAGGGACATTTTATCTAATTTTATCGAAATTTTAGGAGTTTTTTAAGTAAGGATTGTGAAAAAACGGTAAGAGGTATTTGAGAAAGTATTTTTTATTGTCTTACATAAGTATTAAATTTAACAAAAAAATCTTTTTTGTTTTTCTTCGTGACGTCACTTCCGCGGCACACGTGCGTAAATGAAGCAGAAAAAAAAAATGAAAAAACGGAATATCTCGAGATTGACTAAAAAAATTTGGTGAGAGCTTAAACCTAATATAAGGGTCTGACTTCGAGTTTCTTCAAAAAAATTAATTATAAAAAATGGCAGCAACGCAAAGTCAAAATTCAAAAAAAAGGCCTAAGATTTTTGAACAAAAGTAGCTGTAAAATTTTTTTGAGCACTTTTAAAAAAAAAAAAAACTCGAAGTCAGACCCTCAATATTTTTATATTTTTTTAATTACTCAGCAATTTTGAAGTAAATCGGTTTAATACTTATCGCGCAATCTTGCACACCGATTTCAAAAAATCTGTTTAGAGAAAAACGCATTTAAAGTTTCAAAACAAGTTTTTCGGTACTTTTACTGATTAAATTAATCTTTAATTTCTTTTTTCGTTTAGAGAAATCCATAACAAAAAAAGCTAGACCATAAACGTAAATATCGGTCAAGTATTTTTGCAGAAATGTTAAGTAGAAAGAGTAAAAACGTGGTTTGAAGAAAAAAACGAAAAAATTTTTTTTTGATAAAAATGAAAAAACTATTTTTTTTTTTTAATTTACCAGTTGTCTGTGATCCCGGGAGCCTTCAGTAGGCCTTCTGCTTGCTCATATTCTCCTTACACCTGACCTTTTTCTTTTTGCTGGTTCGATTTTCTTTTTTTTTGCCAATTCAGCACTGCGGCGTTTGGCGATGCTCATTCGTATAGAAATTCAATAGTATATTACATCAGTAATATAATATAATACATAATAAATACAATAGAAGCTATTTGAAAGAGCTAGGAGAGGGGCTCGAGAATAATAAAGCCAGCTGTTCAATTTTAGAAAAAAAAACACGCATGAAGGCGCGTGCAAAACAGGTTAAAAACTATAGTTAGCGGAGGAATTTGAGTATAGTTTGCATATTCTTGAGACATATATGAACTGACTTATATAATAAAAAAATCATCCAATTCTAAAAAAAAAAAATTAAATAAAATGTCCCTTAACAATTCTACAGAAGCATAATAGAGGGTAAGAATAGTCCTTAATATAAAAACGAAATTCCCTATCATTAAACATTTTTTATTTTGGAGTTTAAACGCCACACAGAATTGCTAGTTTTTATATAAAAATCGTTGCATTAAGTCTGAAATAAAAAAGTGGTAGATTTTGGAATAATGCAAATAGTGGGTGGTTAGCTTTGTAGAAACCAAAAAAGTGCAGAAGTGGTAGAATTACCACCAGTAGCGAAACCAAAAGGTGACTTTTGGGGTTTAAACCCCCTCCCCCCAAAATTATCGTAGCAAAAAGAGGAATCGGACACAATTCAAGTGACTCACACGAAAAGAATTCACAAGTTTTTATCAATCGAATGAAAACCCAAAATATGAATTTCAAATCTATTGTCGTTGAACCGTAATCTTTTCAAGTATCCACGTTTTATTCGTTCAGAATACATGTGTTTAAATTTTTTTAGTTGTAATTCTGACCACTTGGAGCATTGCTGACAATTCTTCGATTTGAGTATGGTGTGACAAACAAGGTGGTAGCGTATTTTCTCATTCTATTTGGTAGCTTATCTCTCTCACCAAAAATGTCCTTAGACCTGTCAAAAACAGGTGATGGTAAATTTTAAGCAAAACCCATTAGCAAAATGAAGTTTTTAACATTTGCGTTTTTTGTTAATTTTTAACAATATACGAGTATTTAATATAAAATTGCATATACTATGGAAAACAGCACTGCTATGGCGCCACCCATTGAATGACCAATTAGGGTGAAAGGGCGTTTAGTTCCAGTGATTAACTTGCTGCAGTCAAAATAGCAAAAGTCGTAAAATTATTGCTATTTTAAGCACTAACTGTTTTCATAACTTCAAAGCATATCGACGCTTCGTGCTTTCGAAAAAATCGAACAGTCGCAGCATAAGTAGAAAACTAGTTTCAATAGTTTGCAAAGTGCTTCGGCAATCGACAACTTCGGCAGTCGGCGTTTTGATTGACTGAAACTGTTGAAAAAAACGAAAGTCGAAGCAGCAGCAGTGGATGAACTTTCCTAAGTCGGAGTAGCATAAGTTTTTAAAAAGTCGTTTTGCGCCTTTAATTTCTGCGTATTATACCTTATTATAATGCAATAATAATCAAAACAAATTTGAAGAAATTTAATAAAGCGAGCAAAAGTTAGAAATAATAAGCAAAAATCACAAGCGCAAAACAGTCTACTACGACTGTTGAAAAACTGACGCTGCGTCGACTTTTATAATGTAATAAAAACGATGACGATGACTTTAATAAAAACGGTGACTGCCGAAGTTTTCGACTGCCGAAGCTCTTTGCAAACTATTGAAACTAGTTTTATGCTTCTGCTTATGCTGAGACTGTTTGATTTTTCGAAAGCACAAGTTAAAGCAGTAGCAGGAGCCTTGAAAAAAACTGAAAGTTTTTAAGTGCTGTTTAGTTCCATATATAGAGCTGTGGTTGAAGTACTAATGCTTGATTATTAAATTACCACACATTCAATTTGTTACTTTTCAATATAATATTGTATAGAATTTATTTATTATACTCTATACTCTAACAAAATAAAGAATGGATTTGACACTAATCAACAGTTGGCTCTGTCTTTGTCAAAATTTTATGACAAGCTTTTGATTTACCTCAAACCTAAGAGTTCGATTTTTGAAACATCTATTTCCACCGACGAAATCGCTGGATATGGCGCTTTATGAGCTTTTGAAAAACTAAATGGATTTTAATAAGATGGTTTGGAAGATGCTTTAGCCTTTAGTCTGTACTATGTTTCACCACCATATCTCTGCACTTTGGGGCGTTCAGCGCCCCTTACGTATTTTATATAGGAAATTGTAATTTTTAAATGAACTTCAACAAAAAAAGTGTATAATTCCTCGATTTTTTTTTTATGTTTTTAATTTGTTTACATGGAATACATGTGAACTTATGATTTGTAATGTTTTTGCTTATTTTTATAAATTATAATTTTTTATAAATGAAACAGAACCAAATGTAACAAATGTAATTCCAGAGTTGCACAAGATTTGATAGTGAAACGTGGTTTGTAGATGCTCCAAGCGGCGGTCACTATATATATAATTGTTGGCACTCCCACCTTTACTGCCCACAAACCAATTGAACTTCTATATAGCAGACGGTTTTGATAGTATTAAATTTAAATTCTGTAATTAAGTTCATAATATGTTTACTCTCGATAACTTTACTAAAAATGGGAGTGGTCGCACTATATCTGCTCCCACTTTTCAGAAATCATTTCAATAACTTAGATGTTAACCTTTTGAAAGTCAAATTTGGTATACAGGTGCTATGGGTCAAAGTGACGGTCATTTCATATACATATTAATATTGCTACTATCACTTTTAGCGCCCACAAATCAGTAAAATGATACGCCTACTTACCAGAAATAATTATAATTTCTGAGTTGAATACATTTTGATAGTGATACTTGGTATGTAGGTACAATGGTACCAATTGGCGGTCACTATATATATATATACAAATGTTGCCACGCCCACTTTTTCCACACATATTTCTATGTGTAAAAAATGGATGTATGTATATACGTATGTGGGTATATCACGTAAAGATTCCAAACCGCTAAGCTAAGTTTTATGAATGTTCAGGGAAACTGTAGCAGTCTTGAGAGTATTCCTGTAAAGTCTGGGGGCGATTGTGAAAGGGAGTGTGACACCTTAAATATACCCCAAATTTTCGATATCGAATTACTTTGGAATTATAGGTCACACAGCCTCGGAAATTGGTATTCGACCTCAATTTACACACTGGCAATATTTTATGGGCGTTGAACGATATAGCTTTCGAAGTAACTCACACATCAATGAACTATCAACTATGCAAAATGTATGATGAATAGAGAGGGGGGCGCTGTACACCCCATAGTACGAATGGTGCACAGGTGTGTCCTGAGTTAATGTTTAATATATTTATATGTATATTAATATGAAAACTCACTACTGTGTTGCTGAAGATTCGATCTTTCAAATGGCATTGGTCATAATGAGTTTGTTTAATTTTTTATTAATTTTTTTTACATTTACAAGTTGTCTGGGGCGCTGAGCGCCCATAGTACAGACTAAAGGTTAAAAATGAAACTAAATGTTTAGTACAAAGTTCGTAATAAAACTAACTATGGAAAAAAAGACAGTGTTTGAAGCCTTAGAACTGTGCAATAAAGAAATATTTTCTAATATATTTAATTTACCAATCATCCTTGCAACTCTTCCAGTCACTTCGTGTGAAAATTAACGAACATTTCCAGTACTTCTCCGACTAAAAACTTATTTAAGAACCACGATGTTGCAAGATAGATTAAACGGTCTAACATTGCTTAACCTGTACAGAGATATGACGCCATTGGTGGATTTTATTTTAGATAAACTCGTTGAATGTAAGCGGAAACTGAATTTGAAAATATTGTTTTGGTTTATTGTTAATCTTAATCACAATAATCTTGAACTAACTTTTTTTTTTTTTAAGAAAAGCAAACAATTGATCACAACTTTTTATATTTTTAATTATTTGTTTATACAAATAAAACACTTTTTATAAAAACTTATTTTTAGTTATCATTAACTGCATTCCCGTGGTCGCTGGTTTAGAACGTGGCTCTATTTTACTCACAATGCAAAAAAAAAAATTAAAACCAGCTCTTTTCCTGGCTGTATTTGAGATTTGAACTGATCCAGTGACATGGGAATGCAGCTATTATGTATGTTATCATTGTGGTGGAATTCTTTGTTTGTTAACTTTATCATACTTTCATATGCAAATATTACTCCCAAAAGTTGAAATTTACTACTGTGAGGTGAAGAAGTTGAATGGTAAGATGTAGCTAGCCTTGGCTGAGGTTCTTACCAGGAACTATTAGAGCGGAAATCGGACTCACTAACCAGTACACATTAGCCGCTATAGTTGCTTTTTTATATGTAAGTCCGACATATAAAAGCCCCAACCCTTCCCCCACCCCGAAAAAATTCCTGGTTGCGCCCCTGCTTAACACAATTGTGGTAAAGTAACAACACTGACTATAACTCATACATGGGCATTTTCCATTACCATTAAATTTCCATTACCCCTAACCACCTAGTGGTAATGCAAATTAAAATTGCATTTCCATTAATATGTAATGGTAATGGAAGAAAAATGCCATTACCTTTAAAATGTAATGGTAGTGGAAAAAAAATTGTATTACTATTCATTTGTAGTAGTATTGGAAGAAAAAATTGCATTACCACTAAAATTTAGTGGCAATGAAAAATTTTAATGATAATGGAAAAAAATTTTAATTGCCACTAGCCCCTGTTTGTGGGCTTTGTTAGTCGAAACGACTAACATCAACTTTGAATCAAACTTACCACAAAAATAGGAATAATACGTTCAAGTTATCTAATGATTTCAAGATATTATATATATTTTGGGAAATTAGCGAAAGAAAAATCAAACAATTATTTTTCATATTAAATATATTAAGCAAATATATTAGTGACTCCATTTTTACCTCTCTTCTCGAGATCATAACATAAAACCACCTTGTGCACTTATATAACTGAAGACATAGCTGAAAACATAAGAAGATTAATAAAACCCATATTTTTCTAAATCCAATTCGCAAATAAAATATTTAGAAAAATTTTTGCTTGCACAAACTGTACATATTTTAAATTTATGCTCTCCACAAACACTTTGCTGACACTTTTTGAAGCGACTGAGTCATTAGATGTTTTTTGTAATCGAAAAGATCGCAAATCTTTCTTTTCGCAATTCTGAAATCATTATACCTAAATTTCATAACTTCATAATATGATATTTTCATATGTTTTCCAAGCTTGAGCAGGAAATATAGGCCCTAATAAGACTTTTTGAACTTCGCACACCACATACGTAAGTAATGAGAAAAATACCGCTTTGGCTGTTCGGTGGTCCAAAATTTGTCTGGTGCAAAAACTTCTCAAGGTAAGCTATTAAGTAGGGGGTGGACTCTGTAAACTATTTTTGTATGGAGACCTTCTCACTCTCATGTATAATATATAATCCATGTGGACCCCTGGGCTTATACCCCTTGATTTATACTCCCACGCAAAATATTCAATGGAATATCATCTTCCTCAACATCGGTTTCGTCGTTTGTTTCGAAGAAGGTAGCTAAGCATAGTTATTTTCAGTTGCGTGATCCTTATGCCTTTCATCATAAATATTCAGAACATCTACTATTTATCTATTGTCGTTGAGGTCAGAACTCATGTTTATATAATTATTTGGTCATTAATATAGAACTCAAATTGTAAAACAACTATTTAAAAAAAATTATTAAAAATATAAAAAATTATTGAGAAAAAACTACACATTTATTGACACGGATAACTACAAGAAGTCACATTAAATGCTTTGTTAGTCGATTCGACTAACATGTTTACTTAAGACACTAACTTCCATTCTGCTAAGAGGTTCGCACGTCCAACCAAAACAAAGATCTTTCCGGTGACTCTTAATATACGAAAACACAGTGAAATCTGAACAACGAGAAAAAAGAAAATACAAAAAATATTTTCGATGTTAGTCGAATCAGCTAACGATGCACATCCAGGGTTAAAAATTAGTGGTAATGAAAAATTTTAATGCGGAAGTCATTTGCTTTCATTACCATTAAAAATTATGTGGTAATGCAAATTTTTTCCATTATCATTAAAATGTTTTATTACCACTAAATTTTAGGAGTAATGAAATATTTTCTTCCATTACTATTAGATATTAATGGTAATGCAATTGTTTTTTTCATTACCATTACATATTAATGCCAGTGCAATTTTTTTCCACATAACCATGACATATTAATGGTAATGGAAATTTAATTTACATTACCTCTAGGTGAATAGTGATAATGATATTTTTAATGCACTAATAATTTAATGCATTATGCCCATCTATGCTATAACTCTTATTGTGTGGTAAAGTAACAACACTGGCTATAACTCTTGTAGCTAGTAGTTAAGCAGCTTTCCAAACTACAAAAATCTTTTAATATACTATTGCTCCAGTCATCTTCTATATATAAAAATAAAAGTCATTGTGTATGAAATTGATATTCTCCGTAATACGTGAACCGATTTTGTTTCTGGAAACTTCCCATAAAAGGTGACGTCAATACGAAGGTTTTTATGTATAAAAGGGTCTTTGTATGTGTGTGTATGTCCAGACGAAAAAAAGCACTACATCTACAGTTTCATCCACCTTTTCTGAATACAGAAACTTCAGAGACACTTTCAACTACACATACATCTATACTATTATATAAAAGGAGTCTCACGTATGTTTGGCCGCGCAGAGGTGGAAAACGGCAGGCGCTGTTTGAATAATATTTTTTCCTTGGATAGCTATGGTCAAAATTATAATATAGGCTTTATAAAGTTGTCAATTATTATTTTAATAATTAACTAAAATTGAAAGAGCATAAGAAATTGTATGTCTTTATTCTTATCCTCACTCTAAGCTCCATTGTGTGTTGTGCGCAAAGCTATCAAGAAACAACACTTTATTATTTAGTTTTCGCTGCCAGACAAAAACTTTTTTAAGGCTCTTTTTGAGCAAGATTAGAAAATGTCAACAAAGATCACAAAAATAGAGACAGCAACATGAACTGTGTGCGGTACCAATATTGCCACATTTTTTAATGCAAATATACCACTTATATAAAACCTGCGAAAAAAATAAGCTGCGCCAACTTCTAAGTTTTAACGAAGGACATAATTAATTTTAAAATAATTTGGCTTTGGTTTTCAATTCAGCAAATTTTAGTGTTTTTTGCCAGAGCATTGTACGAACGTTCGTTCGTAGCAAACAAAATAAAAATATTTTGTTCGTTCGTTTGTTCGCAGAGAAATAAAATAAATATTTTGCTCGTCCGTTTGTTCGTGGAAAATACATAGATGTTCGTTCGTTCGTTCATAGAATATAGATGTTTGTTCGTTCGTTCGTTCGTTCACAGAAAATAGTTGTTCGTTCGTTCGTAGAAAATAGATGTTCCTTCCCTTCGTTCATTCATTTGTTCGTAGAAAATACATGTTTTTTCGTAGAAAATAGTTGTCCCAGGTGTAGAATCACAAACAACAAGGCCTGTGCAAGTTGCTACGAGCTCGAGTCGAGTGAAGTAGTGCAACTCGACTCGATTTTCAATTCGAGTAATTCGGTTTTTCGAATGGTATGGGGACCCAAAGAAGGAATGCAGATAGGGTGGGTGTGTGCGGAAGAATATTTGAGGGACAAAAAATAATAGGACCAGCTCATATATTTGACCAATCTATAAGTCCAGCTACGCCGATATAAACTATTTTCGACAGTTTTTGTGTTTTTTGTATGAGGACCCAAAGAAGGGTGACAGATACGGGGTAGATGTGTTCCGAAGAAATGTGGAGGGCCAAAAAATAATAGGAACACCTGATGTATCGGTATATAAACTATCTTCGACAGTTTTTATGTTTTTTTGTATTGGGACCTAAAGAAGGGTGGCAGATAGGGGATAAGTGTGTTCCGAAGAAATGTGGAAAGCCAAAAAATAAAAAGACCAATTCATATATTTGACCCCTCAAGGAGTTCAGCTACGGCCGATATAAACTACTTTCGACAGTTTTAGTGTTTTTTGTATGGCAACTCAAAGAAGGGCAGCAGATATGGGTTAGGTGTGTTCCGAAGAAATGTTGAAGAGCAAAAAATAATAGGATCAGCTCACAGTTTTGACCTTTCTAAGAGTCCAGGTACAGCCAATATAAAGTATCTTCGACAGTTTTTCTGTTATTTTGTATTGGGAAAGGGGGTAAGTGTGTTCGGAAGATATGTGAAAGAAATAATAGGACCAGCTCATATATTGACCCCATCTAGGAGTTCAGGTACGGTTGACATAAACTATTTTCGACAGTTTTACAGTTTTTGTGTTTTTTGTACTACTCGCACAGGCCTACAAATAACTTCTAAATCAGTGCGATTTATAACAGTTAATTCGAGCATTAGGCCACGTGCATAGTGAAGCATATGAGTTCAATTTGTATATCGAGACGATAAAGACTCGTTAATGTCGCAAAACAAGCGGTCTTTTATGTGAATATAATAATTTGCTTATTCCGCAAAATTAAATTTCAAGTTTTCAATTTCGTTTAGTGAATCAATAATAAATTAATTAACTTTTGTAATGATTAAAAGCTATTTTAAAATCAATAAGTAAAAGAAATTGAACGCAGTTTGTTTGTTTCGTGATTATTTTGATAGTTTTATATACAAAAATATACGTTAACTTAATAATATAACTAAAAGTAGTTTGTTCATTTGTTTAAAATTAAAAATCCAAACATTAAGCTTAATCTTTAAGCTCGTTAAAATTACTTTTCGTATAAAAAAAGAAAATAGAAGGGAAGAAAAAGTGAAAAAAAAAAACCATATACGTATGTAAATTATAGTTCGTGTATAAACTCTTTGCGATCTATTCATCTCGGTTAAACTCAATGTCTCTGTGCTGAGTGTACTGCCGCTGTCTTAAACTCTTTATTTTAATCCGATGAACTTTCCGAGCAAATTCGCAAAAACAGCAATTTCAGCAGCAGTATAAATAGTAGCAACTTCAACAGCAACAACATCAACAGTAACAACAACAACATTCCTGACTTTTCCTCGGATGTAGTTCTCTTTGGAATACCATATTCCGCAGAGGAGAACCTAAAGAGTGTATTTAATATTATCTGCCGGTTCATTGATTTTCAGTCGCCTCCAATGAGAGATGTTTTTCGTGTGAAGGCAAAATCTAATAACATTAACCCGGTAGTGGTTGTTAAATTTTATACACCCTATGATCGTAGCCGTGTTTTGAAGGCCTTTGGGGACTTTCGAAGGAGAACTAAAAAAGCTGTCAATCTGCGCGAAGCTGGTATTGATTCGGATAATAATGTATACATTCATGAGAGTCTTACCATTGACTGCCGAAAACTATTTCAAGCTGCCATCATTTGTAAGCGTCAAAAACGTATTTTTAACGCGTTTACTCGTCGGGGTGCCGTCTACATCAGGCTACTTAAAGATGGGGAAAGTTTTCAAATTCGCAACAATGAAGATCTTCAAAGAATTGTTTGTGCTGGAGATGGTACTTAATGCAGCTGTTTTATTTTTATGTTATTTTGTAATATTTATTAATATTTCCTCTTATTTATATGATATTAAATTTATATCTATTTATTTATATCTATCTACTAACTTTCTTTTCCTTTTCTTTCTTTCTACCTCTATTTTATATTCAGCTATTTGTATACTTAAATGCTTTCAGTCCGTTGTTTATCTATTTTTATTATTACTATTATGCCTGTTGTAAATTATACTGATTTCGATGCTAAAGACAATCATAAAACTATGATTGAAATTATGTGTAGGCAGCATGAAGGCATAAATATCGTGTACTTCAACGCACGAAGCTTAAATGAGTTTAAATTGGATTATGTTAGACATGTTTTTGCAAACTCCTCTGTTGATGTCATTTGTGTCTCGGAAACATGGTTCCATGAAGACGTGATTGACTCCTATTTGAATATACAAAATTACCAGCTTTTTCGGAATGATAGATCGGATAAGAGAGGTGGTGGAGTTGCAGTATATTGCAAAAAACATCTTAAAGTTAATATTATAGAAAAATCAAGTCAATCAGATATAGAATTTTTAAACATCGAAATTTTAGGCAATGGCATTAAAACATTTCTCTCTTGCGTGTATAACCCTAATTGCAACTGCAGCTTGGATCCTTTTTTCTCTTCACTGTCAAATTGCGCCATCGATTATGAATATTTTATAATAACTGGTGACTTTAATTTAAATCTTCTAGCCAATAGCAATACTGCCAGCAACTTCCTTGATCGTGTGTCTGGAGTTGGTCTCACTGTAGTTAACACTTCTATGCCAACTAGATTTCCTAACAACTCGCCACCGAGCTTGCTTGATATTTTCATTGTATCCGATGCATCATCTATACTTCTTTTTGACCAAATATCGTTTGTATCTGACCATGATCTTATTTTTTGCACATTAAATATTATTTTTGCACCCGCTGAGCCTGAAATTCATTTTACCTATCGTGACTACAAGTCAATTGATAAAAGCTCTCTGATTCATAACCTGAATTTAATTAACTGGTCAGACTGCTGGTTTTTACAATCAGTTGATGACAAATTAAATTTTTTCATTGACAAGATTAATTATCTTTTTGATTTGCATGTCCCCTTGCGTACGCGCCGCGTCTTAAATAATAATTGTCCCTGGTTTTCGCAGTCAGTTCAAGCAGCTCTTAAAAATCGCACTAGGGCATATAGGAAATGGAAGCGCCACCCTACTGCATTAAACTGGCATGTGTACAAAAATTTTTTAAATCAAAATTGAACCCTGAGCTTCCTTCGAAGCAGTTGTGGAGAAATCTAAGAGGTATTGGTATTTGTAATAAAGACTCTGAGGCTTGTCGTATAGATCCTAACCAACTGAATGATTATTTTGTTGCTGCATATCCAATCCAACTTATACCATCGGAGATGGTAGCATGGATACAATATCTCAAAACGAATTTTAGTTTGGCGCAGTGAGTGAACTAGATGTTGTTCGTTGCGTAAGGAATATAAAATCAAATGCGTCTGGAGAAGATGGAATCTCTATTAGGTTCATTAAACTCATTTTACCACATGTCCTTAGTCCGCTTGTCCACATCATAAACCACTGTTTCACCACCTCTTGTTACCCACATATTTGGAAGGTAGCGACTATAATTCCTGTATTTCGTCCAATAAGTCTCTTGTCTTCGGTGTCCAAGATATGTGAGTCGCTCATGGCGGAGCAGATATCTCATCACTTAAGTGTATTTAACCTCATGTCTCCTCATCAGTCTGGTTTTCGCCCTGGACACAGCTGTTCCACTGCTGTAGTGAAAATACTAGATGACATAAGAGTACCTTTTGACATGGACGACTTGACATTACTCTGCTTGCTAGATTCCTCTAAAGCGTTTGATACCGTCAGTCACTCTATCCTCTGCAGGAAACTTGCCATAAATTTTCGATTTTCAAAATCTGCGGTCCGTCTATTAAGAAACTACTTGGTTGGTAGGTCTCAAAGAGTTCGTGTGGGTCAAAATTTTTCTATGCTAAAAAGCACTACTAGCGGAGTACCTCAAGGCTCAGTACTTGTTCCTTTGTTATTTACTATGTTTATAAACGATATTTTCTGCAAATGCCACCATGTCACTATGCATGCGTAAGCTGATGACCTCCAGTTGTACTTGTCCAAGCCTTTGGGCCTAGTTGAAGATCTATGTGCCAGAATTAATGAGGACTTAACTGTGGTATCCTCATGGGCGGCAGAAAACATGCTATTGTTGAACCCTCTGAAATCATATGTTTTACCAATATCTAAAAAACAATTTTGCCATGAGGATTTACCTCCAGTTATTCTAAATAATGTGCAGCTGTAACTGGTTAGTACTGTCACCAATCTTGGTTTTCGTATAAACTCATCTCTATCATGTTGTGATCACATTAATTCTTGCATAAAAAAAGTATACTATGTGCTTCGTAATCTTCGACTGACATCAAGCTTTGTCCCTGTTGAAACTAGGAAAAAACTGGTATTGCAGCTGTTGATGCCGATAATAACTTACTCTGAAGCCGTGTATTGCAATCTTGATTCACGGTCGTCGCACAAGCTTCTGGTCGCCTTTAATAATGCAGCCCGCTATGTATATGGCCTAAAAAAGTTCGATCATATCTCCACCTATAGCAAAAAGTTGCTTGGCTGTAGCCTACTTAAATACCTTGAAACAAGACATTGCATCTTTTTACACCGGATTATTTACACTCGAAGTCCTCCTTATCTTTTTGAAAAGGTTAAATTCTGCAGATCAAATAGAAGCATGAACCTCGTGGTCCTAGATATAATTTCGTTAATTCTAGTAGATTGTTTTTCGTCAGCGTTATAAGGTCGTGGAATTCACTACCTAATAGTATCAAAACTGTTTCCAATAAGCTAAACTTTAAGCATTTAATCTTTGAATACTTTTCCTGACTTACTCTTTCTCTTTTCTTTTTATTTTTACGGCACTATTCTTTTTCTTTAAATAATATTTAAATAATATCTAATAATAATTTATAATTTATCATTGTGTAATTCGAGTCATTTTGAGTTCATTATAATGTAAAAGTTTTTAATTTGTTCTTTTGTATTTCTGATGTTGTTATTTCCTTTGTTAAAGCGGCATGCAAAAGATTTATTCTTATATGTCAACAATTTTGTTAAATAAACATAAACATAAACATAAACATATAAGCGTTTCGTTGCAAGTTCGTTGCACACAACGTATATTTTTTCGTTCGTTCGTTCGTAGATAATAGATGTTCGTTCGCAGCAAATAATTGTTCGTTCGTTCTTTCGCAGAAAATACATGTTCCTTCACTCGTTCGCGGCAAATAGTTGTTCGTGCGAGAAAATAGTTGTTCGTTAGCAGGAAATAGTAGTTCGTTCGTCATTCGTAGAAAATCGAAATTAAAATTTTGTTCGTTCGTTCGTTCGTTCGTAGAAAAGATTCTGAACAAATGAAAATATTATGTCCGTGCAATGCGATGGGCTCAGCTATACACCAAAAACAAAAAAAAAAAAAAAAAAAAAAACACAGAAACACCAAAAACACCAAATTCTTGATCGGCGTCATTCCCATCAAATGGGGATTTTGCATGTAGAATTGTAACGACATTTACACATCTCCACACTAATTTGCTATGAACGCATTTAATAGGCGGAAATAACCTATTTTTGTACATTTTTATTGCTTATTGCTTGACTTCAGAACTCGTATATCAATCCGATTTCATAATTATGCATAGAAAGTATCAACACTGGTTACCATTTTTTAAAATTGGGTGAGAAAGAAAACCTACAGTCTTAAAGCGACACTGCTATCTGTCCTTATTTCTTCACTGTTAAGTTCATTTCCATTAGTGATTGGTGATTATTTCAAAATATTATTCTGAAAAGTTAAAGTTGTTGCAAAAATCCCCATACATTTTTAAAAGAAAACATTTTTTAACAAGTGAGTAAAAATAACAAAATTCTCCAGTCTAACGGAAAAGTTGAATTCAATATTGTCGGTAAATGTCAGCTAAGATAAATCGCTAGAACAAATCGAGGCTAACGAGTTCACCGCATTTTCGATTTCATTGAAACTTAATATTTTTGCAAATTATTTAATTGCAAAACTTTTCTGTATTGTTGATAAATCTGGATCAAATAATAAGAAAGGAAACTATTTATAGGATAAATAGGATAAATTTATCAAGGTAAATCGAGGCTAGTGCAAATCTGTCTTACAAATGAAAGCTTTCGAATTCGCCACGTTACTTAATTTTATCCCAAGGCTTTGCCGCCGTTGTTTCCTTCAAAAGTTCAGTGATGGGCGTCTGCGTAGCACAACTAGAAGCAGAAACAGGAAAAAATGTCAACAAACTGACAATGTCGCATAACTGTCTGACCAGAATCATGTCGTTGTCGTGTTAGCAGGCAGAGGGCTGGGAGAAGCAATGAAATCCTTATGGGAGATAATTGAGGCAGAAAACGATAACGTCAAAACAGAAATATTTCTATTTAATTTTTTCTTTTATTTATTTGAAAGCTTTCTCTCTAAAAATATTGCCATAGTTTTATTAAAATTACACAAATTTGAAGTTTTGTGACAGAAAAAAGTGTTTTATTTCCGTCTAATTATAAAAGCAGTAGATTCCGGAAACAGGAGGAATGCCAACGAGCTGACAACGCCGCATAAATTACTGCAATCCAGTTTTGGCTTTAGATTCCAAGCAGGGCTGCCGTTTTTAACTTTTTTTGATTAGTACAATTTCGGGGTTTTGAGTAGTACGGCATTTGTTCAAATAAATGTAAGCGTCATTGAAAAGAGATCCGCAAAATATATTTTTGTTTTGAAAAAATTACAGTTTGCACTGTTCAAATTTTTTTATTAATACGAAACATTATATAAACAAAAGTAATACACAGGATTTAACCAGAACGCATTTGTATCCGCTAAAATTTACTGAAGCTTAAAATCAAAATTAATTGACAATCAGTCGATATTGCTCCTTTTCTTCAATCACATCAGAAATAAAAATTAATTTCACTAAGAGTTTCTGAAATTAATCGCAGAAACATTTCACAATATATGAACTAAATTATGCGTCATCTTGGCAAAGATATCTTCTTTACTTTCCACGCAAGAAAACATTTTTTTTATAACTAAGGCCTTTTCCACACTTGGTCAACGCAACTTCAACGCAACAGCGAAAAAATTTAAAAGCAATGCAACAATAAACCGAATGCTTTAGACTTGCTTCAAAAGTCGTTCAACATGTATAATTATATAATAATTAATGTTTTTCGACTTCTTACACTTATTTAATATTTAACGCTTGCTCATTTATACTGCAAATTATCTCTTCTTCTTCTAGCTTCTATGAATGAAAAAAGGAACTATATAATTACATATTCATCTTGATTAATATATAGTGTACTGCACTACAAATAATTGAATTCACAAAATAAACAAACTGTTGCAACAAGCCGCCGATGAAAATTGCGGAAAGCCGCGTTGCGTTGAACAAGTTGAGAACGTGTCGAGAACTTGTTGCGTGCAAGTCGCTTATTCTGAAGGTTCCGGTATAAATACACAGGCTAGCACCTTGAGTTGGAGTTGCGTTGACCAAGTGTGGAAAGACCTTAATCTCAATAAGTTTTACAAGAGAAGGACTTTTCACAAGTTTTTCAATGTCGCCGTCTTAGGATACAACTATTTCAAAATTAGTGGAATATTTCGATTCTTTGTAAGAGGTGGAGCATTTCCTCAGGCATGTTAAAATCTTAAAATGTTTCTCCTGATGAACTGTTTTTTTTTAATGTTATGACGATATTTTCTTAAAAAACATTTGCTACTTAAATTATAATTGGTATGATATAAAAACGTATATACATCTTTATTAATAAAAATCATTTTCTGTTTGTTTGTTTGTTTGACTTTTATACAAATCTAAACGGCTGAACGGATTTCACTCAAGTTTAAAACATGTATTACTTCCGTGCTGTATTAGGTTATTGCGTGCTTAGTTTTAACACACCCTTTTACCGCCCACAAGTCAATAAAAATTAAATATTTTCGATTGTTTCGAGTGTTTGATACTAAAATTTGGTAATTTAGTTTGTACTTTCGCTTTTTGTCCAAAAATTATGTTTCCACGCCCTCTTTTACCTCCCACAAATCAATGAAAATGCTATATTTTAGACGGCTATAGTCGTATAAGACTGAAATTTGATAGTTAAGTTTGTATGCGTCGGCAACTGTATTAAAAAATTTGTGTGGTACACTATAATTACTCCCACTTTTAATAAAATTTTAAGACTCTAAAACTTCTGGGCCAATTGCGCTGAAATTTTGGCAGTAGATTGTTTCCGAGCACGAGATAGTTTACAGGAAAAATGTTTGCCACACTCCAAATGGTTGCTGGAACGTCCGTTGCGAAGCCGCGGACAACTGGGTCCTGCTAGTAGCTTTATAAATGTAAGTCTGTTAAAAAAGTTTTGTTGAAAAATTAGAAAAGCAAAATAAAATTTTTTATTTTTACAAATACGGTGCTGGGGCGAACACTAGCTTAAAATGGGTCACTGAATCTGAATCCGTTGTCATAATTTCAAAACTTATAGTATTTTTACCGGAGGACTGCCACCTAAATTTTTACGAATTCGATGCTGGGCGAACAAAAGCTAAAAATGTGTCGTAAAAATAAACAAAAGCTAAAAACACTAGGTAAAAATTAATCACTGAATCCGAGCCTGTTATTTGGGCTTAAAACTATGTAGTTTTCTTATCATAGGGATGCCAGCTAAATTTTTTTTATGAATTCGGTGCTCGGGCGAACACTAGGTAAAAATGGGTCTGTAATTTTTTACATAGAGTGCCACTTATTTTTTTAATTTTGACGAATTCGCTGGTGAAAGATAAAACACCAAAATTCTCTACAATTTTTAAAAAAAGCTCTACCGCTACAGTTCATATAGACAGACACAAACCAGCTTTTCTGAATACAGAATCTTCACAGACACTTACCTAGCAACATTAATGTCGATGATTCCATATCAGTTAGACTATACTTTTCGCAGTGCAAGGCGTAGTAAATGAAACGAATAAATAAAAGCCATTTTAATCGCTGCTTCAAAGAAAAAACATATGGCAAAAAATTTAATTTAAAATAATAATAAACTTCACTTCACTTCACTTCGCTTTAATAAACTTTACTTAATATTATTTTGATCCATAGATCAAAATTGAATTAATATTAGTTAATTTTGTAGGTCCTCTAATAGCACGTCTTCAAATAGCGGCAAATTGTTGATGGCTTCGTTTAAAAATGTCGCCTTTAGCTTTACTAACAATATATCTTCTAAAGTCTCATGATTCATTCGATTGCGGTTGTCCATCAAAATAAGCTTTAAGGAGGAAAAGGCTCGTTCTATGGTAACCTGTTAGCAATATACATGCTTAATCGGATGAAAATTGACATGAATTGGACACAGTTATTGCTTACCTGAGTTGGAGGAAAGCCGAAACAAACATTGCTTCATGCGTATAGTTCAGGCACGAAATGCTTCCTTTATTTCCAAAATTGCAACACATTAGTGTCGCTTCGCAGAAATGGAAGATGCAGATTTCCCATTTTTGAGTAAACATCAGTGTAAACTATCTCACCGGAGGCAGCACCGGAGGCTGCTTGAAGTTTTTCAGTCAGAAATGAATTCAGCATTTTTTTCTGCTTCACCTTCGAAGTTATTTTTATTTGTCAATAAGAAGCTATCATCAGTAAAATATTCTAAAGCTGCAGAAACAGGACGTAGTTTTTCCCAAAGATGCTTCAAGAAAATAACTGCTTCCAGTCTCTTTTGTAAATTTAGGGTATGGTGAAACCTTGGATCCAAAAACAAGAACGAATTAAGGCTTTCATTCTCAAGCAGTTTAGAAGTTCGCTTTTCAATGCTTTCCAAAATTTTTTTCCAATTTTTTTTGCGAAGTCCTTGTTCGAATTACTTTCTACTACTTTACTGGTAAGCATTTTACACTTTAGCCACTGGGCATCACAGTTTCCGTAATGGAAATGCTCTGCTTGAAATTTTACTATTGCTTGTTGCAAAGGAGCGAAGATTGCGACATAGCACTCCATAAAGTCCCAAAGCGAATCGTTGTTGTCAAAGTTTTCGTGAATGGATTTCGCCTAGACTCCACAGCAATCAAGGCATCTTTTGCAGCTAGTAATGTTGGAATCATTTTGTACGTTGAGCCCCATCTGGTGGTACAATCTAGTTGTGGAATTTTAACGTTTCTTAATTCAAATGCGTCCTTAAAGCCATTTGATGGTTTACGAATAAACTTTCTAAGATTTCTGCAGCTTAGTAAAAATGCCTTTGTTTCAAGATTTTTTGTGATATCAAAAGCACATAATTGAGCAGTGTTGGCTGCACATCCACAAATTTGAATGTGTTCAATACGAAGAATCAATGGGTTCTCCAGATTGTTGATATTATTCAAATATGTATTGTTTAAATTTTCTTCTACTTGTTCCTATTCGTCGCTCATTTTGTAATTTGATAATATTTTGGTTGTTTTTATCATATTGGCTCCGTTGTCAGAAGTTATTGAAACTATCTGGTTGAGGTGAACATCATATTTTTGTAATGTTTTTAAAACTTCTGTAGCAAGATTATTTGATGCGCTTGCACCGATGCCTTTTAGCTCTACCTTACCCAAAATAAGAGATCTGATTTCTTTTTCCTTAATAAATTGTGCACTGATTCCAAAAATATTGCGTAAGAGCCTTGATGTGCTATCAATTTTTAATGATAAAAGCCTTTTGGTCATTTCCATTTTCATGTGCTTTCTAATATTTTCAGCAACTTTGTTTAAAGTATTTCGAAAATTTTTAGCATTTAAGGTAATGCGCTTGCCAAGCTTCTCACCTAACCCATCGCAAATGGCATCAATTATATTTCTAAAATTTGAATAATTGAGAACAGTAAATGGTACACTGTCTTCGGTGACTAGTCCAATATAACTTCTAAATAATATCTTTTTATATATTTGAACTTTAATGTTTTGTTTTCTTGCCGAAATCGAGGGCGTTATGTCTGAATTAGATGAATGTACTAGTTTTTCCTCGTTATCTTAGTCTATTTTGTGTACTTTAACAAATGACACTTTATATTATTACTTTATATTTAAATTATAAGGCCTGCTATTTTTTAATGCTAATTTGTACGTACAACCACCGCTTTTCCAATTGCGATTTGATTTTCGAAATATTCCCAAATAGCATTTGCATTTTTTTTTTCAGCGGAGACATGGTAGATTAAAAATAAGTCCTAAGCACGATCACTTGCAGTAACTAACTGAACTTTTATGTCTCTTCATCCAGCTTCAAAGTTAAACAGTTCTTCGACAGTTTGCGACAGCCTACGAGCAGCAACAGCAGCAGATACACGAAGCAATTTTAGGCTTTGCTGCTTTCATAGCTCTCTTTGGTCGGCACTCAAAGCAACAGCACATTCAAACGAACAAAAAATTTTAACTGTGCTTCGGCTGAACTGTTTCAATTCACACAGTCAAAGCAACAGCAAAATTATTGGAAAAATTGTGCTTTGCTGTGCTGCGGCTTTGCTGATAAAATGTGTCCAGCAAAGCAAAGCTGTTTGAATACATGTACTAATTGTATTTTTGGAGATATTTATTAATTTTTTACAGTGTATATCTTTTGAAAAGAAATAAAAACAAAAAAAGGAAGTATGCAGATATAATACGTTTCAGGAGAAATATCAACCCAAATAGTTTAAAAATTTTCAAAAATAGTGATGTCAGAAACGTGGCCGTTTTGATATGGAATCACCGATGTAAGCTTGTTATAAAAAAGCCTGGCGAATAGGGTGGGGTTTCGGCTAGTACTTAATATTGAATCATTGATTCTGCTAAACGAGACTGTGTGGATGGGTGGGTATTAGAGAGAACTCTTAGCCAGTGAGATACGAGCTCAATCCCCTCGGCGAACCAAAAAATATTTTTAAAATTTGATATTAAAGCATTAAATTTGCTAGTTGTAATAAATGCAAACAACAAAAAACCATCAATTTCTAAGAAAAGAGACACAGTTTCGATAGTAACGTAAGTGTAGACGTAGAATTTTTGTTTGATATTTTTGGTGATGAATTTGTTGTTCTTATTCATTTTTGTGATGATTAAAATCCGAGCTGGGCATTTTTCAATTGCAATTACTTTCCAATTACAATTACAATAATCTAAATCTATAAAAATTAACGATTACTGTAAATGTAATGTAAATAAAGTATTATTACAATAACTGCAATCGGTATACACACAAATTTCAATTACTATTATTGTTACTGTAATAGATGAATATGTTGATTACAATTAATGTAATTGTTTACAATTAATGTCATTGTAATCAATGAAAAATTACAGTTAGGATAATTGTTATCGTATCATATTTTTTGTTTAATTACTTAATGCAAAAATGATCGTGTCTTAAAAAAATATTAGCTAGGACTCATACAAGCTGTTTTACAATTTCTGTAATCGTAATGAATAAATATTTTGATTACGACTACAGTAATTGTAAATTTTATAATAACGGTTTCTTTATTTGTAATAAAATTATTACGATTACAGTAATCGTAATTCTAATTTTTTTGAGACAACAATTTGTAAAAAATCATATGAAAAAATTTGTAATCGTAATTTGATCATGTACGAAGGTACTTGATTGCATCCCAGCTCTGGTTAAAATTAAATGCAATGCAATCTTTTGTTGAATAAATGGAAACAAATATTTCCGAAATATATGAATTTATTATTTTCTTTGCAGTAAAAAACGTATACATAAGAGTGTCCCTTAAATATTTAAGTTGTTTTTTTTTAAGGCTTACCGCTTTAAATTCTTTGTATGATGTTTAAAGAAATGTAAATAAATTTTGGTGTATTTAGGACCAAGCGAAGCCGTACCGACAAGCATCGGTACATGTTAGTACTTGGTTATATGTGGGAAAGGTGCTAATTTTTTAAAAAAACCAAAATAATGGTTTTTTTGCTGGTTCGCAGTTCATTTTTTATTTAATTTTTCTTTAAAATAAGCTATCAAACATGAAAATTGGGCGAAAACCTCCAGATATGTAATTTTTTATTTTTCGAAAAAAAATCTTCTTTTTGTTCTTGTTGTATTAAAAAAAAAAAATATATATTAAACCCAAATTTGAAAAAATTCAAATGAAATCATGTGGAATTTTTTTAATATGCCTTATGCTAAAAAATTAAAAAAAGCCGTGTAACAACAGAACTGAGTGTACTTTGAATCAAAAACTTAAATTCTTGTGGCAAAGACGTACGTCTTTAAAAATGCATGGAAAAATCGTAAAAGTAAAGGAAATGTACTTGGCACAAAGACTTTTATTCGTTACGGCAAAGACGCAGAATGTTAGATCCTTGATGTTAAGTACACTCAGTTCTGTTTTTACACGACTTTTACACGAATTTGATTTAACACGAATTAAAAATAAATCTTTATTTTGTTTTTACACGCTCTATTTTGATTTAACACGATTGACCCAAATTCTGAAAATAACAATTTTAGTTCTAACAGTTTTCACAGCTATAAAATTTTTAATTTTTATTATACTCCCGTGTTGCCGCGTGTAAACATGCACGTCAGCGGTCGTCCCTACTGTATTGTATGTGTACTATATTGTTTTTTTGCATTCTTTTCTAAGTTTCTGAAATTTTTTTTCTTTGCATTCTTTTATAAGTTTATGAAATTGTTTTTTTTTTGCATTCTTTTAGTTTATGAAATAAAAATATACGCAAATATTGGCTATAACTCTCCAACATGAGTTTAAAAATGGTTTATTGTATTATTTCTACAGATTTGTTAAATTTGGAACCAATCTTCTACTTTTCCATAAGTGCAATGCATTTTTTTACACGATTTTTTTTTGCACGAAATCTTTGGGAACGTATCTACCGTGTAAAAAAAAAACTGAGTGTACATGACTTCATGAAATTAATTGCTTCTCTGGGCTTCTCTTTGCTGCTTATTTATTATAACAAGAACATTAAATTAAATTTAATAAAATATCAAATTAAAAATCTTACCTTCGTCTGCCGTGGGGATTTGAACCCACACCCACCGATACCACCGACTGAGAAGTCACTACACTACGCATCGAGCCAATCTCTTTCGGTACGCAGAGTGATTGATTCAATATTAATTACAACTGAAGCTATGCTGCACCTTAACACAATAGTCTATTAATAGATTTTGTTGTATATCTATCAACAGAATACTGTGGCATACTGCATCTGTTAATACAGCATCTGTTAACATAGCTACAGTTATGTCAGCAAACAGTAGCAAGGCTGTTTAGATCAGTGGGTAGAGCGATGGATGGCACCAAAAATTCCAAGTTCAATTCTGCATGGCGGGACAATACATTTTTCCCGAAGCTTTTTACTCCTCGTTCTGTGATTTGCTTGGAGTGAAATCTGAAAAATTTGCGACAGATTTTTTCTTGGAAATTTGATGAATTCTTTGTTGCTAGTGCTTATTACAACAAGAAAATGTAATACTTTAATATTAAATACTAAAAATATTCGTTAGCCTGCCCGTGGGGATCGAACCCACATCCTCGTACACGAGAGTCCAATGCACTTTCCACTAGGCCACAAAGACTTGTTAGATAGAGTTGGTAATTCAATCCTAATTATAACAGAAGCTATGCTGCAATAGATCGTCACCATCTATCAATAGATAGAGGATTGTGTATTTGCTATGCTACAACTATAAAAAATTTGCTTTTATTTGCCACAAGGTGTCTCCAGCATCGGTTTGTTTGTATTGTGAATGCGTTTGTGGTGCTGTTGGCATAGAGTGTAAATTATTATCTAGAGATTGCATCAACTCTAAACTAAACTAAACTAAAGAAAAAAACTCTGTTAACCACTGTTAACACATGCCAGAGACTTAGCAGAGTTGATGCAATCTCTAGATAATAATTTATACTCTATGCTGTTGGTACGAAGAAAATTAGCAATGCCCACAAGTGCATAGAGTACAAATTATTATCTAGAGATTGCATCAACTCTGCTAAATTTCTGTCATGTGTAAACAGAGGTTAACAGAGTTTTTTTTCTTCATGTTTTTAAGTGAAATAACTCTGAAATAACAATTTACACTCTATGACAAGTGCGTTGACAAGTGCGTTTTTAAGTGTCAAAAAAATAGATATCAATAAATATGGAATCAACAAACGCATGCATGAGTCAGTGCAGCCAAGTTCACAACCATGTGAGGAGAGTTAAAATGGAGAGTCGCTGGCATTCTATGCCCGTATATGTAATTGGCGTGGAAATTTGACATTCAACAATAAAAAAATAAGCAGTAAATATGTTTTCTGTATGTATGTAATTTATTTTATGTTATTGTAAATTTTTGAATTTAAAAGTTAATTTATTAAAAAGAAAAAAATTATTAAGCTATCAAATTTATGTAACTGCGAAAAAGCTTCGCTTCTCTCGTGTGTCCAACGACGCACCTGTGTTTTTTTTTGCTTTTCTTTTTGTTGATGAAATGTAATAAAATTTACTGGTGTGAATATTAAGGTGTGTTATTTACAAATACATTTCAATGTTGGCACTCGCACATGATTTTCTTATTCTTAATATACAGATATGATTTTGAAGAAACATTCCTTGAAGACTTTGTCTTTGAAACAATGAAGCTTATTCTCAAAAAATCAAAGAAAGTTGTTGATTTTACATATTTTTTCAATTCTTTGTTAACAAAGAATAAAATCGTTATAGTAAATATTTTATCTTCACCGCAAAAATTGTTACATTGATTTAGCTTCAAAGAACTTCAGTCTTTTGTTTCAATGATGCAGCACTTGCATAGTTAAATGATAAATCATTATTGCAACGATTTTTTCATTGTGGTAAAGATATTTGGGTTACAGTTTTCCAAGAACTTTTATTCTTTGATTTTAATTTTCTCGGTGTACATACTGGCTACATGCATCTGAATTATTTATAATACTAATTTTGATAAAGATTAACAAAAACAAAAACGAACGACAAAAGCGAAAGCAACTGAAATACTTATCCATCCTGCTCAAAATTTGACTTCGATATAGAAAATTGAAAAATTTACGAATAATCCAATTACGATTTCTATTCAAAATAGATATGTTTGGCGGACATAACGGTTTCTGCGTAAGCAAATATTTGCTTATGTCTAGAAAAATTATTCGATTACGATTCCAAAGCGATTAATACTTCAAGGCAAACGCGAAGAAAATTATGTTTTTTTACTTTTTTGCTGTAAAGTAAATACTTTTGGATACCTTTTTTGGCACTTTAATTAAAACTGAAATGGTAATACACTGGCATGAAATAACTTTCGATTATTGGTCGCCATTTAGGAAAAAGGACTATATTTTTCTTCCAAAAACGAAATATGTGCCGGGTGAGTATATATATGGAAATTTTACATGCGTATTAATAACAACAACAACAAAGGCAGTTACTGTGAAATATTCGTAAAACGATTCGTTACAAGAAGCAACACAATGTTGCCTTCGTGATTTCGGTACGAATTAAAGCAACAAGCACAAGAACGTCAGCAGCGAGAGAAGCATCAAAGCATGTTTTTTTTTTTGTTTTTCTCATACAAAAATGTGAATTTTTTATATTAACTTTGTAATTCCGTTTGTAACGCCAATAAGGAGGTGTGGTAGGTATAGAAAAGTATATATATTTTTGATCAGCATTACCACCAGAGTCGATTTCCGTGTGTCTGGCCGCCTGTCGGCGTGATTACAGCCGTAATTTTAAAGCTATCGTGATGAAATTCAAAATATAAGCTTTTTTAAAAAAATTAAGATCAAGTTCGCAAACAAGCCAAATCGGATGAAAACCACGCCTACCTTGCATACAGAGTAACTTTATTTTTACGATACAATCTTTTAAAAACCTACAAAAATTAAAGAAATGCCTTCAAATTTTGCACGTAAGCTTTGATCTTCAATATAAATCCTGACTATGAAATTTAGAAAAATCGGATGAAAACCACGCATACCTCGCAAACCAAGCGTAAAATCTCTTTAAAATCTGCTCAAATTTAAGAAAGGTTTTGAAATTTTCCACATAGGCTATGATATTTAATGTAGAACATCACTATAATATTTGACAAAATCGGATGAAAACAACGCCTACCTCCCATACAAATTGGCTTTTTTAAACATCCACAAAAATTAAAGAAATGTCGGTACCCTGCCGAAACTCCATTCTTTACGAGTTTTTTTTTTTATTTTAATATCTTCTGATTTAATTAAAGAAGTGATGAAATGCAAAGCTATATATTCGTTTTATTGACGATATAACTGATATTTTGGCATATATTTTATCTTTGTTCGATGAATATTCAAGAATGTAGCTATACCCTAAATTGTTCTCCAAAAACGTTAGCATGGGATGCAAAAAATTTGGGAAAATTACTCTTTTACAGACCGCTTTGTAATATGTACAACTACGTAACAAAAAATAAAGGAAAATTCAAGATATCATAATCAGAAAACCAAAAATTTGACCAAAAACTTGAATCCAATTTTTGTAATTTCAAAGGTAAGGTCAGGCCAAGATGCAATTAGTTTTACCCTAAATGAGGGCTCAAAAACTTATAAGTACTTAATCATAAAATTGTGGTGTATGTCGGCCGTGGCATACTGGTTAAGTTTGTTTTCGCTCCGTAAATCATAAGAACACAGATTCAATCCCATCTTACACAGAAATTAATATTTCTCTCGGCCATCATCTCTCTGCAGAAATGGCCAGTTTGTTTTTTATTTTCTATTAAATTGAAGAGCCTATTGTAAAAGCATGATATACCACATAATAAAAAATTCGACATAAGAATACTTTAAAGGCTTGAACAAGTTTATATTTTTAAGAACCATGAAATTTTCGAAGGGAACCATTATGTTTAGGGTCCGAATTTATTGAATAATATCCGCAATCTTTTCAGGGATGTTGGTATGACATCAAATTATGAAAGGGGCATAAAATAACGATTTTAGAATTCAAGTGGCTTTTATGTTTTTGCAATAACCTCTTCAATTGTGGTTATTGCATGTTCGCTTTAAAACTGTGGTGATTTTTTTTAGCTTAAAAGAGGTGAATTGTCCGAAAAATATTGAAGGACACTATATAAAAATCATATTTAATTATTATATTTAATAAAATAAAATAATAATAATAATATTAAATATAATTTGTATCACTTACTTCCCAGAAGAAAATAACAATTCCTTTACTTTGGAAATTTTTGTAACACTCCAACTTTATCTATAGCCATAGAGATATGCGCGTTTTTTATTACACTTCAATTTCTCAGCTATTATTAGTGTAATGTTTAGGAATATTTCTGTGTAATTAGATCTCAACTTAATTTCTGGTAATCAAATTAATCTTATCAAAATTCAAACAAAACTATTTTTACACGATCGTAAAAACACGCAACTCTATTCTTTTGCTACAATTGTTTATTGGTATGTTTATAACGTTATTTTCTACCAAAAAATAGGTTTGTAAGACACAAGATACTGCAGAACAGATTGACAACGAATGAAACCAAGGTACGACAGATCAGAGATGGTAAAATAAAAGGAGTTAAACGTCTAACAGTCTACAATGATCAATTTTGGGCCTTCGAAGGCATACCGTATGCGAAGCCACCATTAGGTGAGCTAAGGTTTCGTGCACCGCAGCCAGTTGAGCCATGGGAGGGCATAAAGAACTGCACCAATAACAGTTGCAAACCAGTACAAAAACACATAGTTCTACCATTTATCGAGGGTTCCGAAGATTGCCTCTACCTTAATGTGTATGCCAAGAAGGTATTTTAACGCTGTCAACTTGAGAAGATTATTTGATCATATTTGCTGATATTTTTATATATATTTCCATATATTTAAGCTTGAATCCGAGAAACCTTTGCCGGTAATGGTTTGGTTATATGGTGGTGGTTTTCAGTTGGGCGAAGCTACACGTGATTTCTACAGTCCGGACTATTTCATGCGTAACGATGTCGTGCTTGTGACAGTCAACTACAGACTCGGGGCGTTGGGTAAGTAGAACTGAGATCGTTTCATAATTGATGTACAAATTGGCCGATAGCAAATTATATTTTTCAGCTGTCAGTTGTTTTTTTTTCTGTCAAAGTTCGTGTTTGAATTGAACGAATTTGGTTTTCTCTTTTTAGCTAAAAACAGTTTGGCAAGCAATGTTCAAAATAACAATAACAAATGGTTTAGTTATATACGTTCCACTATTGTGTATTTTGCATATGGGAGAATAATTGGCTCTAGGAAACAAGGCACCAAACTACAAATGAAATGAGGCCCCAAGCATTTCTATACAAAACAACAACACGAATAATTTTGGTACTAGTTCCAATTTTAGGTCTTTATTGCATTATTTAAAATGGAGCATTATTTCATAATGAAATAAACAACAAAAACATGTCATCTATAATTGCAAATAGAGTAAAAAAAAATTCAAAACAAGATATATATTATCCTACATTGTATGCCAATTCATATAGCATTTGATGGTTAGCTAAGCTTAAATGATTTTAACCATCAAGAGATATCTTAAAAGTAGTCAGAGATTCGCTAAAAAGTATTTATATTAAGTGAGTGTATTGTCAGGAGTTTATCAAAACTGGATTGGAAAAGGGGTGCAAAATGCAGACAACTTGAAAAACAAAATTCTAAGCTTGATAAAAAGAATCCATACTTATTTATTCTTGATTTGATAAAAAAAAAAAAAACGAACACAAATTTTGCAATGATTCAATATGTCAAGAAAAGAAATAACTTAAAAACATTTAAGAAGCAATAATGCTCGAAAAGATCTGAAAAACAAATTGTCACGTGCAAAACCAAGCTTTGTAAGAAATATAAAAGACGACTAGACATAAGTTAAAATGGATTCTACAACCTTGCCAGACCCACAATTCTACACAAAACTTTAGGGCTAAATTTGGCCAAAAAGTTAGACCAAAACTTTGAAGTTGTGACCTTAAACCATCAACTTAATATAAAAGTCACAATAAGTGCTGAAATTTACCAGGGGTGCTTGAAAAAAATCACTAATTCCATTTTATAAGCGCCATAAAGGTTTAACCATATTCTTGGCTGACTTGGCAATTATAGAGCTTTGAATCAAAGTGGAGTCAAATGTTTGTAGAGAGGAGAATTCTCTAAGCTTCACAGAGCTTCGTCATTGAACGCCAAGAAAAATCTTATAAGATGGGCAGGGAATTCCTTATGTTTTAAAGACAATACATAGTTTTTTAGTTGTTATAGCCTTAATAAAACAACATTATTTGTTTACTTCTCAGTTTAATTTTCTTGAGCATTTCTCTTCGTGTTATGTTTTTTCGTGAATGGTAAATCTCACATACCGTACTCTTATCTGATTAAAAAACAAATCATATGGTACTTATACCGTCACAATCGATTTCGTGGCTCTCTTGTGATAGTGGAACATACATTGTCTGGTGGAACATAAATTGCATTCTTTTTCTTGAGTAAAACAACGTTTTTTTTTTTAACTTGCAGGATTTCTTTGCTTAGAAGATCCTGATTTACAAGTGCCCGGTAATGCAGGATTGAAGGATCAACTACTTGCCTTGCATTGGGTGCAAAAGAATATAGCCCAATTCAATGGTGACGCTCTGAATGTAACAATATTTGGCGAAAGCGCCGGGGGAGCCTCCGTTCACTATATGATGCTATGCGAGCGAGCAGAGGGTCTCTTCCACAAAGCTATATTGCAGTCAGGTACTATATTGTGTCCATGGGGAAGACTTTCTCATAAGAACTGGGCTTTACGACTGGCTCATAAGCTTGGCTACAAGGGATCAAATAACGATAAAGAGATTTTTCGATTTCTCTCCAAGCTTGAGGCTTCAAAACTAGTTGTCGCAGATAGCTGTCTATTAAATAGCGAAGAGAAAAGTAATTTTATGCTTTTCGCAATTGGACCGGTACTGGAACCTTATGTGACGGAGGACTGTGTGTTGACAAAAGATCCGCTAGAATTAATGCGTACGTCATGGAGCAATCGTATACCGGTGATAATGGGATTTTGCTCTTTCGAAGGTCTTTTCTCTTATCAAATCGACAGAAAACTGCTGAAGGATTTGGGAGATTATACTCGACTATTACCACTAGAAATTAGAGAGAATCTCAATGAAACAGAGGCTTATGAAATGAGCTTGAGACTTAAAAAAGCTCACTTTGAAAAAGAGAATCCCAGTGTGGAAGATTCGTTCTTCGAGTTCTTAGATGTAAGGCAAAAATTAACAAAAACCTGATGGAAAATTGCGGTTGTTAGATTTTGTTATTAATTTAATCTTTCTGTATCTCTCTTTGTAGCTTATGTCATATAAGAACTTCCTTCATGGCATTCATCGAACATTTCTTTCACGCCTGATGCATGCACCTGCTCAAACATTTTTATATCGTTTCGACTTTGATTCTCCAAATTATAACCAGTATCGAACATTCACATGCGGAGCTTCAGTTCGTGGTGTTTGTCATGCCGATGATTTATCATATTTATTCTATACCTTAATGTCCTGGAAGCTGTCTTCTGATACACTGGAATTTAAAACGATACAACGCTTGATTTCTATGTGGACTGCATTTGCCGCAGATTCTGATCCAAATTGCGCACAGATATTACCGACAATCTGGCTACCTGCAAGTCGTGATGACACAACGCCAAAATGTTTGAACATTAGTGAAAATGTGGAATGTATTGATATACCAGAGCTGCCAAAGTTAACTTTATGGAATAGTCTGTACGAAAAGCAAAAATTAATTTAGGTCCTTAGTGCAATTTAAAAAAAATAATTTTTTTCCTTTTATAAGCTGTTGACTTAATATTCTTGCACAGTATTAAAGATAAGAAAAGAATAAATATTTTAGAACTGTTCTGAAAAAGATATTTAAAAATAAATTTGATTTTAAAAATAAAATAAAATGTAATAGTAAAATTTATGTATGGCACATTTTAACAATGTAGGTATTTGCCACCAAAAATTATGTTCCCTTAAATTTTTGAAGTGAAACGTTTATAGCCGCGTATACAACATTACGGCGAGCTAGATGGGGGGTAAAACCAATGTAACGACATGGTTCTTATGAAAACAACAACAGCAATTCGCCGCACTGGTTGTATAAAAACGAAAAAATTGCTATGTAATAATTTTTCATATTTTTGCTTTCACCTAAAATTTGAACACAGTACGCTTGGATCAGTTGGCGGCAGTTCAACAAACTGGGGCACGGAGACATATTTATTTGAGTAGCTGAGCGTTCTTCAAATTGTGTTCCGCGGAACCCTAGGGATGCCTCAAGGGTTCCGTTCGAAAACTTAGGAAATGAAGGAGATGGCTATGAAATTTAAAATATTATTTTAAAAAAAATGGTTTTTACAAATTTTGAGCAAACCAAACAACAGGTCAAGAAGTATTTAATATACTTGATGCTTTTTTTTAAAACCGTGCGATTTCTTGAAGTTTATACCATCATAGGTATATGCACTGATAGAGCTAAGGCCATGGTTGGATTTACAAAGGTCGTAATAGCACGCAAAAAGTTCCAGACATCAAAAATAACCATTATAGTCTTCATCTTCGTGCTCTTGCTGTTAAACAGATACCACAAGCACTTCAAGAAGTTCTCAATGAAACTGTTAAGATTGTAAATTTCACCAAAACCAGACCCTTAAATGCTAGGATATTTTACCTATTGTGCGATGGTATGGGAAGCTTACATAAAAAATTGCTTCTTCATACAGAAGTCAGATGGTTATCCAAGGGAAAGGTTCTGACCAAGGGAAAGGTTCTGAAATTCGAATCTTTTTATCAGAACATGAACATGATTTACCTGCAAACCTAAAAACGTTAGTTGGCTTCAAAATCTAGCCTATCTATTCGATATACATTCGTACCTTTTCGATTTATTTTCGTACCTAAATGATGTAAAGCTTTCACTGACCAAATACTACAACTTTAAAGTTCAGTAGTAAAGTCATCTCAATTTAATTAAAGTCAGAGCATAAAGGGGAATGTATAAATAATAAAAATAATACACAGTTTTTTGTTAAATGCCACATTCCACCATAATGTCAAATATAATATTTTGACACACTTAACTGGTTTTAAAAAAGAAATTTTTGGAATATTTTCCTTCTACTTATACTTATATACGGGCACCGCATTAAAATTTACATTTGGCCATATTGAAATTGCTCCATTGTAGATCAAAATAATGGAAGAGTATATAGAAATTTAAAAAACGCATAAGCCCGTATGATACTTAATTTTTTTTGTCCAATTTTAAGATCTGAAAACAAGTGGCACGTAGGCAGGACAGACACATTTTGTAAGAAAAGGATAAACGTTGTTACTTTTTTATTTTTGGTGTTTTTAAGAGCAGTTGCATTTAGTTAATTAATATTAGCTACACACATCACTTCCAATTCAGCATACATTTATCTTAAATAGTTTTGTTTATTCTAAAAATGTCAAATTAATTACTAACAGCACAGTAAATATTTTATCGAAACTTAACGAAGAACGAATTGAAAGAAACGGCAAAAAAATGTAAAGAAAATACAGTCCGTCCTACAAATTTTTCACCAATCCGTACTATATGATTTCTCACTCACACCAATAGAATTCATGCATTCGTACTAGTTGGCAAACATCGATGAACTGCTTGATTTGATTTGATTTGATTTGATGATTTGAACTGCTCTAGTTTTCATTTTCAATGACAAAAATTGAGCAAAAAAAATGAAGTATCATACAGGCTATAGTAAGAGAATTTATGCCTTTTGTTACAACTTACCAATGTGAGAAATCTTTTTTCATATACGTCGCTGCAAAAACCAAATACAGAAATCGACTTGATCAGAAAATTTAATATGTCACCAACTAACAACAATTCATTCTGATATTGGTAAATTGTGATCTTATAAACAGGCACACAAAAGTTATTATCTTAATTAAAAAATTTTTTTATTTTTTTGAGTATTTTATGATACATAATATCAGATCTGTGAAAGACTCCAAGCATTTGTACCTGCATTCTTTTAAGTCGCAATGAATTAGTAAAATTTTTGATTTAGTGTTTACTTAATTTCCTGAATAAGACTTTAGAAAAATTTAGTCACCAATCATTCTGAATGTTTTTGAGTTATTAATCATTTTGTGGAAACATGACTTGATATCATTCACCGTTCCCAATCAATTGTGATTTGACTTTGAACGCACTCAAGTAACACAAATTTTAAAGTTTTTACGCAATATACTTAAGCGAAATTGTGTGCTGATTCTGAATCTATCTTCTATTTCGTTCCACCACGCCCACTTTTCAGATATTCACTTAAATATGGAAGTGATGAAGAACTGTCTAAAATTTATTTAAGTTGCACAATAACAGTTTTTTATACTTTATCTAAATGAGTTCCATACTGTATTAATTTATTGTATTATTATATATTGAATTTTTTCTCTAAGTGAAATATGAATATATATAAAAAAAAAACACACAAAACATTATGAACAATGAATTAAAAAAAATTCAATTAAGGGATTTGAAGTCCCAGCTGACTTTAAGTTACTTTAATGCAATCAACTGCCACATAAATGAATGCGAGACTGCTATCAAATTATGACAAATGATTGCTATTCTCACATGTAGCAACACCCAGTGTTGCCTGTTAACCCACAAGCGAATCAATTGCCCCTTAGCTCCCCTCAATATGAACGGTGTAGATCTTACGGAGTCAGATGCTCTTGACGTTCTAGGCATTTCAATACAAGCAGATCTTCGGTGGAATGATCACATTTTTGATGTGTCAAAAGAAGCAGCCAAGTGTCTTGGTTTTTTAAAACGGTGTAAGAAATACTTCACTCCATCTGATCTTCGTTTGATCTATACTTCATATATTAGGCCAAAAATGGAGTACAATTCGCACATTTGGGCAGAGGCTTAAAGATCATATTTGGAGCTTCGGGATCGGATTCAAAGACGTGCGATATATTTGATAGGTGATGTAAATGTTTCATCTTCTCTCAAGAAAGATGCTCTCTTGGGCATCGTCGCAATGTTGGTTGCCTTAGCCTTCTGTACAGGTACTACCATGGGAAGTGTTCAAGGGAGATACATGGCCTGATGCCACCAGCGTGTGTTTTCTAGGTCCACTCGGGCTGCTCTCCAAGCCCATCCCTTTACCATTGCAACTTTGCCCAATAGAACATCGCATTACCGAGATAATTCGTTCTTCGGTCGCTCAGTAAAATTGTGGAACAATCTCCCTGCGGTCGTGTTTCCCGGCAGTTTCAATCTGTGTAAATTTAAATCAAATCTTCACCGACACTACTCCATCTTTCCACCCTCCAACTAACTATCACCCGTCTTCCGAATCAACACAATGCTTTCGCATTTATAGGGGGGCATCCCCTGAGTGCTGGTTAAGACTAAAAAAAAAAAAAAAATGTTGCAGTCAGAAGTACCGAAAAGGAATTATGTATTGTAATGAATTTGAACAAAATCAAAAGACTTGAAACGTAAAATGATTGAAATCTTTTACAGATCTGCAAAATATGTACTATATTTTATAAAATAAAACTACTTGTTTTTTACTGAAAAAAACATTATAGGGAAAAAACATAGGGTTCGGTCGTAAACTTAATATAAAAAAAGGTTCCGCTGATGATGGAAGTTTGAAGAACGCTGGAGTAGCTGATACTTATGTTTAATTTTACAATCAGTAGTTTTTTTCTTTCTTTTATCATTGAATTGAGTCTTCAATACTCTAAATCAGAGCTAATCAACTGGCGGCAGCGCGGGCAAAGAGCTTTCTCTGCCGTCACACGTATTTAAGCACACGTACGCTGCTATAGCTTTCAGTATGATTTGAAAACTCATGAGGGTAGGGTGTCGATGCGCATTCCCTCCAAACGTAATAAAAAAACACGCACTCTGCTTGAGCTTCCAGACGCGCATTTTCGCTTATTGTTTTGCTTGACAACATTATTATAAAAAAAAATATATAAAAAAAAATTTAAAAAAAAAAGTCTCTAAATTTATATACATCCCTAGAACTTACCTATTTACGTACGCTTTTATTATGATGATGGGTAACCAAGGGAGAGGTTCTAGAATATACCACCTATATACATATATGACAAATGTCACTGAAATTTATTTTTTTCTTTTTAGTTCACGTTTTGGTTTTAAATAAAAGCTTATTTCTTAAAATTATTTTTATATAGTTTTTTATTTTTTACTTTTTAGTCTTAAAGGCTTATTATGAACATCTTTTATTTTGAAAGCCTTACATGTAGCATTTTAATTTTTTAAACCATTAACCTTAACAGTACATATTAACATTATTCATAACATTTACATTATTTATTGCATTATATACTTTATTATGATATAGCATTTTTATTGATTTGAGGGCGGGAATAGGAGGTGTGGTCAAATTTGCACCCCTATCTCCTACTTGATGTAAATGTGCTGCCAAATTTTCAGCTGAATCGGCCTAGTAATTTTGGAAATATATCAATTTTATTGATTTCTAGGCGGTAAAAGAGGGTGTGGCAACATTTTTTTCTAACCCACTACTAATTTAAAAATTAATTTAAATGTACCCAGGCGGTGGCGTGCCTGTTTTTGGAAACTGCTTCCGTAAACTGCATTCACGTAATGAATTTATGTATATATTTTTAATATTTACACAGCCAAATAACTTATCCCTTTGATGTATAGAGATTTAAAATTTCTGTGTTTTTATATTCATCTTCAGTAATGAACTAGTTTTCAATTGATTTATTTTAAAATAGTTAAAAAAAAATTAAAATTTAACTAATTTAAGAAGTAGTTGAAAATATATGCAGACGAAAGTCAATTGACTTATTTAGTGGACATCACCATACAAAATATGTTAGTTCGTTCTATGGAAAAAAGTCAGAATTTGAACTAGTTGTGGTTGACAAAAAACTACTTTTTCAACTACTTTTAAATTAGTTGATTTTCCTACAGGGTACAAAGCTTTTCAATGCACAAACACATAGACATAAGTGCCGAGTTTGCAGTTGTGTAGGAATGTCTAGCTCTGCTCTAAATGTACATTACGGTCTTAAAATTTGAATCTGAACGTAGCTTTTTTTCAGAATATTAGCATGCTTTTAGGTATTTCTGAAATTGAGTTTTGATAAATTCAGAAAGCAATTTTCGAAGTAGGCCTTGCATTGATTGATTTGGAAACAGAATTGCTGCAATATTAAAGGATACAACTGAATGTATGGATCTTCTCTGCACAAAAGGAATTAATGAACTCTTTTTTAAACTCAGTGAGTTTAATAAATGTATGGAAAATAAATAAATAAAAATGAAAGGAAATGAGTAAAACACTTATGGTTAATTTATACTTAGGATAATTTATTATATCAATATAAGTGAAATGAGTAGAGGAAGACCTTAACACGTTGCGAGCTTGGAATAAAGAGAAAGAACAAATCTTGCTTTGACAGCAGTAAGCTGACAAAATGTAGATGAGTTTTGTACTAAAACTATGTTCGAACGTGATAAGCGCCATCTCCAGGTCTAGTTACAATGATTATAAGTTTAGGTAGATACAATATAAAATTTTGGTATAAACAGCAACTTTTAATCTAAAATTCGTTTTATTCTTAGATCTGTGAATTTTCATATAAATAAAATATCTTTCATATAATTCAAATGCAGTTTTAACACACATTTTAATCCAAATTAAAAGAAATCGCATGCTGCGGTATAGAGCTACCGTACTACCTATTCTGCTTTTAAATAAATTAAACAAACTGCTGCCTAAGCTAGAATTGCAGAATATTCCTTAACGCGTCTGGATTGTATTCGTCAATAACAGACTTGCAGAAAGTTCTTTAACTCATCTGCATTGGTTTCGTCCACATTAAAAAAAAAGAAAAAGGAAACAACGAAAACAGTAGTACACGCGAGAACCGATAACTCTTATCTATTGTATTTCTTGTCGAAAATTCTTCAATATATCTGATTTGTTTTTGTTTTGTTTTGTTTTTCCGTAGTCTTATACCTAAGACAGCAACCTGCTGGTGCAATCAAGTGATGCTGCCAGCATATTAACCGTGCTATAAAGTAAGGATAAGTGTCGAAACAAAACCATCGATGTTTGCCATCGAAAAGAATACCGTTTGATGTCATCGCTGGTAAGAAACCATTAATGGCACAAACATCGCTCGTCAACCGTCGCTAACCGTCGATGTTATTCAAACATCGGCCATCAATATTCATTCCTGCTATTAAAGCCTGTATGATACTTAATTAAATTGATCATTGAAAATTATAACTAGAGCAGTTCAAATAGCACGAATGCATGGATTCAATTGGTGTGAGTGAGTACGCATATGGTACGAATTGGAGAAAACTTTGTAGGACGGACTGTATTTTCTTTGCATTTTTTTTTTTGCCGTTTCTTTCAATTTGTTCTTCGTTAAGTTTCGATCAAATATTTACTGTGCTGTTAATAATTAATTTGACATTTTTAGAGTAAACAAAACTATTTAATATAAATGTATGCTGAATTGGAAGTGATGTGTGTAGCTAATATAAATTTATTTTTGTATTTAGTTTTTTAAATTTGATTACTTCGAAAATAAACCGATATTATTTCAAAACCATCAAAAAAAGGTTTTATACAAAAAGACTCGTCCAATTCTCAGGGTCTTGCAAATTTTGTGATCCAAGTCGAAAACTACTTGTTTTTTGTAACGCCACGCCAGAGCATAGTTTTGCTTATATCTAGATTTAAGATATTGCACTAGAAAAAGCTCTCTCTTTATAAACTCCATTTAATGCTTAACAGGTTGTGCGCAATGCTACATTAACTTACTATTTTTTTTTCGCTGCGAAACAAAAGCTTTTTTAAAGCTCTTCCTGAGCAGAATAGAAAAAGTCGACACAGTTCACAAAAATAGAGACAGCAACATGAACTGTGTGCAGTACCAATATTGCCACATTTTTTAATGCAAAAATACCACTTTTATAAAACCAGCGAAAAAAATAAGCTACACCAATTTTTAAGTTTGAACGAAAGACATCATTAATTTTAAAATAATTGGGATTTGGTTTTAAATTCAGCTATTTTTAGTGCATATTGCCAGAGCCTTGCGCGAACGTCCGTTAGTAGAAAAAAATAAAAATATTTTGTTCTTTCGTTCGTTCGTAGAGAAATAAAATAAATATTTTGTTCGTTCGTTAACGTTCATTTACGTTCATAAAAAAAAGGTGTTCGTTCGTTCATTCGCAGAAAATAGTTGTTTGTTCGTTCGTAGAAAATAGATGTTCGTTCGTTCGTTCTTTGATTCGGTTTTTCGAATGGTATGGGAACCAGGGATGATATTTGGGGGCTTTTAGGGCTTTTTTGGGCCCTTTTTCATTTCAAAAGCCCCGAGGCCCTTCTTATTCATTTTAGGCCCTTTTGGAAAATTCTACCGAAAAAAAATCTGAATTTTTTAAAAGAAAAGTTTACTGGTTAATGTATATGATTTCAATATGCCAAAGAAAAATCGACGAAAAAATATAATGAAAATCCCCCAAACGAAGAGAATAAAAAATTTTTACACAATAAAAACGAAAAAATGTTCAAAATTTTTTGGAAAAATGTTCCAAAATGCAATTCAGCGGCGTTGTTGTGCTTGACAAAAATAAAATGAAACAACCAATATCCGCCGTCACGAAGGGTATAATTTTTCGGGCATAATTTCCGTGATCAAGATTCAATATAAGATAATCAAAGTATAAAAGAACAGATTCGAGTAGTAAATTAATATTCCCCTGTGAAAATATCTGCAAAGATTTCATTAATTTTATTTGTTTTTTGATGTAATTCATGAACAAGGGGTCATGAACATTATGTACGGATAAGGTCCAAATGGTGTTTTTTTATGATAAAATGATTTGCTCTTTTAAGGAATAATGTTTTTTACCTGCCGTACAAGGGCGAACCATTTTATCGTAACGAATTTGATATTTCTTAACTTTTCGGTAAACAAAAATACTGGCGTTTTTTTTATTTTTAATTTGGCAAAAAGGCCCGATTTTTTTTCGGTCCTAAATTCCAAGCATATTTTTCGTACCTTTTCCTTTTCAAGTATTTGCAAAAAAGATCCTAATTTTATTGGTACAAACACCCGAAAAAAATGTCATTATCGGTAAAAATTTCGGTCATTGTTTTTCGTAGAAATAAGCCCGATTTTGTATGGAAAATTCCGGGTTTTTTGTAATTTTTTTTCGTTTGTAATTTCTGGAAGCCAATTGTAAGCTATCTTTGATTTATTTCGTAAATAGAAATATCTGGAGAAAGAAAAAAATTATCTTTTAGCGATCATGAAAAGGTAAGACAACCGCGGGGGAGAGAGGTGACGGATAGTCCTCGACCAATTTTAGTTAATTATTTGAAATTTTTAAAAAACATGATGATCGAGTGATAAAAATAAAAAAGAGCTATAATTACCATTTCACTAGTAGTCAATGTGAAGCATCAGTTAAAAACAGAAAGCGAAATTGCATCAAAAAAAGTTGGTGATTTTTGTATAAAAAAAACCCTCAGCAAAAAGCGAAATTTCGTTAAAAAATGTGCAAAATTGTCCAATTTTTTCGGTGATTTTTCATTTGAATTTCCCATTCATTTTTTATTTCATTCACCCTAATTTTTGTTGAAAAATGTTGGGTGATTTTGCATTTCATTTTATATGTTAATTTTTATTGTTTGTATTTTATGTAAAGGCGATATTTCCTATCGCCTTTAAAAATGTTCTCAGTAAAACAAGTTTTGTTATATACAGTCATTGTTCCATTAAGAGCATACTTTTTAGTAATTTCAACAAGTTTAGTTTATTTCCCAAGTTAAGTTTAGATGAGAAGAGTGATCCTTAGTCCCGCTTCATTAATTAGACTTCTTGCAAGACTTAACAGAGAGTTTGCATTAAATTGCTTATTCATTTCTGACATTCTACGACTATTTCAAGATGGAAATATCTGGTGTGCGGTTTTTGTGGAAAAGCTTTACAATTTTTATTTGTCAAATTTAGGATTGACTTATCAGAATAATGTTTTTGTTGAAACACTTTATCTATAGATTATTTTTGGCGTCTTTTTAACTTTTACAAACAAAGCGTGAAATAAAATTTTTTTGAAAGAAAAACCTGAAACTATATCACTTTCATCTAAAATTTTTGATTTAAGATGGAAGTGATTTCATTTAATCATTTAATCATTTAAATTACAGTTCTAAATGAGTCATTATCATCATCATCATCATGCGTGGAGCGTGCATTTCCTGCCTTAAAATTAGTTAAAATTAGTAAAACTTTGGTTCAGTCGTAACCTTAGATTCACATTTTGCTTTTTATTTTTGCCTTAAAAAATAAAAATCAAAACTTACCAGTTATTTAGAGCTCAAAAAAATTTCGGTTAGATTTTGCTTTCTATTTTTGCCTTAACAAATAAAAAGCAGAAATAATTATTTGCGACGAGGCCGTGAAAAGGTCGCTGTACAAGAAAGGGGTACACAGTATGCTTAGCGCATGGATTTGCCAAATGCTTAGCACTAGAACTGCAGAAACGAAAGTGGGAACCACCACAATAAGAATCAAAATAACCAAAGGCTGCCCCCAAGGTGGAGTTTTATCCCCACTGCTGTGGAGCCTAGTTGTGGACGAACTCTTATCGAAGCTAACCGATACTGGCATAAAATGCCAAGGCTACGCAGACGATATAGCCCTAATAGCAAGAGGCAAGTTCGAGAATACACTCTGTGACCTAATACAGAGAAGGCTGAAAGTAACAAAGGAATGGTGCACCACAGTGGGGCTTAACATCAACCCAGCAAAAACAACCATAGTACCTTTCACTAACAAGAGAAGCCTGTCAAACCTCAGAACGATGAGAATGGACGGCACTGAACTCCCTCTCAAAGCAGAAGTAAAGTACCTGGGACTTACACTAGACTCTAAACTTCTCTGGAGAAGACATGCTGAGGAAATTAAAAATAAAGCAACTCGCGCACTAATGGTATGTAAGAACCTGGCAGGGAAAAGCTGGGGCTGTAACCCTACAATTCTTCGCTGGATGTACACCATGATGGTGAGACCAATCCTCACCTACGGAGCAGTAGCATGGGCCAAAAGAACCAAGTTATCAGTAATGAGGAACATGCTTACAAAGGTACAAAGACTTGCCTGCGTATGCATTACAGGAGCTATGAGGACCTGCCCCACAGCAGCATTAGAAGTAATCCTCGACCTAACTCCTCTTCACCTCTTCATAGAGGGAGTAGCAAAGCGAACCCTGATAGGCATTGCAAAAGAGGGAACAGGATTAGGAAAAACTATCAGCAACAAAGAGAAAGAAGTTATCGCAAGGTAGATACCATACATCGATCAACCAAGAGACGATATAGTAAAAAGGTACAACTTCGAAAAACGCTTCGAAATTAAGCTTGGTACCAAGAAGGAGTGGGATAGTGAAATAATATCGCGAGTCACAAAACCACACAGTATAACATGGTACACGGACGGCTCCAAAACACTGGAAGGTATAGGTGCAGGGGTATATGGACCAAGAACCAGGCACTCGGTACCTATGGGGACAACACCCAGTATCTTCCAGGCGGAGGTCTTAGCAACACAGCTGTGCGCACAATTTAACCTGGACAGGAGTTACAAAGGTCAAGACTTAATTGTGATGTCGGACAGCCAAGCAGCAATCAAAGCATTAGCTTCCTGTGAAATATCATCAGAAATGACATGGGAATGCCTAACAAAACTGAATGAGCTAGGCAAGAATAACACCGTTACTATACTCTGGGTCCCAGGACATAAAGGAATTCATGGTAACGAAGAAGCTGATGAATTAGCGCGACGAGGCGCAGCCACACACTTTATAGGACCAGAACCATTCTGCGGATTGGGAACACACACTATCAAAGAAGAACTAAGAAGGGAGGAGAGACACAAAAGATCAAACCTCTGGAAAAGCCTCCCAAAGCTAAAACAATCCAAAGTGCAATCAAAGATTTTAACTCTCGGAGAGCAAAATTGCACATAAGCTTAGGCAAACCGAATCTAAGAATTCTTACGTGGTTTCTTACAGGACACTGTAAACTGAAATACCACCTGAAGAAATTGGGCATCGAAACCGACAGCAACTGCCGTTTCTGCGAAGAAGCGGAGGAGACTCCAATACACCTACTTACCAACTGTGACGCAGTAGCTCGCAAGCGCAAGGCAACACTGGGGAACTACGAGCTGAGTCAAGAGGAAATCTCATCCATCGAACCGAAAAATATTCTCAAATTCATCAGAGAACTAGGTCTGGATGAGATTCTGTAATCCGTCAAGAGCGGAGCATCAAGAAGGAGGTACAATAGATCTATATAGGTCGCAGTGCGCATCTCCAAACAAAACATTAACATTAACATTATTTGCTCAAAATTTTAAAAGTCAAAATATAATTATTATTGTTTGCTTTTTATTATAAAATGCATAAATGGTACCTATTAATATTAAGCCCTATTTATGTCAGATTGGCCCTATTTTTATATGAATTTTTTCCCTTTTGCAGTAAAGCCAATATCATCCCTGATGGGAACCCAAGGAAGGGTGTCAGATAGGGTTAGGTGTGTTCGGAAGAAATGTTGAGGGGAAAAAAACAATAGGACCAGCTCATATATTTGACCCCTCTAGGAGTCCAGCTACGTCGATATAAACTATTTCCGACAGTTTTTGTATGGGGACCGAAGGAAGGGTGGCAGATAGGGGGTAAGTGTGTTCGAAAGAAATGTGGAAAGGTAAAAAGGAAAGGACTATCTCATATCTCATATATTTCACCCCTCTACAAGTTCAGCTACAGCCGGTGTAAACTATTTTCGACAGTTTTTATGTTTTTTGCATGGGAACCCAAAGAGGGTGGCTGATAGGGGTTAGGGGTGTTGGGAAGAAATGTTGAAGGGCAAAAAAGAATAGGACCAGCTTATACATTTTCGTCCGTAGAGAAATAAAATAAATATTTTGTTCGTTCGTTAACGTTCATTTACGTTCATAGAAAATAGATGTTCGTTCGTTCATTCGCAGAAAATAGTTGTTTGTTCGTTCGTAGAAAATAGATGTTCGTTCGTTCGTTCCTTGATTCGGTTTTTCGAATGGTATGGGAACCCAAGGAAGGGTGTCAGATAGGGTTAGGTGTGTTCGGAAGAAATGTTGAGGGGAAAAAAATAATAGGACCAGCTCATATATTTTACCCCTCTAGGAGTCCAGCTACGTCGATATAAACTATTTCCGACAGTTTTTGTATGGGGACCGAAGGAAGGGTGGCAGATAGGGGGTAAGTGTGTTCGGAAGAAATGTGGAAAGGTAAAAAGTAAAAGGACTATCTCATATCTCATATATTCACCCCTCTACAAGTTCAGCTACAGCCGGTGTAAACTATTTTCGACAGTTTTTATGTTTTTTGCATGGGAACCCAAAGAGGGTGGCTGATAGGGGGTAGGGGTGTTGGGAAGAAATGTTGAAGGGCAAAAAAGAATAGGACCAGCTTATACATTTTCAACCCCTAGGAGACCAACTATGGTCGCTACAAAGTATTTTCAACAGTTCTTTTGTATTGGGTCCCAAACAAAGGTGGCAGATAGGGGTAGGTGTGTTCAAAAGAAATGTTAATATGCTTCGCTATGCGCGCGGCCTTAAGTCGAAATGTTTGTCTCCTATCTCTTTTTCTCTTTTGTAGAGAAACAAAATAAATATTTTGTTAGTTTGTTCGTAGAAAACGGATGTTCGTTCGCAGAAAATAGTTGATCGTTCGTTCGTTCATAGAAAATAGATGTTCGTTCGAAGAAAACATATGTTCGTTTGTTCGTTCGTAGAAAATAGATGTTCGTCCGTAGAAAATAGTTGTTCGTTCGTTCTTTTGTTCGTTCGTAGAAAATCGAAATTAAAATTTTGTTCGTTCGTTCCTTCACAGAATTTTTCTATGAACGAACAAATGAAAATATGTTCGTGCAATGGCTCTCCTTATTGCTTCACTTGGAAGTCATATATCAATTCAATCTTGTAATTGTACATAAAAAGTATCAACACTTGTAGCCATTTTTTCAAATTGAGTGGGAAAGAGAACCTACACTTTCAAAGCGACACTGCTATCTGTCCTTATATAGTCGCTGTTAAGTTAATCTGCATTAGTGATCGGTGATCAGAATAGTATTTTAAAAAGTGGAAGTTGTTGCAAAAATCACTCTATATTTTTAAGTTAAAACACTCATTAAATTACGAACGACGAATTCACTGCTTTTTCGATTTTCGAAATTATATGTTTGTTCGATTTTGTGTTCTGTTTTGTGCTTTTAATGCTGTTTCTGAGTAATTTTTTCTCACAGTTCCTTATGCCAGTGATGGAATTCCGATTTAGTGAAAAATCCCGATCGCATCCCGAACTTGACCTGTTTATCCCACCAAAATGACACGAAAAACCCACAAAAAATCCCACCAAAAAATGTAAACCAATAAAGTTTTTTTATCCGATTTATGAAACGAAAAAACCATCGGAAACTTTTTATATAAAACTTTATTAACGTTACCAAAGAAAACAAGACAAATCTATATTACTATTACGCAAGTGCATTTTTTGCGATTTTTTGTCTTCATAAAAAGGGTAGCAATTGAAAGGTCTTGCTCTGTAGATGTGCAATAAGGTCTTATTTTTTCTTAAATATTGTGTACTAGATTATACCCGGCGCGCTTCGCTGCGCTCAGCGCTTATCCCCTAAAAGAGGGCGTAGCTTTAGTGAAGCCATGCTTTTATAGTAAGTTCTTACCGAGTTTTATTAATGTGTGACTTATTTCGAAAGCTATACCGAAAATTTTGGGTGCGGAAAAAGTACCACGCCCCTCGTCCAACACCCATGAAATGTTACCTGTGCAACGGCATGCGTAAATTGAGGTCGAATACTGAATTCCGAGGCTTTGCGACCTATAATTACAAAACTGTTCGAAATCGAAAATTTTAGGTGTATTTACGATCGGCAACAGACTTCACAGGAACCCTCTCAACGCTTTGGTATAAAAATTGGCTTAGCGGTTTCGAAGCCTTTACGTGATATACACATATACCCACATACGTATATACATTAAGTCGCCTCACGCTCTTTAGAAAAAAATTTGTTCAGTCTCGTTCTTCAAAATAATCCATGGCTTATGTTATGATGATCCCCAAAATATTTCGACTAAAAATATTGGCTGGTATGGCAGTTAGAAAAAAACAAACGGTCAGAAATAAGAGTAATGGAAAAAATTTTGCATCAAAAAATCTTATATTTATTCCGTTGGACCAAAGATAATGCGGATTTTTTGGATTGTTTTAACTTTTTTCATATTATTTTCACTAAAATTCAAACGAATCTTTTCCTAAACTAATTTTAGTCAAATAAATTGTACAATGTAAAAAATGTGTACATTTTTTTGTAATTTCATTCAATTTAGAAATTCTCTTTACACTTTATTTTATCATCCATAGATAATTTTTTTGACTAAAAGTAAAATGGCAAAACAAAAAAAAATTATAATTTGCATTTTAGTGAAAATAATACAAAAAAAAAAGTAAAAATTTAAGAGTAAAAATTTAAAATTTATTAGTGCAGATTGGAAGAACTAATTACTAATTTTTTAATTACTATTATTTCTGACCGTTTGTTATTTTTAACTACCGCACCAGTAAATATTTTTTTAAAAAACTCGATTTTTACAGAATATTTCAAACCATTCCGTGGCATACTGGTTGACGTGCGAGGCTTCTATACCATAGTACCGAGGTTCGAATTCTATCTGACACAGAAAGTTTTTTCAATTGAATTAATTTTTCTGTTCGGCCGCCATCTCTATGCAGACAATGGCAAACCTCAGAGAGTAAAAACTGGCATGAAAAGCTTCTTGAGAACATAAGCCGTTCGGAGTCGGCATAAGCCTTGTAGATCCAGTTCTCGATCATTTGTGTTCAAACATTTCACAACACGCACGCATAAGAAGCTCGGTCAAAGTCTGAAATGGCCATTTCCTTTTTGTTTTTTTTTTTTTTATTTCAAACCATTCCAGCTCACGGATGACTATCGCTACAGTCGAAATATTTGGGGAATCATCATAACATAAAGCATTATTTTGAGGAACCGACCCGAACACCTTTTTTTTGTGAGGAGCCTTAGTATACATACATACATTTTTTACAGATAGATAGATGAGCAGAAAAAGTAGGTATGACAACATTTATATATAAAGTGACCGCCACTTGGTCCCATTGCACCTATATACCAAGTTCCACTATCAAAACGCGTACAGCTCAGAAATTACAATGATTTTTGAAAAGTCGTCTTTAATAAAGTGTGACACGCCCATTTTTTAAGGGTTCTGGCAGTATCCATATGAACTAATCTACCGAGTTTTAGTCTTTTACTGTAAAAAAAGTCTGATATATATCCTTTTTATGGATTTGTGGGCATTGAAAGTAGGCGTGGCAACATTTATATATAAAGTGAACGCCAATTTGACCCATAGCACCTACATACCAAGTTTGTCTATCAAAACGTTCACATCTCAGGAATTAAAATTATTTCTAACCGATAGCCCCGGCAGCTAACTTAGTTATAATTTTTAAATTGTAATGAACTATAGTACATTAATACATAAGTAAATAAATAAATTAAATAAAATTATTTCTGAAAAGTGGGCACAGATATAGTGCTACCATGCACAATTTTTGCAAAGCTGTCGAGAGTAAGCGTATGAACTTAATAACCAAATTTTAGTATTTAACGATGAGAATCGTCTGATTTATAGAAGTTCTATTAATTTGTGGGTAAAAAGAAACCAAGTGGCGGCCGTGGCGTAGCGGGTAGAGTGTGTGGCCCATACGCAAGGGAACCCTGGTCCGAATCCCACCTGACACGGAAAGTTTTTCGATTGAATTAATTTTTCTGTTCGGCCGTCATCTCTCTGCAGACAATGGCAAACCTCAGAGAATAAAAACTGCCATGAAAAGCTTCTTGAGAACGTAAGCCGTTCGGAGTCGGCATAAAACATGTAGGTCCAGTTCTCGATCAATTGTGTTCAAACATTCCACAACAGTCACAACACAATTGATCATAAGAAGCTCGGTCAAAGTACTTTCAAGGACTGAAATTGGCCATTTCGTTTTGTTTTTTTTGTGGGTGGTACAAGTGGGCGTGTCAAATTTTATATATATATATTGACTGCCACTTAGAGCTCCTGCATATCAAGTGTTACTATCAAACGTGTGCAACTCAGGAATCAGCATGATTTCGAAAAAGTGGGCGTAGATATGGTGCGACTACGCCCATTTTTAAACAGTTGCCGACAGTGACCATATGAACTAAATTACCAAATCTTAGTCTTCTACGGCAAAAGCCGTCTGATATAAAGCATTTTTACTGATTTGTGGGCGGTAAAAGTGGGCGTGACAACGTTTATATTTACAAAGTGACTGCCACTTGCACCCATAGCACCTGCATACGAAGATTGGCTATGCAGGCTTAAGTGGGCGTAGATATAGTGCGGCCATGCCCATTTTTTATACATTGACCGACAGTAACCATATGAACTAAATTACCAAATCTTAGTCATCTACGGCAAGAGCCGTCTGATATAAACCATTTTTACTGATTTGTGGGCGGTAAAAGGGGGCGTGACAACATTTTTATTTACATAGTGACTGTCAGTTGCACCTGCATACCAAGATTGGCTATGAAAACGTGTACAACTCAGGAATAAGCATGATTTCGATAAAGTGGGCGTAGATGTAGTGCGGCCATGCCCATTTTTTATACATTGGCCGACAGTAACCATACGATCTAAATTACCAAATCGTAGTCTTCTACGGCAAAATCCGTCTGATATAAAGCATTTTTACTGATTTGTGGGCGGTAAAAGTGGGCGTGACAACGTTTATATTTACATAGTGACTGCCACTTAGATACATAGCACCTGCATACTACGATTCACTATCAAAACGTGTACAACTCAGGAATAAGCATGATTCCGATAAAGTGGGCGTATATATAGTTCGGCCACGCCCATTCTTTGTATATTGGCCGAGAGTAATCATATAAACTAAATTATCAAATCTTAGCCTTCTATTGCAAGAGCCGTCTGATATAAAGCATTTTTACTTATTTGTGGGCGGTAAAAGTGGGCGTGACAACGTTTATATTTACATAGTGACTGCCACTTGTATGCATAGCACCTGCATATCAAGATTTACTATCAAAACTTGAACATTTTAGGAATTAAAATAATTTCTGAAAAGTGGGCGTAGATATAGTGTGACCACGCCCATTTCTTGTACAGTCACCGAAAGTAACCATCTGAACAAAATAACCAAATTTAGGTTTTATATGATTAAAACCGTCTGATATATAGCAATTTTTTTGGTTTGTGGGCGATAGAGCCAATTTGGGTTGTATGGGAGGTACCACGCCCCCTTGCCCAATCAACACCAAACTTCACAGGAACACTTCCCGAATGTTGCTTCAGTATCCCTCAAAATGTCATAGAGTTTGGTTCGGTGGTTTTGGAGTCTATACGTGATATACACACATATCCACATACCCACATACCCACATACCCACATACATACATTCATTTTTATATATATAGATTTTCTAAAAAAAGCTGAAACAAGTTTCTATGAAAGAAAAAAAAAATTTTTATAAGGTATAAGGAACTATTGATTGACTATTGCTTTACCTTTAAATAAATTTTGATAATTACTTCAATGTTGTTGAAAAACAAAATTTGAACCTCTGCAACTGTGTTGGCCCAAAGGCTTTTTACTGTCCCTAAAAATGATAGAAAAATGCTTACTACGTAAAAATCTATAAATATGTTTCAAAGAAATGCCCTTAAACTATTGAAAATATCCTAAAAAAACTGAAATAGCTAAGAATGACGAAAAATTATCTTAAAGTTTTTGGTTGCGATATCTGGAGAACGGTGTTTTTGTATCATCGGAAAATGTCTATGTTAAAGCAGAAAAAAGTTGACATGTCAACAAAATCCGGGACTTGATGATTATCGTAAAATTACTTAAAACTAGTAAGAAATGGAGATTCGGCAGGGTACCGATGCTAAAATACCCCCCCGCAGCCGTATTGAAGTATATTTAAAGTCTTAAGCAGTCTTTAAAATGTTTATACCCTTAGCTGCCACATAGAATAATTTGTAGACTGCTTATTATGTCAAAGAATATATGTGCAAAATTTGGTTGATAGTATTTGCAGATTCATACCAACGGTGTAAGCTAATTTCGCTTAATATTAAAATGCCACGCCCCCCGCTAAGTTTCGCCCAAATTTCTTGACTACTGACTGCTCATTATTCTAAAGGATATGGAAAATTTGGAAGAAGTCAGACAAAGGCAATAAAAGGAGTTCGATTTAAATTAAAGCTGCCCAATTTTTTAGACTGATTACTGCTCATTATTCCAAGGAATATATTTGATTAATAATTTGGTTGAAGTCACAAAAAATGGGTAAAAGGAGTTTGACTAGAATTAAATTGATACGCCAATCCCACCCATTTTTGTAAGTTTAAAACTTCTCATTACACTAAAGAATATATGTGGGAAATTTGGCTAAAATTGGAGAAACGGTGTAGATGGAAATTTATTAAAAATAAAGTGCAACTCCACTGTCTAGTACGCCCACTTTTATGAACTACAGATTGATTCTTATGCCAAATAATATGTGAGCAAAATTTGGTTTAAGTTGGACAAACGGTGTAGAGAGAATTCAAGTATAATTAAATTGACACGCCCCTTGTCCAATCCCACCCACCTTTGTAGGCTTAAAACTTCTCATTATACTAAAGAATATATGTAAGAAATTTGTTTGAAATCGGACAAACGGTGTAGATAGAGCTAGTCTAAAAATAAAGTGCCACGCCTCTGTCTGCTACCGCTCAATTTTATAAAATTAAGATTGCTCAAATTACCAAGGATTATGTGTGAAAAATTTGGTTGAAGTCAGACACACGGTGTAACAGAAGTTTGATCAAAAGTAAAATACCGCACCCACTTTTCTAATATAAAGAATCCATATTATATCGAAGAATATATGTATGGGTTGGATAAACGATGTGGACGGAATTTGGGTACATATAGACCCAATGTCATTCAGTTTTATACATTTACGAGAGTTTTCTATTTTGATAATGTTTGATGACATTTTGTATGGGAGGTAGGCGTGGCTTTCATAATAATATTATGATTTATTTAATTTATTATGAATAAAGCTGCAAAATAAAAAATTTATTCGAAGCAAAGTGTACAATCCTGAAATGGAATGACTTGCAGTTTTTAATTAATAGAAAACTGTGATGTTTTCTGACTTCACGTAGTATTAAGAGAACTTTTAATTTGTAAATTGATAAAAAACGCAGTGCTTGAACTTTTTTTTTTTTGTGGAAAATTTTTTTTATTTATTGAAAATCATTATAATGTACATTTTTAGACATTACAATAATCTTTTAATTTAATAATGCACATAATGAAGTTTATTTTAATCTGTGCTTTGCATGAATTTTAATCTTTGTAAATTGTCAACGAAAATTCAATGAAAAACTTTTGCATTTGTTTTTCTTTGCATTCGTGTTAGTAACTTCAGTAGACTCAGTAAAAAAAATTAAATTTAAAATTTCAACCTTTTGGTTGGGACACTTGGTTGGAAATGGAACACTTGCGGAAAATCAAAAAAACGATTTTTGGCTAAAAGCTCAAAGGTTCTTAATGGAGATCTTGTGTTTAAAATATACAAGCACGTGCAACATATTTCTTATAAACCATCTCGTGCTCGAAGCAAAGTCTGCAATCGGCCCAGTAGTCAATTTTACTAATTTCTGAAAAAGTGGCCGTATATATATTTTGACCACGCCTAATTTTGGTTTATTTGTTGACAGTAATTATACGAACTAAATTACTAAAAATTAAGTCTATTACGACCAACACCATCTGAAATATAGCATTTTTACTGCTTTGTAAAAATTGAAATTTGTGTATAAAAGAGGGGATGTAAAAGGTCTGCTAGCTCTAGAACAATGAATATCCGACCCCCCCCCCCCTCCCCCTTTAGAACAATTTTTTATTGTGCTGATCCTATAAGTACAAAAAGTCAAAAAAATAATTTTGTCCAGCTTGTTCTAGATACAACACTGTGTGATCCAAAAAACGAAAGTTGGTTGCTTGACTATTTTTAAAAAAGTTGATACATTTATTAACAGTTGTCCAATGTATTTGAATCTCAGAACTGCTTTCAAAAACTTTTTTACTTCTTCTTTCAAAATGGTGACCATATTTTCTTTGCTACCTATAGCGATATATGCATTTGTGTTAACTTGTATTTTTCAGCTCCTATTCTACATAGAATTATGAATTAAAAACCATAATATGATGCTTTAATCTGACATATAAAAGATGCATATGAAATAATTTCTTCATATTAAAAAAATGTTATATTTTTGTGTTCAAAACGTAATATTTTGCAACATTAAATTTTTGCTTTTATAGAAAGCAGTAAGTTTCACTAATAACACTGTGCACCAAAAAGACACTATTTTTTTGTGAGTAAGAAATCGACAACTGTTTTCAATTATCCCCGAGCTCCCAATCACGAATCTGGCACCCAAATATCTACATCACGTCAGGATTTCGAGAAAACCATGATTCAAGGTCAAAAAATTATACTTACAGAAATCACCTTAAAGCGTCAAAGCTAAAAGTGGGGCGAGATTTTTGTCTGAGGGAAGGATGTTTGTTATGAATTAATAAAATATTTTTTCTCTATACTTTCATCCCCCTACCACACTTTCTCCTCATTGTTTTTACGTTTTCAAAAACACTTTATTTTAGCACAGCTATATTCTGCAAACCATTGAGAAATGTAATTTATGTGTTGGCAAGAAAGCATCCTCATTAGAAAACATATAGGGTCTTGCAACAACAAAACTACTGCAGATCTACCATATACAAACAATAGACCCCCATAATACGGTATTAATTTTTTTCACTTATATGATAACATCTGTTAAGATCACATCAATATAAAATAACAAGCGTGCAAAGTTTTTTCGCTACTGGTAACCTGCGGGCTTTATGGTTTCCCTGAATATCTAATGCTTTATGGATAAAAGGTAATAAATAGTTTTGACCTTGAATCACTGTTATATAATAAATAGTTTTGACCTTGAATATTTTCGAAATCCTGACGTGATGGTGTACCAGATTCGTGATTGGGAGCTCGGGGATAATTGAGAACAGTTGTCGGTTTCTTACTCTCATTTTGGCTGTCGCACTGTGTAATTATTTTGCAAGAGTACCTTTCAACTGTTTGTTTAAACATACATTTTTTTAACATTTTGACTCATTAACTTTTTTGTTTGCAGCTTCTTAAAATTTGAATTTTGAGAAATTTGCTGAATTTTGCTGACTTTGGAGTTAGTGGCGGCGTAAGTGGGGGAGAAGTAATGGGGGCGGTGCACCCCGTGTGCCAAGCACCAAGGGGTGACAATTCCCTCGTGCAGCTTAGTAGCCACATCGCGATGAGTGCTGCACCACTCCACGTACGGCGCGACTACACAGAAAAAAGAAAATATGCTTAAATCAAGCCAATACCGTTCGGCTTTTGTAAATAGTTTGGATTATTTTTTACTCGGCTATTGTTCTTGTCATTTTGTTTTAACGCATATTATTTTCGTTTTTTATATTAAAACTAAAGACGATTTTCTTATAGTGAATTAATATCTAAAAAAAAAAGAAATGGTCATTTCAGCCCTTAAAAGGACTTTGACCGAGCTTCTAATGATCAATTGTATTGTGTGTGTTATGAAATGTTTGAACACAAATGATCGAGAACTGTACCTACATGTTTTATGCCGTCTCCGAACGGCTTATGTTCTCAAGAAGCGTTCTCTGGCGTATGGGCCACACACTCTACCCACTGTGCCACGGCCGCCGCCATTGCTATTCTATTCAATAATTTATTGATCAATCTAATCCAATACCCTTTGCCATCTTTTTGGCACTAGCATGATTCCGCTCATAAAATGTTTGTTCTTTGCAGGCAAAATACTGATCCAAGTAATTTTTGAATTTTGGAGAGACCAGAACAAATGATAATCGGATGGTGCTAGGTCTAGGGAGTTAAGTGGGTGTGGCAGTATATCCCATCCCAGCTTTTGCCGAGTGGTCAAACTTGTATGTGGTTTCGCATTCTCCTGTTGGAACACTAGGCCTTTTTCTGTAAGTGAATCATTCAATTTGTCCAGCAAATGACGGTACACTTCAGAATTGATCATTGAATTGCTCGGTAGAAGCTCAAAATAATCGATTCCTTTGAAATCCTACCAAACAGAAAGCATAACTTTTTTTGAATATTGGCTTTCGAAGTGCTTTGAGCCAGTTCATCTTTTTGACTCTACGATGTTTTGTGCTTAACATTCTTGTAGACAACTCATGTCCCCAGTGACGTTACGCTTCAAAAATGGATAATTTTCTTGGCGTTTAAGAAGAAAGTCAAAAACGTCAATGCGACGACACAAATTTTTTCCCGTAAGAAGATGAGGAACCTATACGTCGAGCTTTGAGATTAAACCTAGCAGTTTTAAATTTTCATGAACGATCGAATTCGATAAATATAATCTTTCAGCGATCTCATGAGTTGTTATTCGCCGGTTTGCATCAAGTAATACCTTGATTTTGTCTTCAACTTACTTTCCAGAACGTGGTGCATCTTTGAGATTATAATTGCCGGATCGAAATTTTGCAAACCAGTTTTGGCACTGCTGCTCACTTAGCACATCTTTTTCATTCACATAAAATATTTTTTTTTTTTTTGTTTGAACAGCATTTTTATCTTTTCTATAGTAAAAAAGTAAAATATGCCGAAAATGCTGTTTTTCAGTTTCCTTATTTAAAAGGCTATCAACCAAAAACTACTGTGCAGAATCAATCGAATTTTTGCACAAGCAAGCCCCACTGTATCAGCTGTCAAAATACATATGATTATACGGCTTAGATGTGAAATTGGTTGTGAAAAAATCCAATTTAGTCCATTGTTGGGAAAAATTTCTTTCCGAACAACGTAATAATTCTCGCATAAGTCGGTTGTGCCTTAATATTAAAAAATTATATTTTCGTTTCCCAAATAGGATCAAACATATCTGAAGAAATAAGCAAAGCATTATTTGTCGCATTTGTTCAAGATCTCTTCGGTTTTTGTTCCTAACAGAAAAATAGAAAAAAAAAATTTATGATAAATTTTCTGCCGATGGTATTATCGTGAAGATTTTTCGACTACGGCGCCACTTGGAAGCTGCCAGTATTTATTCCCAAGAAGCGGCCCAATAGACTGCCTTAAAGCTTCTACGATTCATTGTTAAATAAGGTTATTCTGAATCTGTTCGGAGTCTAGAGCTGAGCCTAAGGTTTTTTAAACTATTTGTGTTCCAGTGGCTTCGTGTGAAAGAAGCTTTTCAATATTGAAGTTGATAAAATCTTGCTTAAGATCCACAACGATCCAAGTGTGGCTAACCAAAATTTCCATTTGTCTATGGAAAAGCATACAATTTGATAGTGTGATCGAATAATTCAGCAAAATAAAGTCACTTAAACACGTTTAGTATTTTGTTTTATTTTAGGGGTACTCAATGGAAAATTCCCCGGGTGCCAACGCATGTTACGCCGCCACTGTTCGGGGTCAAATATCTCTGGTGGGCATGGGTTAAAAAAATTTAAATTTATTCACAATAAATTACATAATAGCATTATATTGCAGTTATAAATTTAAGTTTGATATTTTCTTCGTTTGGAAGATACAGCCCTTTAACTTCGTGAAATTCGACTCATAGTGCATATGTATATAAGGGTGGTCGTTATATGGCTTTTTCAAATTTCAAGGATGAATGATTGTTGATTAGCTCCAAATTTCAAAAAACTATTCTTTTTTTTTTGAGATTTTAAATTGATCCCTAAATCTCCCTATTTGCTCATTTGTCCGCCTCCATACATTTCGTGTATTTAAGCTTGTGGAATATACATTTCCCATTCTTACATTTTTTAAATCAAAGAAACATCGATTGAACGATCAACTAAAATAGATAACAAAAAAGTGATTTCAACCAGTTTCGTAAAGAATTAAAACTATTAAAAATTATGACACAGTAGAAAATCCCACCTAAGCATAAGAAATCCCACACGTCCTCAAATAGGCCAAATATCCCAAAATGAGTCCGATATCCCACCAAATCACATCACCTTATGCCTTATGCTGTGGTTATGCTAGGCAAACAGTGTTGCCAACAATTCCAAGCCCAAATGCATCAACTTGAAAAGCAAATAACTTATTATAAACAGGAAAAACGTATGTAAAGTTGATTATTGAGCATATGATACAAAAAACTTGACTTGGGTTTTTTTTACTTACACAATTTTTTTTTTGTTGATTCAACTTAAAAAAACCTTCTATGAACCTTAGTTGTTTTTTTAGATGAATTTATAATTTTTATTTTGAATTTTCATACATAATACAACTTGCTTCAGGTACCTTGGAATATTTAACCTCGATATTTGTTTAATAAGATAATTACCTATTCTCTGTTTTCCCTAGCAAGTACATATAGAAACTTTCTTTGTTGAATTATTCAAGTTTTAAGGCTTCATACAAAATTTTCTAACTAAGCTGAGTTTTGCTTAGTTTAATATGTTTATTGTTTTATTGTTAAGTTAAGAAAATGTTTATTGTTAAGTGTATGCAGTGATTTATGGTTCTAAAAAAACATTATTTTTAAAACAAAACAAACTAAACTTGACAAAAAATACTTAAAAGTTTTCATATATATTTTCGAAAAATATTTAACCATTTTGTATCTAAACAGAACAAACGCACAAAAGAGAAATGAACACAAATGTAACTTCATTTTATAATTAATCAAAGAATACTGCTTCATCGCAATCAGCTGAATCATCTTCCGACCAAAGTTTAGATTCTATATAATACTCCGACTTTTTAGAAGTGCTATTTACAAAATTGATTTTACAAAAAATTTCATCAGGTATATTGAAAGAATCACAATATGCATTTTTTAATAATAAACCATATTTTATATGTAATAATGAATTTGAAGAATTAAGAAATAGTATATTTCTTATTATTGTTTTGAAACGGTTCATTGTGCTAAAAACTCTTTCAACTTCTGCATTAGCACAAGCCAAAGATAAAAGACGAATGCAAAAACCGGCTAAAAGTTGATAAGTGTTATTTCCAAGTGCATCTCTGAATTGACCCTGTTCTATCCAAAATTTATCAGTTCTATAAATTTTTTTCCATCTTTCAAAACGAAAATTTTTCAAGCTATTTCCAATACTCGAAATTGTTTCAGACTATGAAATAAATTCCAGAACGAGCTGCATAACATCTTGTGTTTGATGAGACAATATGCTTTCCACCCCTAATGATTTAATATTTTTGAGTGTTTGAAAATTGTTTGGCATTCTTGCCCGAATTTCTTCTATAAGGCTTTTTGTAAATAATACGCTGTTTTTAACTATTTCCAGTTTTCGATCATTATTTATGTCGTAGTTACTGCATGCTTTTTTGAAACTGTACCCCAAATCCTGTATCCCAAATCTCCATCAAGAAAATCAAATTCAGAATTGTTTATTATAATCCTAACAAATTGGATTATTTTTATTAAACTTTTTATTAAACTGAATAAATCTTCAAATAATTTAATCTGCTATTCTGCATTATCTGCTTCAATAGCTAAATTAACTATCTGAACCTCGGCTAAAATAGAAGCTAGATATGTTATATAAACGTAATTTTTATTATCATTGTACATGTCTCTCAATAAAAGAGACGTATATGTTTTATCTGAAATAACAGAGAAGTGTGTTTTGAGTGCTAACCACATTTTAAGAATTATTTTTACAGCTGGTTCAATGGATAGCCATCTAGTTTCTTATTTTTACATTTTTTTTAAAAGAACACTACTGTACATCAGGGATGATATTTGGGGGCTTTTAGGGCTTTTTTGAGCCCTTTTTCATTTCAAAAGCCCCGAGGCCCTTCTTATTCATATTAGGCCCTTTTTGAAAATTCTACCGAAAAAATAATCGGAATTTTTTAAAAGAAAAGTTTCCTGGTTAATTGAAATCACATCAATATGCCAATGGAAAATCAAATGGAAATATGAAAAATTCCCCAAACGAAAAGAATAAAAAAATTTTACACAATAAAAACGAAAAAATGTTTAAAATTTTTTTGGAAAATTGTTCCAAAATGCAATTCAGCGGCGTTGTAGTGCTTCACAAATATAAAATTAAACAACCAATATCCGCTGCCACAAAGTGTTTTGCTTCTAAATTGAAAATATTGTTGCTTGTATAGACGACAACGAATAAATGATTATAAGGCTTCCAGAACTTACGCCCGAAAAAATGGCAAAAAGCCTGAAATTTTGGAAGCATTAAATTTCGGAAAAAGTACCCGAATTTGAAATGGCAATTGAGCCCGAAAGAAAGAAATAATGCGCGAATGGTTTGGAAATAAAGCCCGAAAGAAAATGAAAATTACTACCGACATTTTCAGCAGTTTTTCGGTCTTTATTTCCAAATTTTTAGGGTATTATTTTCCGAGATTTAATATAAGATTATCAAAGTATAAAGTATAAGATTACAGATTTGAGTAGTAAATTAATATTCCCCTGTAAAAATATCTGCAAAATTTTCTTCATTTTATTTGTTTTTTGATGTAATTCATGAACAAAGGGTCAATGGACATTATGCACGGATAAGGTCCAGATGGTGTTTTTTTTTTATGATAAAATGATTTGCTCTTTTACGGAATAATGTTTTTTTACCTTCCGTTCAAGGACGAACCATTTAATCATAACGAATTTAAAATTTCTTAACTTTTCGGTAAACAAAAATTTGGGCGTTTTTCCATATATTAATTTGGCAAAAATGCCCGATTTTTTTCGGTCCTAAATTCCAAGCTTATTTTTCGGGCCTTTCTTTATTTTCAAATATTTGCAAAAAAGATCCTAATTTTATTGGTACAAACACCCAAAAAAATGAGATAATCGCTAGAAATTTCGGTCATTGTTTTTCGACGAATTAATGCCTGATTTTGTGAATCGTTAAAAAATGTGCAACATTGTCCAATTTTTTTCGATTATTTTTCGTTTGAATTTCCCATTCATTTTTTATTTCATTCACCCCGATTTTGTATGGAAAAATATTGGGTAATTTTTCATTTCATTTCTTATGTTATTTTTTATTGTTTGTATTTTATGTAAAGGCGATATTTCCTATCGCCTTTTAAATTGTTCTCAGTAAAACAAGTTCTGTTATATACAGTCATTGCCCCATTAAAAGCATACTTTTTAGTAATTTCAACAAGTTTAGTTGAAAGATTAGATGAAAAGACTGAACCTTAGTCCCGCTTCATGAATTAGACTTCTTGCAAAACTTAACGGAGAGTCTGCATTAAACTGCATATTCATTTCTGACATTCTACGACTATTTCAAGATTGAAATCCGGGTATGGTTTTTGTGGAAAAGCTTTGCAATTTTTTTTTTTTTTTTTATCAAATTTAGGATTGACTTTTCAGAATAATTTTATTGTTAAAAATTTTCTTGTAGAACCACTTTATCTATAGATTATTTTTTGCGTCCTTTTAACTTTAACAAACAAAGCGTGAAATTAAATCTTTTTGAAGGAATAACCTTAAACTATATCACTTTCATCCAAAGTTTTTGATTTAAGATGGAACTGATTTCATTAAATCATTTAAATTAAAATGTGCTGTTTTTGTGATTAACCAAGTATTTCCATATTTAGGCTAAAACAGCTGAACCGAAATAAAACACACGAAAAAGTTTGATTTTCCAGAACTGTTAGTTGGAAATGAATTCTTTTTTTCCATTACAATAACTAACCTTTTTAAAGAAAATGCGAATTAAAATTGACTTGTTGAGATAATTTAAAAGCGTGCTATTTGTGTAACAATGGCCGTATATCCATATTGAAACTCTTCAATATTGAGCAGAGACTGTAAATAATAATTATTTTCAAATTTTTGGTAACCAAAAAAGCAGTGTGAAAAAATTGTTGTGCCGCCGATTGGAAGGTACCATTAGACTCCTCGCACATTGTAGAACATGTTTTCGTATTGATTTTTAAATTATTAATTTTTATTTTTTTGAGCAAAAAAAAAATTAAAATAAATAAAAAATAAAAAAAAAAAAATTTAATTTTGAGCAAAAAATAATAATTATTTCTGATTTATATTTTTTAAGGCAAAAATAAAAAGCAAAATGTGGATCTAAGCTTAAAACTTACCAGCTATTTAGTGCTCAAAAAAATATCGGTCAGATTTTTCTTTTTATATTAAGACTTGCCAGTTATTTAGTGCTCAAAAATTTATAGGTCAGATTTTGCCTTAAAAAATCAAGAAGCAGAAATAGTTATTATTTTTTGCTCAAAATTTTAAAAGTCAAAATATAATAATTATTATTTTTTGCTTTTTATTATAAAATGCATAATTGGTACGATCTCTGATATTGAGATACAATTTTTTAAATCTAAAAGCCGTATTAATGTCAAATTGGCCCTATTTTTATATGAATTTTGGCCCTTTTACAGTAAAGCCAATATCATCCCTGCTGTACATACTTACTTTGTTTCCACTTAAATATGCATGCCAACAGTACAAGACTTTCTTCCATTCTAAAACATTATTGCACATTATATAAAAAATTCAAATTACAAAAAAAATGGAGTAAAATGTCATGAAAATATTTTCTAAAACTATACCTAATACAGATGCAAAAAATGGTGGGATTAAGTTTAATAATTGGTCGTTGCGAAATTTTTGCAAGAAGTACGCCTTTTTGTAAATTTCGAGTTTGGATATTTTTACGAAAAAAATTCGCAAAAACCCAAAAATAAAAATTTTTCAAAATGCAAACAAGAAATGCACAAAGGAAGTTTTGAGCTATTTTGTGCAAAAAATTAAAAAAACCGAAAATCGGATAAAATAGTTATAGCTGTTGCAAGTTGACTTTTTTTTTTGAAAAATCCTTAAAGTGCCCTTTTCTGGCATATATTCATTAGTTTAGTTAGCATAATAAAATTTTATTTATTAGATATTAGTTAGTTTAGTTAGCATAGTTTAAACATAGAAATTAGAACATATAAATATATGAATAAATAAAAAATAAATTTATTAAAAAAAATTAAAAATATATTCATTTTAAAGATAATAAAATTTGCTAGCATTTTGTCCTTGGGTGCACTTCAATCTAATCAGAAATGAAGAAGTTATAGCGATTTTTTTATACCTTCATACTTGAAAATAGACAAAATCGCAAAAATATCATTTCTGACTATCAACGAAATGCACCCCAAATATAGCAAACAAAAATAAAAAACAACTTAGAAGCAGCAAAAAAAATATAAACAAGCCAGCCAGCCGTCGAATTAGAATTCCAAAGAAAAAACAAATCGCCAGCATTGTTGAGAGATATTTGCATTCTGTGCTCCATCAACATTTTTAGCACTCTATCTGCAAACTCTAGCAACATCAGCCTGAGCGCTGAAAACGAACATGGTGTGGCAACTGCACAAATATCGGTAGCGCTCTGCCTGTACAAATGCTCTTTAAAATTAATTTTTGGACTCTAATAAATTGTGACCCGTTTCAGCAGTCAAAAAATCTCAAGAGCGAAGTGGTGTCTCTACACTATATATACTCACTGGTAAAAGTAACAAAAGCATTTTAAATATCATTTATGCTTATTATGTTTTAAAATAAGCATGTCCGCGGATCTGTTCACGAAACTGTCTGTCACGAGCTGGAACTATCAGATAATTTTTATACACATTTTTTTATGCTACAAATTTGTTACTTAATATTTGAACAATATGAAATTTTTAGCAAATTTTGAAAGTTTTTTTTTTTAAATAAATTATCAATATTTTCCTTAATTTCTTTATTTTGAAAAAAAAACACTGAAAGAATAAAAAATTGTGCTCAATTTGGTTTAAGACTTGTCAGAGCGTTGTGTTGAAATTATACTTGGAGTATTACAAATTTCCTCAACAGTTCAACAATTAACCAGCTCAAACAGATCAAATAAAAAAGGAACTAGATAGTTCTGCGGACATGTTTCCATGAATTAGTACCGCTTTATGAAAGATACGTTCAACAAACATGCAGCTCAAGCAGATCAAATAAACAAAGGAACTAGATAGTTCCGCGGACATGCTTAAATGAACTAGTTCCGCTCTCTAATGCCGTTGTTATGCTAGCCAAACAAGATTGCCGAACATTTTTTGTTGTTATTGTTTCTCGTGTAAAGTGAGAAATGAACTTTTTCTCAAATTCATTGTCTCGCTCTCAGACCGAACATTTTTGATTGCTGATTGAAACAGCAAACATGCCGAACTTTCCGGTGTTGCCTGCAGTCATTTTCTATAAAAGCATCAAAAAAGTAGCAAAAAGTAGTAAACATTTAAATAAGTTATAAAGCAACTTATTTTAAATAACAAGCAACCTTAAAAACAAAGAACAGACATTGAGAAAAGTCGAACAACATGTGTTGAGCAAAATTTTTCAGTATTTATTGTCGCTCCAAATAAACACTAACAATTTTGTGCCTTCACAAGTTTACTACAAAAAATAGTTTTAAATCAAATTGCAGATTAATTTTCATCAATTCTTATTGTTGTGTTGTATTTAGTTTCATATATTTTATGTAGGAATGGTATTTACTTGGAGTCGCAGTTTGACCGAAGTGTAAAAAGTGTATTAAAAAGTGTATACATAAAAATTAGGGTTGGTGTTTAATTTGTGTTTTGGAATATTATAACATTGATGCAACTGTGTAGCAAACAGAGAAGCATAACCACCAAACAAACATTTCAGCGAAGAGAATAAATAAACGAAAATGAACACCAAATGTTCGACAATCATTTGGCTAGCATAACCACGGCATAAAGGAAACGTTCCATGTCCGTTCCGTCTCCGGAACTGTTAAGCACAAGCCTATTTCCAATAAGAAAGTAGAACGTCAAATGAAAGACAAAAGCAAAATAACGAGAAACCAAAAGAAGTCTCCAAAGAAGTGCGTTCGGAAATTCGTATTAATTTCTTAATTCAGGACTGCAAGAAAATATTTCTTGGTTAATAATCAAAATGCACTAAAAGCCCCAAACTCAAAATGAAACTGCACTCAACTTAGTGCTTTTTCACTTAGGGTGATGTTATGCTGACGGCCAAATGATCCCTGGTCACGTCACTTTTTGCACTCTTTTTTCGTTTGATGAGCTCTGTGGCCAAAGTATGTTATACTGACGGTCATATGATCCCCAAATATTAGCATACCTTTTGCTACTTTTAGTACTTTTCCGAAAAAAGTATCATCGTTGAACATGGTTGAGTGTTGCTGCTAAGCAGGTTTGATTACTGCTTTCATACATTTCGCACTGAAATAATACTATTTTAATGTCAAAACAGAAATGTTGTGAATAATTCACCAACGCAACACTGTTTTGATACCATGATATCATATTTTTATTGAATCATTTGATGACCGTAGTGGGCAAAATTTATTGTCGCTCTCGCTCTCAATTTTCAATTTACATTGAAGCAACAACAATGCGTGCCCATGACCGCCAGCATAATATAGCACTTAGTGCTTTTTTAAAAAAATAAATGCGTATTAAACATCAAAAAGCACTAGATCTAGTGCTAAAAGCAGTGACTTAGCAACGCTGTAGGCAAACATGTTTGTTGAGCTTTTTTTTGGTTACTGCCCAAAAGGAAATAACGCGAGGACTGTGTAATCTCTTGCATGGCTTCATACATTACATCCGTAGCACTACTTTTGTGAACAATAACAGAAGTATATGTAGCAATCTTCTGCTTAATACTCGATGTATGTTGAATCTGAGCACACAGTTACATTGAGAAAGTAGTAAGATTACTTATTTATTCATGCATTTACAGATGCAAGAGAAGCTAGACTTGATACTTTGCCGAAAACAATGCGTGTTGAAAATTCATTGATTCTAAGGCGGCCAAGTGCTGTGTAAAGTAATGGAAAGTTGTATTAGAACTTGAAGCGCTTCGTGCTTCATAGTGTGTAATACAGCATTGATATTGTAAGCAGCAAATTTCCTTCTGGGTGTTAAAGAGCACGAGAGAGAAAAGATTATTTCTTATTTTATGCGAAAAACACAAGCAACAAGAAAAACACTTTAAACATGTTTCTAAGACCCCTTTTACATTGGTCAAGACTTGAAAGCAATGAAAGTGAGAACAAAAGGGAACACGAAAAAATTAACGGTACAGAGACATTGGTACCGTCAATTTTTCTCCCTTTCGAGTTCCCAACAAACTCGGAAAATTAAATTCAATTCTTGACCAATGTGAAAGGGGTGTAACAAATGAAATCTTTGGAATTCGCCGCTATACTTAATTTCTCTGAGCTTAACTTTGTACACAAAGCTCACAAATTCACAACTCAAGATAACTTTGAACTTGCCAATTGCGTTTCCACACAGCAATTCTAAGCAATTTCTTGAGCAATTCTGATTTCACTTTGGAGAAGCGCTAGAACTGTTTAATAATATATTAAAAAAAAGATTGGGGTAGTTTTAATAGTTAATATTAAATTTTTATGCATTCACTGTTTTATTCAATGTTCATATTATTGAAATATTACAACATTAATTTACAATCAATGTTTTTTTATATGAATACTTTGTCCGCTAATGTGCTGCCATCTTAACTGACGAATCAGAATAAAGCGAAACAGCAAAGAAAGAACCGCACAAAAGAAAACTTGCCGGTACGCAATGTTCATTAATATAGGTTAAGTCACTTGAGAGAAAAGCACTCTTTTTCTGCCTTTGCTCGAACTGTCAAAGTAGCTGTTAGCTAAAAATTGTACAGATTAAGGTTTTTTTTTCTTGATTTCCTTTTATCCATTCTGACAGTTCGACCGAGCTTCTCTCAAGTGACTTAACCTGTATTAATGAACCTTGCCGGTACGAGCAAGTCTGTACTCGTTCCCTCTCGTCACGTTCCGAGCGCTCAAAAACTCGACTTGCCGGCAAGAAAAATTGCCGTGTGGAAGAGGGGTCTAATTCAGTCGTTCGCAGACGGTGATGTTAGAATAAGCTATGTAGTTTTGCGTTGCAAATTGTATAAGCTCAATGTGCGCGATTTGAGAGCGCTCCAATACTAACAAGCACGGTTGCCAATCACCTATTTTTTTGTGTACCAAATTTATAGAAAAGAGTACCAAACAATTTTTTTTTAATAAAACAATTTTATTAACACTTATTATAATAATTCATTGCTGTATAGGTGTACATATACGAAACATAACAAAAAACTTAACTTATTTTATATGCTAATAACAAAATAAGAAATAAATTAAAACAGTTCCTTGGCAAATTATGCATAATGCAGAACATCACAATAGTAAGTTCGGCCTGACGATCTTGCTTTTCCAAAGATATATTTTCGATCTCCAAAAACGCATCCATCGTAATCTAATTTTTTTTCCTTTGGAATTTTTTGGCAATGCGAAGTTTTCTTTGCATGTCTGCTTAAGTTTGACAGGTGGTTCACTAAAGCTTTGTCGCAGACAGTATGAAATGAACTCTTATTTCGGTTTTGCAGCCAAGAAAATTGTGCTAGCCATTCTGGACGAAACTCCCTTTTGTTATCAGCCTTTGATTGGGAAGGAACACCACTACTAGAAAAGAGAATGGCAAAATTCTAAATAAATTCTTAAAAAAAAAAATTAAGCAACTACCTTCTGCTGCATTCAGTTTCACTTTCGCTTTCAGAAGTAGACGCTTCCTCCTCCAAATCCACGCATTCATTGGCATCTAATTTTTGCTTTTTCCTTATAAGAAATCTGCTGAAAAGTTTTGTTGAATAAATCATGATTTCAAATATTCAATTATTTTAAATTACCTTTCCATTCGATGCTTTTTTCCTTCCACCTGCACACACTTTCAGCGCAACGAAAAATTTAATTTAAAGCAAAAATTTTGGCAACTAATGATGCTATGCAACCTGTTCGCTTTACTTTAAAGCAGCGACGGCCAAGCACGTACATTCATCTCTTCTCTAAGTTTTGTACTAATGTGCGCAAATGTACAAGGTAGAGAGTGAGAGAACAAGAAAGTTCACAACACACGCGTGCTAGGCCTTGCCGGGTTTTCTTTAATGAGTTTGTATTCTTGTCTCTTTTTTTTTTTCCTTCATAGTTGAGGTAGAACTTCCACTGAGGAAGTTTCAACTGAACATCACTTCAAAATAATGAATTTCTACAAAAGTGCTGACAAGTTTTGAATTTTGTTAATGCTTGGGAAATTAGCTAAGCTTTGAACAAAATGTACCAAATCATAAAATAAAGTACCAGGGTACCAAGTGAAATAAACGGTACCAATTTTGGTACAATTGTACCAAAGTGGCAACAGTGCTAACAAGGCAAAATCATGGCAGAATTTTAAGGTAGGGCCGAGTCGCTTAAGGGCCACATAAACTACACAGATTCGCTGCGCATCGGCTGCGATGTACAGCGCGTCGAACAGTGTATTTGGCTGTTTTTGATCTGTACAGATGTCGGTACAGATGTCTGCCGAAAAATTAAAATTTTTTGATTTTCGGTTGCGCTGCACAGCTCATCTGTATAGTGTGTTGTGGTATTCACGCAGATTTGCCATAATCGCGAAAGTTTTGTCGGGTGCGCACGTGCTGTAAAGAAAACAAAACAAAAATGGATGCAGAAAAACAACATTTAATTGAGTTCATAGAACTCTACAAATCTTTGCCATCGCTTTGGAAGATCAAAAGTAAAGAATATTCCAACAGGAATATTAAAAATGCAGAATATGAAGTGTTGGTGAACAAATTAAAGGAAATTAATCCTGAAGCCACTAAGGAATTAGTAATAAAAAAAATAAATAATGTGCGCTCGGCATACCGCAGAGAATTCAAAAAGAAGAGAGACAGCCTAAAATCAGGAGCCGGAGCCGAAGATGAATATGTACCATCATTGTGGTACTATGACAGTTTGTCCTTCTTGGACAGTCAAGAAGAATCTGTTGTAGGACTGAATACAATGGAAAATAATGCAAGTTCATGTGAGGTAAGATCACAAAATTTTTTATTTATTTTAATATTAGTTAACATAAATTATTTAGTTATCTTCTTTAATATTTTATGTTGCCACGGAACTGCCCCTACTGTATTAAAATAATTGCAATATTTTTCGCGAATATTTTTTGCTCGATTTGAAGCGTTTTTAGCACTTGAAGCCTGAAGATATTGAAGTTTGGTTTCATTGTGCCAATCAGCATAAGTTACTTCGCCTGTTGCTGTATCTTCAACATCTAAACCGCGTTGAAAATAAGGGTTTTCATTTTGCTTTCGCAAAAAATTGTGCAAGTAGCAACAAGCTAATACAATTATAGAGACTTTTTTTGGGGATAAATTGATAGTATGTAGCAGAATCCTAAATCGAGATGCTAATATTCCAAACACATTTTCAACTATTCTGCGCTCTCGAGAAAGTCTATAGTTGAAAATAATTTCTTCCTCTTTGAGAGTGGTATGACTGAACGGCTTCATTATTTTCTCCATTAGTGGGAAAGCATCGTCACCTACAAACACAAAAGGCATTTTTTCCTCATACCCCGGAAGGTACTCTGGGTCAGGAATTTTCAAAGTTTGATGTTTGAGACTTGAAAAGAACGTTGTTTCACTAAATAATCCTGCATCGGAAGCTCTTCCATTAGTGCCAACATCCACCATCAAAAATTCATAATTAGCATTAACTACTGCCATTAATATTACAGAAAAAGTTTTTTGTAATTAAAATAAAATGATCCAGATCCAGGTGGTTGCGTTATGTTATGTTATGTTATGTTATGATATGCTTTCCATCAATTGCACCTATACAGTTTGGAAAGTTCCATAATGCATTGAATTAGACTGCTTTATTTTTCCATTCTTCTTGTATTTGTGGAAGCTGAAAAGTAAACAAAAACTAATATAAACATTTTTTTACTTCTTTTCTAGGAACAAACATATCGTACAACAAAAAGAAAAAAAAGAGAAGTTTCTGAAGAAGACAAACTAATTCAGTTGGCATGCGACAAACTTGAAAGGAGTAGTGAGCCTACAGAAGGTGACTCTTTGGCGCAATCGTGGGCAACGCAATACAATGAATTAGATGGATCTCAAAAAATCATTGTCCGTAAAATAATATCTGATATTTTTTTTCCAAGGTTGTATGGGGACCCTGCAAATTGGGCACGCTTTGCAAATACAAAAAATGTTTGATGCCCCAAGTCATGGGCCAGCACCTCAACCGGAAAATTATCGATATTTTAGTTCGATGCAACCAATGACTACGCAATACCCCATGTACACGGCTATGCAACAGAATTACGCATTGCACCAACCAAGGAAGATCATAAGAATTCCGACTCCTCTAAGCAGCGATTCGTCAATAAGCAGTAACAAAGTATTACCTACTCAAATACTAGACAATGTCATCATTGCGGATCCATCATCATCTATGAATTCTAGCTCGGATGAAAACATCCAACATTATTTTTCTGAGTTTACAGATGATGAGTAAACTTGTTTTCAGTTTTTTGTCACGCCAATTGAAGACCAATTTACTTTTGTGTTTTTATTTTTTAAGTTCTTTTTAAGTGAAATAAATTCTTTATTTTTATCGATGAAATTTTAATAAATAAAAAATCAAGAAATACTTGCCTTTATAAAATCGTTTAGCTGACTTATTATGGCCTCGCAAGTTTCAATTACTATTTTGCTAATCGTTTGAGGTGCAATTGCTGCCAAAAACTTTAAGTCTTCAAAGCTGTTTCCACTTGCCAAAAACAGCAATGTTAAAGCAAGGCGGTGGTGCGGGGGAATTGCTTCTCTTAACATAGTGTCCTTTTTTGTTATGAGATGCGCTATTTTACTTAAAAGCTTGTCAAAAGTTCCATTGCTCATACGAACATAGTTCTTAAAATCATTTTGTGAGGTAAATTCCAGTCCTTTTAAAAGTTTTGTCTGTCCGAGAACTGCTCGTTGTTTATACCATTCTTTGCACCATATTCGTTTTTTTCTTCCTCTCGTGTTCTTTTCTTTTTTATGCTTTATTGCAATTGCAAGCAATATTGCCGCTGCAGCATCGCTGTCCGCACCCATTGCGTTACTAAAGTAAACTGAACTGTCTGTGTAGTGTGTGGCCGGTTAACCGACAAGAAAAATGGGCTGTTTGTGCAGCGATCTGTGTAGTTTATGGGGCCCTTTAGTGCCCTCACGCGTCAACGAATAGTGCAAGATGAGAATGCAGGCTAGTTGTCAAAACGACGAATTTCGTAGAAACTACAAACGAAGTAAATATATAATATTTCCAAATTGTAAACTGTGCTGTCGGGTATGTTAAATTTGTGGTAATTTGAGTGAAAATGTGATAAAAACAATGTAGAAAAAACTATAAAATGGGCAAAAAGTCTTAAATTTTAAAGAAGGCTTGAAGCAATTCTATCCTTAAATCAACTGCGAAACGTGAACACAAAGAAACTCGTGATAAACAGCTGATTTTGACAACTAGCCGGCATTTTCTCTGCTGTCTACTTCATTCTTTATTCACTCCTTCATTTCATTCTTCTCCGAGTTGGCCATACCTTATAATTCTGCCATGGACAAAATGAAATGTGACTGTGCTACAATGCTCAGGCCTTCATTACAGTCGATAGTCGGTTTTTGTTGTCTGCTGCGTAAATTTCAATATTAGGGGTGGTTTACACGATAGCATATGTTGTCGCGCATGGTAGGACAAACGAGATATTTGACCGTTCAAACGCTCCAAACAGCAGACTGACAAAATGTTAGCTTAAAATCCAAACTTTTTGATATCAAGGCCATCACGCAAGGTTCGATAACATGTGCTATTGTCTGAACCCCCTATTCGAAGCAACAGCTCACGAAGTGATGTCGTAGTCGGTTGTCGGCTATAGGCCAGAACCTACGGTTTTGACGAATTTAATTTCAGCTGTTTCAAGACATGCTGATTTTTTTGAAAAAGACGCACGACACTTAGGATGGGTGCGATGCAGAAAGCGAAACACGTAAGCTAGTACTCTCAGTCCGCGCGATAGGGAAGAAAAGCGCTCCAGAATGTCTTCATATTTCGAAAAATATGCAAAGTGTACTTTTACAGCTTTGCGCTCAAGTGAAGTTTCTAGAGCTGGGGCTGGAGCCATGCTTGGCCAAGCTGATCGTTCGATCGTGAACCAAGAAGGTCCATGCCACTAAAGAGCGTTATCAACTAACTCTTGTGGCGTAACTCCACGCGTTGCTAAAACAGCAGGGTTTTCATGTGTATCTACATGAAACCAATTGTGAATTCCTACCTTCTCTGCTACTTTTGAAACTCTATTGGCTACGAAGGTTGTCCAGGAACATGGGGGCTTACAAAGCCACGCAAGCACTATTGTAGAATCCGTCCAACAATACAAGTGATGACTTTCTATTTCAAGGTGCGATAATAAAGAATCTACCATATCCGGCTCGAAGCACCATGACTATTTCGAAACGGGGGGAATATTAAAACATTAATTCAAATAACTTTCCGAAATAAATAAAAGAAAATACGGGGTTTAAAAACACGAACTTTGTCTGCCGATGTCAGATTTTATTCTAACTCTTAAAACTAACAGAGTCTTAAAACAAGGCAGCGAGAAACGCTGCCCAAAAGAAAATATCCAAAGAGCTAATAAAAACAAGCACAGGGTGCTTAATTGTGAGCTTAACAGTTTGTTTCTTTGTTTGTTTGTTTGACTTTTATATAAATCTAAACGGCTGAACGGATTTCGCTCAAACTTAAAACGTGTATTAGTTGCGTCTTAGATTAGGTTTTTGCTTACTTAGTTTTTACCACGCCTCCTCTTACCGCCGACAAATCAATAAAAATGCAATATTTCCGATTGTTTCGATTGTTTGAGACTAAAATTTGGTTATTTAATTTGTATAGTTACTTTTGGAAATCGTACCAAAATAGGGTTTCCACGGCCTCTTTTACCGCCCACAAATTAATGAAAATGCTATATTTCAGAAGTTTTTGGTCGAATAAGACTAAAGTTTGGTAATTTAGTTTGTATGCTTACCGTCAGCAACTGTACTGAAAATGGGCGTGGTGGCACTATGATTACGCCCACTTTTAGGAAATCATTAAAACTACAAAACTTCTGGGCCGATTGCGCTGAAATTTTGGCAGTGGATTGTTTTCGAGCACGAGATGGTTAACGGGGATACATAATTTCATTATGAGTTAAATTGATGAATTTTATTAATAGTAACATCATTATTAAATACTGTAATATTAGGTTTGTGGTATTCGTGAAAACATCGCATCAATGGTTGTACCATATCTAGTCGTTCCCAGTTTGCTAGCATTCCTCCATTAAGGAAATGTCTTGATGGAACCTCTCGCCTTGTTCGTCAATCACAGCACCCAAATTTGGCGGAAAAAAAATCCAGATGAGAATCCAGCATATGTATTTTTAAGGACATATTACACCCCAAAACTTTGTATGACATTATAAGTTCATTTATTTGTTTTTCCTGATCATTCAGTTTTTCTTCAAAGCTCTTATCCTTTATCAGTTGCCGCATTGTAGACCTACAAATATTCCCTCTTTAACAAATATTCTTTACAAATATTCCTTCTTTAATTTTTGCCTCGCTGAGTTTGGGGAATTTCTCTTTCAGATATACAAATTTACTGACATCTTTAAGTATAACTTTTACAAAATGTTTCATCAGGCCGAGCTTTATGTGCAACGGTGGTAAAATAATGTCGTCAGGGTTCACTAAAGGATAATTTTTAACATTTTTATGGCCTGGAGCAAGTGATTTACATTTGGCCACACTTTCTTTGTATAGTGACTTTTTTTATCCCTACTGTCCCATTCGCAAATGAAACAGCAAAATTTTGTGTAACCATGCTGTAGTCCAAGCAAAAGTGCAATGACTTTAAAATTGGCACAAATTTTCTAAGCGTGTATTCAATGTTTTCAAGAACAAATCTCATATTTTTGTAGGCAGCCTTACTTAAAGATCAAGTAGGCAGCTTTGGAGCTTAAAACGTAATGACTTTATTTGGCAAATTCCTTGGTTTATATAGTAGAATAACGGTACTTTAGTTTTAACATAATAAATAACATTTTTGAGTGCAATTAACATGTGCTCTGATTTAGTGAAGTAATGCAAACAAAATCATATATTCTAAAGTGTATATATAATAACATAGTTTGGCAATTCACAAGGTGGTGTAAAGTTGTATGTTGAATTCTTGCAAGTGAAAGGTTTTCTCATTTTCTCCGTTATAAGTAAAGAGATTTTTTTGAAATCTTGATTGTAAGTTTTGTTTTTAGTGGTTGTATGATGTGTATGCAATTGACGTGATCGGACCGGAAGTACGCCTCCCTCCCATACAAAGTTATGTACAAAAAATAACTTTGCTATGTACAAGAAATAACTTTGTATAGGTGGTAGGCGTGCATTTCGTTCTTTATGCTATTACACTCAAATTATTATAACGCAAGGTTTTGCCAGTTGTATTGTATTCACTCCCACACACTTAGGCAAATCACAAAGTGTTGTAAAGTTGTATGTTGTACTGTTGTATGTGAAAGGTTTCCCATAGGAAACAAATCGTTTCGAAACTACTTCCAAAGCACTTCAAAAAAATGACAATAGCGCTTTGTCCTCGTTTTTAATAGTGATTTTCTTAACATTGACATGTCATTGGGAAGAAGACACTTGATCTCGCTACAAAAAGTTATTTAATAAGGTGATTTGCTCTCGCTACGAAAAGTGGTTTAAAAAAGCGTTTTGCTCTCGCTACGAAAAATGATTTAAAAAAGCGCTTTGCTCTCGCTACGAAAGGCGATTTAAAAAAAAGCGATTAGTTCTCTCAAGGAAAAGTGATTCAAAAAAGCGTTTAGTTATTGTTTCGAAAGGTGATACCGAACTCCACAGCCTTCCATCTGCAAATATCATCAAAAGAACGAGGCTTTCTATTAAATTCTTTTGGAATGAATGACTTGTACGACATGAATCTTTTATTTATTTCTAATTTTTTTATCAGACGTCAAGTTAAATACGCATATTTTCCCATTCCAAATTAAACCCAAATTTTTTTTCATTATGCAGCCGATTGTTTTTTTTTAGCTTCCTGGTAGCGTTTGGAGCTTTCTACCGAGGAAGTATGACTAACAGTTCCCATAACAAATGCTCTCGCAGGAACATCACAAGCAAATGCTCGCAATTTAATAAAAACCCTTCTATCGTTGACGATAACACCTCTTTCACTTATACTCTCCATCTCCAAAACAAAGTCCAGCAGAAAATCATTAATAACTTCAGGTTTCCTGTTAGTTAGATATGCTCCAATAAGAAAAGGTATGATATTGCCGCAGTTTGATATGGAACCCAAAATAGACCACAAGGCTATTGCAGAGGTTTTGTATAAAGGTAATCTGTCTATTCCAATATCTACTTCTAAAAATTCAATATCTTCTGCTAACGACAACTTCAAATCCTGACAAATACTTCTCTCTAGTCCATAGTGGAAGTAGTTTCCCAGACTGACTTCACGCGTGCAAATAGTGGTATTATTTTGCGCCCTTGAAAATAAAGTTTTTGTTGAAGAGGGCACTTTGAAGCTCACTCTTTTTAAAATTCGCAAAATGCCACTCGCGTCTCGCCTTACTTTAAATTGCACTACTCATTCCCGAATTTCTTTTTGAAAGTCAATTTCTGACGAAATTTGTATTGTATATTTTCACTATTGGCACTTTGTATGGAATCCACACCGCCGTGGCTGAAATCTGGTAAAACTTGTGGTGTTTCATTTTCTACAGCACTTTGCATATAGTCTGCCCTACTAAGTCCACTTCAATTTTCTGCTGCTGTTCGTTTGCACCTACAAGTCCAACTTCATTTTTTATGGTGTATATTTTTACCCAAACTATTCTTTTAAAATTGCGTTTTGAACAACCGCACCACTTCCCACTCATTTTATTACTTTTTAATAAAAATATTTCTTTAAAACAGTTTATAAACGTTTTTTACCTTTCACTATTTTTCACTATTTTGCTAAAGCAACGAAAGCAAATTAGGGAAAATTGTGAAAGCAAAGCGATTTTTTAAAGCTCAATGCGTAGCGAGAGCAAAGCAGTTCTCAAAAGCACTATTCATAGGCGGAGTGAAGCCCTTTTTACTTGCTTTTTAATAAAGTACTCTGAAATTTCCGATAGGGTTTTCTCATTTTCTGCCCTATTAGTAGAGCAATATCTTTGAAATTTTGGTTGTATTTTTTATTTATAGTGGTTGTCAGATGTGTATAAAATTGGCGTGATCGGGCCGGAAGTACGCCTACCTCCCATACAAAGTTATTTTTTATACATAATTTTGTACGGAAGTATGCCTACCTCCCATACAAAGTTATCTACAAAAAATAACTTACTTAGTATTACAACAATACAACATACAACTTTACAACACCTTGTGAAGTGTGTGTGAGTGAATGCAATACAAGTGACAAAATCATGCGTTATAATGATTTGAGTGTAATAATATAAAGAACGAAATGCACATGTTAACATAATCAAGTGTGAAAGAAAAAAGTGCAAGTAAATGATATTATATAATATTGAGTGTAAAATGTAACATGAAAAATTAATTGCAGCATAAAATAGAATAAATGCAAGTGCAGAGTTGTAAGTGTTAATTGATATGACTAAATTAATGGCAATAGTGGTTGGATTGGCACTCTGAATGAGAGTACCCTACAGTCGTCTAAATGAAGTTATTCAAAAAAAGACACGTATATGAGGTCAGAAATGAATATGTACTGTCACAAAAAAACTGAAAGTGATTGAAACAAAATTATTATATATTGTTAATGAGGGTGCACCAACATGAACAAAAATCATTACAAAATTCGTGTAACAAAAACAGTGTTTACCAGTGTTATAATAAAAACGCACTATAATACAAACTATTCGTATGAGCAACGGCTACGATCATTGAAGCCAACACTTTCAGGGTGTATTAAAAAAATTTCTTCTACAGCAACATTTGAGAACGAAACTTAACAAAATTATAATATTATAAATTTGCATTTCACAAACACTCTTTAACTACGACAAAAAACAAATCAAAAAAAAAAAAACGTAATGGCCGTTTCAGCCCTTGAAAGGACTTTGACCGAGCTTCTTATGATCAATTGTGTTATGTGTGTTGTGAAATGTTTGAACACAAATGATCGAGTACTGTGATCCTACATGTTTTATGCAGACTCCGAATGGCTTATGTTCTCAAGAAGCTTTTCTGGGCAGTTTTTACTCTGTGAGGTTTGCCATTGTCTGCATAGAGATGATGGCCGAACAGAAAAATTAATTCAATTGAAAAAACGTTCTGTGTCAGTTGGTATTCGAACCAGGATTCTCTGGCGTATGGGCCACACACTCTACCCACAGCGCCACGGCCGCCACTATTATGACTCAGTTTCCAGGTGGCCGAACTTTTCTAAATTAAGTTTTATATTTGTTTTTTGTCGTTGTTATAGAGTGTTTGTGAAATGCAAATTTTTTATATTTTGATTTTTGGAGCTTCTTTGAGAAGTAAACACAAAAATAAAGGTGGACAAACTATTCTGACGAGGCATAGTAGTTTCTTAAGGTAAAAAGATTCTTAAGTACAGGAATTAAAATTAATTTATGTTTTGTTCTGCCTGCTTGAAAAACCTGCTAAAAACCGTTGAGAAAAATTAAAATACTGCCAAATAAAACACTTAGCGGGTTTTTTAATTTTTGCTGCTAGATAAGTTTTTGAAACTGCTAGATCTAGCGGGAAAACCGCCAAATTGGCAATACTGGCTACGATGCAAATGCGCACATATTCAAACACACACTATTTTTTTGTTGTGCTGTGGCTAGCTGAATTTATGTTCAAGAGAAGATAAAGAGCAATATGGAGTTTATTGAAACTCTTGTAAGCACAAGCTGGTGAAAAGGAAACGACCAAGCAATGCGTGGCATCGGGGATGATTTCACACAAATCTTTACATTTTAATGAAATATACTTACCGTTAAAATTTCGAAGGGAAAATGTGTTATAGCACAAATATAATATTCTAAAACTCATTCCATAAAAATCGGCCAATTACTTTTTGAGTTTTACAAAAATTTGCAATTCAATTTTATATAATAGCAGATTGCTGCTGTGTCTATTTTGTTGGTATTTTTTCGCTGTTGGACAACTGTCACTAGACGAATGACAGGAAACGTAACGCTTGAGTTTTTGTTCAACACTTCTGTGGCGACAAGGAATAACGACTAAATTCAAAATATCGTAAAAAACGATATTTTAATAGCACTAACTACGACATTTTTTCGGAAATATATGAACCGTTAAACCAACAAAATAGGTGCAGACATAAGTGATTATCTTTTCTGTGTAAAAAATGGATTTTTCAATCCTTCCAAAGATTGGAAATGAAGGAAATGCCGCTTTTTTTTACGATATTTTGAGTTTAGTCGTTATTCCTTGTCACCACAGACTTGATTTCACTCGCTATATAAAATTGATTCTAAAGGAGTATACTCTAAAAATTTTAAGAGTGCAAACTGAAATTTTTGCGCGATGAAACTATAAGATATTTGCATTTGAAATCTATTTTGCGAATCTTGTTTCAAAGATACTTAAACAAAGACCGTTAATAAAATGCTTTGGCTATATATATGCTTTTACATTTATTTCAAGAATTATTGCAATTATTTTATCCATACTACCCCGTACTTCTCCAAAACCCGGAATTGTACTACTCAAAAAAGTTAAAATCATGCTGTTTTAGGTGAATAAAAAAATAAACAAAATTAATACCAATGACAATTAATATTAATGCCAACATTTTAAGGAACTTAGGCGGGTTGGGTATTTAAAAAAAATCTAGCTTAAGTACCTTGAGCTGGGTACTTAAAAAAACCCGCTTAAGTATCTCGAGCTGGGTATTTAAGCGAACCCGCTTGAGTAACGGGTACTTAACATATACTATTACACACATATTTTTGTTTTGAATGTGTTAAACGAAAAACTTTTGTGTGTTAAATTATTGTTTTAACATAAAAAAAAAAACATTATTCAAAACAATACATTTCGTAATTTTTTTTTTAAACTTATCCAGCACTCAGGGGATAGTTAGTTGGAGGATGGAAAGATGGAGTAGTGGCGGTGAAGATTTGAATTAAATTTACAAAGATTGAAACTGCAGGGAAACGCGCTCGCAGGGATATTGTTCCTCAATTTTACTGAGCGACCGAAGAACGAATTATCTCGGTTATGCGATGTTCTACTGGGCAAAGTTGCAATGGTAAAGGGATGGTCTTGGAGAGCTGCCAGAGTGGACCTAGGAAACACACGAGCTGGTGGCGTCAGGCCATGTATCTCCCTTGAACACTTCCCATGGTAGTACCTGTACAGAAGGCTTAGGCAACCAACATTGCGACGATGCCCAAGAGAGTTTAGAGAAAATGAAATATTTCCATCACCTATCAAATATATCGCACGTCTTTGAATCCGGTCCAGAAGCTCCAAATATAATATTGAAGCCCCTGTCCAATTGTGCGAATTGTACTCCATTTTCGGCCTAATATATGAGGTATAGATCAAATGAAGATCAGATGGAGTGAAGTATTTCTTACACCGTTTTAAGGAACCACGGCACTTGGCTGCTTCTTTGGACACATAAAAAATGTGATCATTCCCAGAAGATCTATTTGTATTGATATTCGTAGAATGTTAAGAGCATCTGACTCCGTAAGATCTACACCATTCATATTGAGGGGAGCTAAGGGGCAATTGATTCGTTTGTGGGTTAACAGACAACACTGGATCTTGCTAGCATTAAACTCTACTCTATTAGCAAGACCCCACTCGGAGATTTTTCCCAAGTCATTATTAAGTGTGTCATTCATATGTTGCCTCTTACTCTCAATCTCCAAAGAGCTCGGGCGTTTTTTAAATGAATATGAATGGCAAATGCCGCTGTCATCCGCAAACGAATGAATTAGATTATGAGTCAACGACAGAAGGTTGTTGATAAAAACCAGAAACAAAGTTGGCTATAGAACTGAGCCCTGCGGTACACCTGCGTTGATTGCGTGCTCTCTGAACGATATGTCATCGACTACAACATGGATCGTTCTATTCATAAGAAAGTACGTGATCCACCGAGCAAAGTTACCACCGACAACATATGCAATTAGTTTAGACAAGAAAGTTTTATGCCACACTTGGTCAAACGCCTTTGAAATATCCAGAGCAACAACTCTCCTCTCACCGAATAAGTGAACGCATTGGTTCCATTTTTCGGTTAGAAACGCCTTAAGGTCACCAGTAGAGCGGGCCCTACGGAAACCATATTGAAGGTTATAAGGTTGAAGTTAATTACGCTCTCCATAACTTTGGCGAGCGTAGAGGATATCGATATGGGTCAGTAGTTTGCAGGTCTCGTGGCATCGCCCTTTTTTGGTACCGGCTGAACCTTTGCGACCTTCCAAAAAGATGGAAATACTCCTGTCCTGTAGGAGATGTTGAACAGGTTACGCAAAGGCTGAGCCAGACTAGACGCACACGCTTTAAGCATAAGTGGTGGTATGCTGTCAGGACCAGAGGCTTTGCTTATGTTGAGGATTGCAAGGACTTTTTTAACTGCTCTCGTACGAAAATATATCTCCTGTATTACAGAAGACGTTCTTTCAACGAAAGGTAGTGGCTGATTGCTTACTGGAATTGTGGAGTTATGTACAAACAATCCGGCCAATAGATTCGCTTTATCAGCCGAGTCCGTGAAGATTTGATCATCTTTTAAAAGAGTTGGAATAGTCGATGACGTCTGATTCCTTAATCTTTGACAGAGAATAGCACATGTTGGCGCGCATGGTAGAACAAACCAGGTATTTTACCGTTCGAACGCTTGAAACAGCAGACTGACATGTTGGGTTGAAATCAAAAAGTTTGGATTTCAAGGTTTGATGAGCGGTCATAACACTCGTGTGAACACGTGTTGGACGATTACGTCGAACTTTGCCATTTTAAAAAAAATTACAAAAGGGAGAACACGTTGTGCTTATGCAGAAATTTTTAATTAATAATTAAAATTAATGTAGTTTTACATAAAGGTTTTTCGCTAGAGTGGCTTTTGGCAAGGCAAGAATTAAAAGCAACAATTATTTTTTACAATATTATCTGCCTGCAAAGGCTAAATGAACGAATCTCGCAGCTTGAAAAATTATTGCTAAATGAAGTTTGACCACATGGTGGATCGTTTGGCTGCAATGCTAAATTTTCAGTTATGCCAGCCATCACACCTGGCTTGACAACATGTGCTATCGTCTGAACCCCCCTATTAGGGATGAAAGACCGCATACCCAACAAGATAATTTCTTGCACCATTATAGCCGCTGCATTCACATTTCTGTCAGCGAAACATAATTTCTTATTGAAGTTGCGATAAAAATGATTAAGCGCAGTCCAATTTGCTCTTCCATAAAACCATGCAGTCCTCGGGGCTTCAGGCGTAGAGATGCGAAGGTTAGAATATGGAAAAACAGCGGAGATGGTGCAATGGTCCGAATTACCAAAAGGTGCGTTGACACTCACATCCTATTTTTCATGATGCGAAGTCAGAAAGAGGCCGAAGATGTTATGGCTATCCAGATCACTTCTTGGAAAAAAGTTGGTTCCTTCACTAGTTGAATCACTTGGTTCGATTCAGCAAAAAACTCAACATACTGTCCTTCAGGTGTTGTTTGGCCCGAGTGGCATAACCAAGCCGAGTTGTGGACATTGAAATCGCCACCTACAACGATTTTACTATCAGGGAACAATCCCAAAATGTGTGATATCGAATCAGAGAGAGAGAGAGTCTAGTTTGTTAAAAGTAGGCTCCCTCCTTAAATTCGGACTTCTATAGACGTAGCAGAAATGTTGCAAGTGCGAGGGAACCCTGAACCTAACAAACATAGAGCTAAATTCCGGATCGATCAGGCCAGACCCCGTTGGCACCTGGGTCTCACTTAATGCAATTTTTAGAGGCCTATTAAGAGTACAATATGCATATACCGAGAAGAAATTCGCCCTCAGTCCACGCATATTGCAAAAATCTATGCGAAAATGACTCAACATTCTCGCACCGTGCAAATATTAAATAAATAGGGCCAACAGGTAATTAGTTACAACTGATAATTGAGACTAAACTCTGTGGACAAAAATATGTGCAAATGCCAGTGTTATGCCTTCACCTTAGAACAACACTTCCTACAGTGCAACCTCACTCACAGCCGCAACTAATCGGAGAGGATGGAGGAGTTGACGGACACGAAAAAAACAACAATTACTTACTCGGCGAAGACCATAGAAAAGCCCTTCGCGTGGTCAGCTAAAAAAAGCATTGACTACAGCTTAATGTTGTTGTTGCTGCTGGTCGCACTCAACAAAGCAAATTTCAGATGATGTTGTTGATGCCATTTTTAATGTTATTATTGTGTTGATGCTGTTATTGTTTTTTGTGTTGAAACTGTTTGTAATTGTTGCTTTGTTTTATTTTTTTTTTCGCTTGCTTAACTTTTAATTTTTCCATATATATGTATTTATTTTTTTTTGTAAGAACACTAAGCACTCGACGCAAGACAATCGACGGACATTAGTTTATACGATTAAGGGCGCGAATTATGCAATTTTTGAAGCGAAGCTTTTTACTCCTCGTTCTGTGATTTGCTTGGAGTGAAATCTGAAAAATGTTCGACAGATTTTTTCTTGGAAATTTGATGGTTTCTTTGTTGCTAGTGCTTATTACAACAAGAAAATTTGATACTTTAATATCAAATACTAAAAATATTTTTTGGCCTGCCCGTGGGGATCGAACCCACGTCCTCTTACACAAGAGTCCAATGCACAATCTACTAGGCCACAAAGACTTGTTAGAAACAGTTGTTAATTCAATGCTAACTATAAGAGAAGCTATGCTGCAGTAGATCGTCACCGTCTATCAATAGATAGAGGATTGTGTATTTGCTATGCTACAACTATCAAAAATTTGCTTTTATTTGCCACAAGGTGTCTCCAGCATCGGATTGTTTGTATTGTGAATGCGTTTGTGGTGCTGTTGGCATTGAGTATAAATTATTATCTAGAGATTGCATCAACTCTGCTAAATCTCTGGCATATGTTAACAGAGGTTAACCGAGTTTTTTTTCTTCATTTTAAGAAAAGCTTTTAAGTGAAATAACTCTGTTAACACATGCCAGAGATTAAGCAGAGTTGATGCAATCTCTAGATAATAATTTACACTCTATGACAAGTGCGTTGAAAAGAGCGTTTTTAAGTGTCAAAAAAATAGATATCAATAAATATAGAATTAACAAACGCATGCATGAGTCAGTGCAGCCAAGTTCACAACCATGTGTGGAGAATTAAAATGGAGAGTCGCTGGCATTATATGCCCGTATATGTAATTGCCGTGAAAATTTTACATTACACAATAAAAAAATAAGCAGTAAATATATTTTCTGTATATATGTAACTTATCTTATGTTATTTCAAATTTTTAAATTTAAAAGTTAATTTATAAAAAAGAAAAAATTATTAAGCTATCAAATCTATGTAACTGCGAAAAAGCTTCGCTTCTCTCGTGTGTCCAACGACGCACCTGTGTTTTTTTTATTTTTTATTTTATTTAATGAAAGCCGACGGAAACAAAAAATAACAATATGGGGACGGACGAGCAGCACGTCTCTTTTTTAATTTTTTGTTTGATTATTTTGTATTTTATTTAATAAAAGTCAACGGAACAAAAGACAAGAATATGGGAACGGACGAGCAGCACTGTACCCCGTCAATGTGGAAATATGAGATAATTTTATTTAAGAAGTCAATTATTTTAAAAAGGAACTTTTGGTCCTATACAACTTATGTTATAATTAAGTAAATACTTCTTAAGAACAAAAACAGTAATAAGTTTATAAGGAATTTTTGTTCGAGAAATTTTAGGAAAAAATTTTAAGAAATAAAGTCAGTCATTTTTTTTATTTTAATGTTTTTAAACTTTATCTTTTAATTAACTTTTTTAAACAACAAAGCGGAAAAAATAAAGAAGAGAATAAATATGGCAAGCGTTCCAAACACTGAATTTTTAGAAGAGTTTTCCTGAAACATGGAAATATTGAGTAAAAATATTGCTCAATTATGGCAGCATCCAAAAATGCAAAGAATTCTGCAAACTTATTGCCGTAAGTTTATCAGCTTACAATGTCGGCTGATACGTACGTTCGTCTGAAAGCCCCTACTGAAATAAAAAAATATACTGATATAAAAATATACAAATATAGAGCATACAAATAAAAATATAGAGCATTGCCATTGTGTTAAAAAAATCATTCTGAGAGGTACATATGAGAGGAAAATAGTAGGAAGAATGATAATTGAAGTATGAAGATTTGAGGTACTAAAGCGGGTTGGGTAGCTAAGCGGGGAGGTATTTAAGAGGGTAAACATACATCAATTTTCATGAAAAATGCTTAATGCCTGAACATTATAAATATGGAAGATTTGCACCAAAGCTATGATATGAAACAAATTGGACCATAAATTTGGTAATAATTCAACAATAGTGCCACCTAGCGTCACAATTTTTGCAAACGTAGTTCCCTTACCTGTGGTGGTCGTGGGTAGAGTGTGTGGCCCATACTCCAGAGAACTCTGGTTCAATTCCCACCTGACCCAGAAAGTTTTTTCAATTGAATTAATTTTTCTGTTCGGTCGTCACCTCTCTGCAGACAATGGCAAACCTCAGAGAGTAAAAACTGCCATTAAAAGCTTCTTGAGAACATAAGCCGTTCGGAGTCTAAAACATGAAGGTCCAGTTCTGGAGCATTTGTGTTCAAACATTTCACAACACGCACAACGCAATTTATTATAAGAAACTCGGCTAAAGTCCTTTCAAGGGCTGAAGTGGCCATTTAGTTTATTTTCTTAGTTCTCTTACCTTTAATATATCTTAAGAAAATGAGACAAATCGGACAATAAATAAGATTTTTGAAAATAATTCAACCCTGGCAGCACCTAGTGGACTAATTTTTTGCAAATATAGCTTGATTACCCTTGTGTATATATTTGTTTTTCAAAAATGAGCCATATCGGACTATAAATACGATTTTTCGTAATAGCTTGACTCCAACGCTATATAGCTGGTCATTTTTGCGTATAAACTGCAAAATACAAAAAAAAAAGAAATTAACCAAATCGGCATAGCCGTTCTCAATTGATGCGCCAACATACATGTCGCATTTGATTTTAATATATATTGATATATAGATATAGATAGATAAATGGTCGGTAAACGTAGGCATGGCAGCATTTATATACATATTGACCGCCATTTGATTTATAACGATTTCACAAAATGGGCGTTTATTTAGTCTGACCACGCCCATTTTTAGTACAGTTACCGACAATAATCATACGAACTAAATTAACAAATTTTAGTCTAATACGACCAAAACCGTTTGAAATAAATACTTTTAATTTATTAATTTGCGGCAAAAGTTGATGTGACAAATATAACATTGCCAATCACGATTTAACTGAAATAAATCGGTTGGTACCTATGTTGTCTAAATCGGTTCAGTGGTTCTCGCGTGATTGTGGAACAACCGTGCAGTGTCACAACGCTTTTATAAAGGGTGATCCAAAATAATAGGGAGGAGCAAAAAATAATAGGATCACCTCATATATCTGACTTTTCTAAGAGTCCAGGTACGGCCGATATAAACTATTTTCGAAAGTTTTTATGTTTTTTGTATGGGAACCCAAAGAAGGGTGACAGATAGGGGGTATGTATATTCGGAAAAAATGTGGAAAGGCAAAAATAATAGAACCACCTCATATATTTGAACCCTCTTAGAGTCAATGTACGGCCGATATAAACTATTTTCGACAATTTTTGTGTTTTTTGTATGGGGTCGCAAAGAAGGGTGGTAGAAAGGGGATAGGTGTGTTGGGAGGAAATGTTGAGAGGCAAAAATTAATAGGACCAATTTGTATATTTGGCGGCCGTGGCGTAGTGGGTAGAGTGTGTGACTCTTACGCCAGAGAACCCAGGTTCGAATCCTCAATCCGACACAGAAAGTTTTTTCAATTGAATTAATTTTTCTGTTCGGCCGTCACCTCTCTGCAGACAATGGCAAACCTCATAGAGTAAAAACTGCCATGAAAAGCTTCTTGAGAACATAACATAAAGCCGTTCGGAGTCGGCGTAAAACATGTGTAGGTCCAGTTCTCGATCATTTGTGTGCAAACATTTCACATCACACACAACACATTTGATCAGAAGCTCGGTCAAAGTCCTTTCAAGGGCTGAAATGGCCCTTTCGTTTTTTTTTTTTAATTTGTTTATTTGACCCCTCTAGGATTCCAGCTACGGCCCATAAAACTATTTTCAACAGTTTTTGTGTTTTTTTTATTAAGACTCGAAAAAGGGATGTAGATATGGGATAGATGTGTGTTGGGAAGAAATGTTGACGGGCAAAAACTAATATGACCAGCTCATATATTTGACCATTCTAGGAGTTTAGCTACGGCCGATATAAGCTGTTTTCGACAGTTTTTGCAGTTTTTGGTTTTTTGTACTACTCGCACAGGCCTACAAATAACTTCTAAATCCGAGCGATTCATAACAGTTATTTTGCGCATTTGGCCACTTGCATAGTGAAGCATATAAGCGTTTCGTTGCAAGTTCGTTGCACCAAACATATATTTTTTTCGTTCGTTCGTTCGTAGAGAATAGATGTTCGTTCGTTCGTTCGAAGAAATTAAATGTTCCTTCGTTCGTTCGCAGAACATAGATTTTCGTTCGCTGAAAATAGATGTTCGTTTGTTCTTTCGCAGAAAATAATTGTTCGTTCGTTCGTTCGCAGAAAATAGATGTTCCTTCGTTCGTTCGCAGAAAATAGATGTTCGTTCGTTCGTTCGCAGAACATAGATGTTCGTTCATTAGTCCACAGAAAATAGTTGTTCGTTCGTGGAGTTGTTCGTTCGTAAGAAATAGTTGTTCGTTCGTTCGGTCGTCGAAATTAAAATTTTGTTTGTTCGCTCGCAGAAAAAATTCTGCGAAAATGGAAATATTATGTTCGTGCAATGCTCTGGGCACTCCAAAAAAAAAAAAAAAAAAAAAAAATAGTAACACCAAATTCTTGATCAGCGTCATTCCCATCAAATGGGGATTCTGCATGTAGGATTGTAGCGAAATTTACACACTTCTAGACTAATTTGCTATGAACGCATTTAATAGGCGGTAATAAGCTATTTTTTGTACATTTTTCTTGCTTATTGCTTGACTTCAGAAGTCATATATCAATCCGATCTGATAATTGTGCATAGAAAATATCAACACTGCTTACCATTTTTTAAAACTGGGTGAGAAAGAAAACCTACAGTCTTAAAGCGACACTGCTATCCGTCCTTATTTCTCAACTGTTAAGCTTTTCTCCATTAGTGATTGGTGATTATTTCAAAATAATATTCTGAAAAGTTTATGTTGTTGCAAAAATCCAAATACATTTTTAAATAAAAACATTTCTTCTTAACACTTGAGTAGCCTTCATTAAATAAGAAAATCCTGTAGTCTAACGGAAAAGTTGAATTCTATATTGTCGGCCTATGCCAGCTAAGTCGCTAGAACAAATTGAGGCTAACGAATTCACCGCATTTTCGATTTTATTGAAACTAAATATTTTTGCTAATTATTTAATTGCCAATTTTCTGTATTGTTGATAAGTCATGGACAAATAATATGAAAGGAATTTATTTGTAGGATAAGTAGGATAAATTTATCAAGGTAAATTTACGGCAAGGAAAGCTCTATGTATCGTCTGAGTCCCCTATTTGAATCGAGGCGATCGAAAATCGGTCTTGCAAATGAAAGCTTTGGAATTCGCCGCGTTACTTAATTTCTCCAAAAACTTTGCCGCTGTTTTCTTCAAACGATCAGTGATAGGCGTCTGCGTAGCACAACTAGAAGCAGAAACAGGAAGAATAGTCACCGAGCTGATAATGCCACATAGGGCTATGTTATGCTGGCGGTCATAGGCACGTCATGGGCACGCATTGTTGTTGTTTCAATGTAAATTGAAAAATTGAGAGCGAGATAGAGAGAATAAATTTTGCCCACCGCGGTCACCAAATGATTCGATAAAAATATGAAATCACGGTATCAAAACAGTGTTGCGTTGTGGAATTATTCACAACATTTGTGTTTTCGCATTAAAATAGTACAAATTCAATGCGAAATGTATGAAATCAATAAATAATCCTGCTCAATAGCAACACTCAAAATGTTCACGATGATAGTTTTTCGGATTAAGTACTAGAAAAGTACTTAATCATTAAGTACTTAATCATCATACTTAATTAAGTACAGTAAAGTAGCAATAATTATAAAGGGTGTTTTTTTTAGAGGTTTGTTTTTCGAATAGAGATAAAACTGGCATTTTGTGGTCAAATCTGGCAACTCTAATGTCATTTATGTTCAGTTTGGTTTGCCATTTCATCATGAACAGGTTGACAAAAGAACAACGCTTGCAAATCGTGCAAATTTATTTCGAAAATAATGGTTCAGTTCGCGAAGTTTACCGCAAGCTCCGTCCATTTTATGGTCGACATAATCGTCCATCAGAGCAATTAATTCGGTTAACCATGGATCGTTTTCGCACTACGTTTACTCTATGTGACTATGTGACTATGTTGACTCTAATACGCATCCGCAGAGACGTCGAACAGTGCGCACCGAAGAAACAATTGCCGCTGTAGAGCAAAATGTTGAAGAGGACCCGAATGAATCGATTCGCCACCGTGCACAGCAATTGGAGCTTTGTCCATCAACTTTATGGAAGATTTTGCGCAAAGATCTTGGCTTGCGACCTTACAAGATCCAGCTTGTGCAAGAATTAAAGCCGCGAGACCATGCAATGCGTCGTGATTTTGGTGTATGGGCCGAAAATGAGATTGATCTCGATGCTGATTTTCATCGCAAAATTTTGTTCAGTGATGAGGCTCATTTTTGGTTGAATGGCTACGTCAACAAGCAAAATTGCCGCATTTGGAGTGAAGAGAATCCACATGAGACCCTTGAGACGCCATTACATCCACAAAAACTGACTGTTTGGTGTGCTCTATGGGCTGGTGGAGTCATTGGGCCATTCTTCTTCCGAAATAATGCTGGAGAGTCAGTTACCGTTAATGGAGACCGGTATAGAGCCATGATAACCGACTATTTTGTTCCCGAATTGGATGGCATGAATGTGGATGAGTTGTGGTTCCAACAAGAGGGCGCTACATGCCACACAGCGCACGTCACAATCGATTTATTGAAGGAAACATTCGATGAGCGCATAATTTCGCGGAATGGACTTGTCAATTGGCCACCAAGATCGTGTGATTTGACACCATTGGATTATTTTCTTTGGGGATATGTGAAGTCGCTCGTCTACGTTAGCAAACCAGAAACGTTAGGGGACTTGGAAGCCAACATTCGTAGCGTTATTGCCGACATACGGCCCCATATGCTCGAAAAAGTGGTTGAAAATTGGACCTGTAGAATTAGATTTATACGAGCCAGCCGCGGAGGCCACATGCCCGAAATCATATTTAAACATTAATGGCATAAAATTATCCTTCCAATAAAGCCAAATTGATGGACATTAAAACGATTTTCTTGCGTTTTATTTCAATTCGAAGCTCTATACCTCTAAAAAAAACACCCTTTACTAATGTTTGTGGGTCCTATGACCGTCAGCATAACAAACTTTGGGCGCAGAGCTCATAAATGCAGAGAAAAGCAATGAAAACCTTGTGGGAGATGATTGAGGCAGAAAACGATAACGTCAAATCAGAAATATTTATATTTACATTTTTTTTGTTTATTTGAAAGCTTTCTCTCTAAATATCTTGCCATATTTTTATTAAAATTACACAGACTTGAAGCTTTATGACAGAAAAACAGTGTTATATTTTCGCTCGAAAAAGGGATGTAGATATGGGATAGATGTGTGTTGGGAAGAAATGTTGACGGGCAAAAACTAATATGACCAGCTCATATATTTGACCATTCTAGGAGTTTAGCTACGGCCGATATAAGCTGTTTTCGACAGTTTTTGCAGTTTTTGGTTTTTTGTACTACTCGCACAGGCCTACAAATAACTTCTAAATCCGTGCGATTCATAACAGTTATTTTGCGCATTTGGCCACTTGCATAGTGAAGCATATAAGCGTTTCGTTGCAAGTTCGTTGCACCAAACATATATTTTTTTCGTTCGTTCGTTCGTAGAGAATAGATGTTCGTTCGTTCGTTCGAAGAAATTAAATGTTCCTTCGTTCGTTCGCAGAACATAGATTTTCGTTCGCTGAAAATAGATGTTCGTTTGTTCTTTCGCAGAAAATAATTGTTCGTTCGTTCGTTCGCAGAAAATAGATGTTCCTTCGTTCGTTCGCAGAAAATAGATGTTCGTTCGTTCGTTCGCAGAACATAGATGTTCGTTCATTAGTCCACAGAAAATAGTTGTTCGTTCGTGGAGTTGTTCGTTCGTAAGAAATAGTTGTTCGTTCGTTCGGTCGTCGAAATTAAAATTTTGTTTGTTCGCTCGCAGAAAAAATTCTGCGAAAATGGAAATATTATGTTCGTGCAATGCTCTGGGCACTCCAAAAAAAAAAAAAAAAAAAAAAAAATAGTAACACCAAATTCTTGATCAGCGTCATTCCCATCAAATGGGGATTCTGCATGTAGGATTGTAGCGAAATTTACACACTTCTAGACTAATTTGCTATGAACGCATTTAATAGGCGGTAATAAGCTATTTTTTGTACATTTTTCTTGCTTATTGCTTGACTTCAGAAGTCATATATCAATCCGATCTGATAATTGTGCATAGAAAATATCAACACTGCTTACCATTTTTTAAAACTGGGTGAGAAAGAAAACCTACAGTCTTAAAGCGACACTGCTATCCGTCCTTATTTCTCAACTGTTAAGCTTTTCTCCATTAGTGATTGGTGATTATTTCAAAATAATATTCTGAAAAGTTTATGTTGTTGCAAAAATCCAAATACATTTTTAAATAAAAACATTTCTTCTTAACACTTGAGTAGCCTTCATTAAATAAGAAAATCCTGTAGTCTAACGGAAAAGTTGAATTCTATATTGTCGGCCTATGCCAGCTAAGTCGCTAGAACAAATTGAGGCTAACGAATTCACCGCATTTTCGATTTTATTGAAACTAAATATTTTTGCTAATTATTTAATTGCCAATTTTCTGTATTGTTGATAAGTCATGGACAAATAATATGAAAGGAATTTATTTGTAGGATAAGTAGGATAAATTTATCAAGGTAAATTTACGGCAAGGAAAGCTCTATGTATCGTCTGAGTCCCCTATTTGAATCGAGGCGATCGAAAATCGGTCTAGCAAATGAAAGCTTTGGAATTCGCCGCGTTACTTAATTTCTCCAAAAACTTTGCCGCTGTTTTCTTCAAACGATCAGTGATAGGCGTCTGCGTAGCACAACTAGAAGCAGAAACAGGAAGAATAGTCACCGAGCTGATAATGCCACATAGGGCTATGTTATGCTGGCGGTCATAGGCACGTCATGGGCACGCATTGTTGTTGTTTCAATGTAAATTGAAAAATTGAGAGCGAGATAGAGAGAATAAATTTTGCCCACCGCGGTCACCAAATGATTCGATAAAAATATGAAATCACGGTATCAAAACAGTGTTGCGTTGTGGAATTATTCACAACATTTGTGTTTTCGCATTAAAATAGTACAAATTCAATGCGAAATGTATGAAATCAATAAATAATCCTGCTCAATAGCAACACTCAAAATGTTCACGATGATAGTTTTTCGGATTAAGTACTAGAAAAGTACTTAATCATTAAGTACTTAATCATCATACTTAATTAAGTACAGTAAAGTAGCAATAATTATAAAGGGTGTTTTTTTTAGAGGTTTGTTTTTCGAATAGAGATAAAACTGGCATTTTGTGGTCAAATCTGGCAACTCTAATGTCATTTATGTTCAGTTTGGTTTGCCATTTCATCATGAACAGGTTGACAAAAGAACAACGCTTGCAAATCGTGCAAATTTATTTCGAAAATAATGGTTCAGTTCGCGAAGTTTACCGCAAGCTCCGTCCATTTTATGGTCGACATAATCGTCCATCAGAGCAATTAATTCGGTTAACCATGGATCGTTTTCGCACTACGTTTACTCTATGTGACTATGTGACTATGTTGACTCTAATACGCATCCGCAGAGACGTCGAACAGTGCGCACCGAAGAAACAATTGCCGCTGTAGAGCAAAATGTTGAAGAGGACCCGAATGAATCGATTCGCCACCGTGCACAGCAATTGGAGCTTTGTCCATCAACTTTATGGAAGATTTTGCGCAAAGATCTTGGCTTGCGACCTTACAAGATCCAGCTTGTGCAAGAATTAAAGCCGCGAGACCATGCAATGCGTCGTGATTTTGGTGTATGGGCCGAAAATGAGATTGATCTCGATGCTGATTTTCATCGCAAAATTTTGTTCAGTGATGAGGCTCATTTTTGTTTGAATGGCTACATCAACAAGCAAAATTGCCGCATTTGGAGTGAAGAGAATCCACATGAGACCCTTGAGACGCCATTACATCCACAAAAACTGACTGTTTGGTGTGCTCTATGGGCTGGTGGAGTCATTGGGCCATTCTTCTTCCGAAATAATGCTGGAGAGTCAGTTACCGTTAATGGAGACCGGTATAGAGCCATGATAACCGACTATTTTGTTCCCGAATTGGATGGCATGAATGTGGATGAGTTGTGGTTCCAACAAGAGGGCGCTACATGCCACACAGCGCACGTCACAATCGATTTATTGAAGGAAACATTCGATGAGCGCATAATTTCGCGGAATGGACTTGTCAATTGGCCACCAAGATCGTGTGATTTGACACCATTGGATTATTTTCTTTGGGGATATGTGAAGTCGCTCGTCTACGTTAGCAAACCAGAAACGTTAGGGGACTTGGAAGCCAACATTCGTAGCGTTATTGCCGACATACGGCCCCATATGCTCGAAAAAGTGGTTGAAAATTGGACCTGTAGAATTAGATTTATACGAGCCAGCCGCGGAGGCCACATGCCCGAAATCATATTTAAACATTAATGGCATAAAATTATCCTTCCAATAAAGCCAAATTGATGGACATTAAAACGATTTTCTTGCGTTTTATTTCAATTCGAAGCTCTATACCTCTAAAAAAAACACCCTTTACTAATGTTTGTGGGTCCTATGACCGTCAGCATAACAAACTTTGGGCGCAGAGCTCATAAATGCAGAGAAAAGCAATGAAAACCTTGTGGGAGATGATTGAGGCAGAAAACGATAACGTCAAATCAGAAATATTTATATTTACATTTTTTTTGTTTATTTGAAAGCTTTCTCTCTAAATATCTTGCCATATTTTTATTAAAATTACACAGACTTGAAGCTTTATGACAGAAAAACAGTGTTATATTTTCGCCTAATTATAAAATCAGTAGATTTCGGAAACAGGAGGAATGTCAACGAGCTGACAACGCCGCATAAAGCCTGAAATACAATAACGCGATAGTGCGATGCGCTGAAGTTATGCGAATTTGTTACAAAACCTTACGCGCGTTGTCCACGCAATCAATGTACAATAAGAAGCGTAACAATAGAAAAAAATATCCATTTATTTTTATAACAATGTTAGAAATGCACAAATAAATCAAAAGTTTAAATATCCTTAAACATAAGTATCACATAATTTATGTTCTTTTTACAATATAAACACGTCCACTTGTTTCAAAGTTAAAAGAAGTAACACATAACCTAGTGAAGCAGCAAAATTGTCACAACTTATAATCTGCTTTTTGTATTACATTTTACTAAAAACAAACTCATTTATAAAATAAAAATACAGGTGCGTCGTTGGACACACGAGAGAAGCGAAGCTTTTCGCAGTTACATAGATTTGATAGCTTAATAATTTTTTCTTTTTAATAAATTAACTTTTAAATTCAAAAATTTAAAATACCATAAAATAAATTACATATATACAGAAAACATATTTACTGCTTATTTTTTTATTGTTGAATGTCAAATTTCCACGCCAATTACATATACAGGCATATAATGCCAGCGACTCTCCATTTTAACTCTCCACACATGGTTGTGAACTTGGCTGCACTGACTCATGCATGCGTTTGTTAACTCCATATTTATTGATATCATCTATTTTTTTGACACATAAAAACGCACTTGTCAACGCACTTGCCATAGAGTGTAAATTATTATTTCAGAGTTATTTCACTTAAAAACATGAAGAAAAAAACTCTGTTAACCTCTGTTAACACATGCCAGAGATTTAGCAGAGTTGATGCAATCTCTAGATAATAATTTATACTCTATGCAGTTGTGGGCATTGCTAATTTTCTTGGTACCAACAGCATAGAGTATAAATTATTATCTAGAGATTGCATCACCTCTGCTAAATCTCTGGCATGTGTTAACAGGAGTTAACAGAATTTTTTTTCTTCATGTTTTTAAGTGAAATAACTCGGTTAACACATGCCAGAGATTTAGCAGGGTTGATGCAATCTCTAGATAATAATTTACACTCTATGCCAACAGCACCACAATCGCATTCACAATACAAACAAACCGATGCTGGAGACACCTTGTGGCAAATAAAAGCAAATTTTTGATAGTTGTAGCATAGCAAATACACAATCCTCTATCTATTGATAGATGGTGACGATCTACTGCAGCATAGCTTCTGTTATAATTAGGATTGAATTAACACCACTTTCTAACAAGTCTTTGTGGCCTAGTGGATAGTGCATTGGACTCTCGTGTAAGATGGCGTGGGTTCGATCCCCATGGGCAGACAAACAAACATTTTTATTATTTAATATTAAAGTATCAAATTTTCTTGTTGTAATAAGCACTAGCAACAAAGAAACCATCAAATTTCCAAGAAAAAATCTGTCGAAAGTTTTTCAGATTTCAATCCAAGCAAATCACAGAACGAGGAGTAAAAAGCTTCGCTTCAATAAAATTTTTTGAATTGCAGCACATTTTATTTTTATGAATAAATTAAAATCGGCGCGGCTTCCTTCATGCACAAATAGTTTTCACCACTTCTATTCATTGTAACACCCAATTCTTCAGAGCATATTGATCCCGGTTCGGAGCGTATAAAGCTGCCCGATACCATTGATAAGGATGAGGTGGACGATCTTGATGATCCACCCAGCGAAATCTGCTACTTCATAGTGCGTGGCAATGAAGCAAAACTATTCAAGTTGGATCCCGAGACGCATATACTAAGTGTGGAGCGCGAACTCGATCGTGAAATTCAAGCGAACTATACACTCTACGTTCGTGCAACCGAGTCTTGTAACAATGCCAATATCTCAACTACGACTGGAATCCCGATGGGCAACAGGCGCATGGACATCGTTATTGAACAAAGTGCTCTGGCGGGTCCATTCAACACGTTCGGTCGTAGACAGGGTAGTTTTATGAGAAATAGTGAGCAATATGATCGTTACAAGCATTCGCGTGCGTTGCGTTCACTCGGCTTAAACGAAAGCCTCTCTGCTTTTGAGAGCATAGACAGTGACCAGCCAATTGATGACTCTACACTGCTCATGTCCGATAGCACCATCGTACGTATACTAGTCCATGTGCTGGACATTAATGATAATCCGCCGCGTTTTCGTTCAAAGATATTTACCGGTGGCATAACAACGAGTGCCGATTTTGGCACGAAATTCATGCAAATTGTAGCTGATGATCCCGACGAGGGTCTCAATGCCAAAGTTAATTACTATCAGGTGGGTGAAATAAGACAAACCCTCTCTGAAGGCTTGGGAAATGTGCGCAAATCACCATTTCTAGTCGATCGGGATACGGGTGAGGTGCAACTGAATTTTGATCCACAAAAGGGTATGAAGGGTTATTTCGATTTTATGGTCTTGGCTAACGATACACTGGGCATGAAGGATGTGGCGCATGTGTTTATCTATCTACTGCGAGAGGATCAAAAAGTGAGATTTGTTTTTCGCCTAACACCAGATGAGCTGCGCGAGAAGATTCAAGTTTTTAGAGAGTAAGTCGTAATCTATTTTTGTTCTCTTTTAAGTTTGAACTATGTGTGAAGCATATAATTTTGATAAATGTCCTTTTGAAGCAAGCTCAGCAACGTTACCAACTCAATTGTGAATATCGATGAAATCAAAGTGCACGAGAACAAAGATGGCTCCGTGGATAAAACCAAAACCGACATGTACATGCATCTAGTGGAAAGAGAAGATAATTCCATTTATGAAGTTTGCGAAGTGCTCAGTCTCATTGATGCTCAGGTCGAAAGTCTCGATGAACTGTTTAAGGAATTGAATGTGTTGGATACACAACCAGCCGAAGCTGAATTGCTTTTGGCGAGCCCACCCAAGGGCCCTATGTTTATTTGGCTTATTTTCACGAACCTTTTTTTGGCCACGCTGCTGGTAGTTACATTGGCTTTGTGTGCTTCTCAGCGCAATGGTTATCGCAGGCAGTTGAGAGCGGCGAAAGTGAACATTTTTCGTATGTTTGTCACTATTGAATGAGCAACCTATATTTAATTTATTACCACTACTTTAGGCCACTCGTCGCTGTCCGTACGTAGCACTGCAGAGCCGACTGCACGTGTACCAAACACCAATAAGCACAGCGTTGAAGGTTCCAATCCCATTTGGTTAAAGGGCTATGAAAATGAATGGCTTAAATCCGATGAGAATTCAAGGTAATTACGGACGAAATCGAAAAAATATCAATATAGTAATACTAGGTTTTTTTTACAGTCAAGCTGGACGAGATTCATTAGACGATAATTTTTTAGCCATCGGCACTCAGAACATCCATGACACACTCAAGGGTACTGAAAAACTATTTAATCACTCGACGAACGATTTAAATCGTCATTTTAACGTGTACAATCATATCGATAAGTTAACGAATAATGCTCAAATACTAGTTAAGAAATTAGAGACTACTGAATTGTAGCATTACTTAAGTTATTACTTTTTAATTAAGTTGCTGCGTATTTATATAAGTATTTTGTAAATAATTCAACTTTTTTATAAAGACCAAAAATGGATGAGATAAACTCTGTATTTCTTACTGAAAAAAAATTGGACGTTAAACCATCGATGCTTAAAAAAGGAGATGCAAATTCCATGATTTTACTCACTCGCAATGCCACTTTTATTGCGCGCTTACTGGGGCGACACAGTGAATGTTCAATGAACAAATCGTATGCTTCGAAATCCTAAAAATTTGGTATCGATCGACAGGTAATTGTTCAATTTTTAAAAAATCGAAAGCAGCTAAAATCAGCTCTGGCATGTGTTCACAGAGTTATTTCACTTAAAAACATGAAGAAAAAAAACTGTTAACCTCTGTTAACACATGCCAGAGATTTAGCGAGTTGATGCAATCTCTAGATAATAGTTTAAACTCTATGCCAACAGCACCACAAACGCATTCACAATACAAAGAACCCGATGCTGGAGACACCTTGTGGCAAATAAAAGCAAATTTTTGATAGTAGTAGCATAGCAAATACACAATCCTCTATCTATTGATTGATGGTGACGATCTACTGCAGCATAGCTTCTGTTATAATTAGGATTGAATTAACAACCTTTTCAATCACGTCTTTGTGGCCTAGTGGAAAATGCATTGGACTCTCGTTTAAGAGGACGTGGGTTCGATCCCCACGGGCAGGCCAAAAATATTTTTAGTATTTAATATTAAAGTGTTAAATTTTCTTGTAATAAGCACTAGCAACAAAGAAACCATCAAATTTCCAAGAAAAAATCTGTCGAAAATTTTTCAGATTTCACTCCAAGCAAATCACAGAACGAGGAGTAAAAAGCTTCGCTTCAAAAATTACAAACAGCTATTCGCTCAAATTGTTTATTATTTTTCAATTGCATTTTCATGACAACTCTTCATCGCATGCGTCGTTTTTCAAATTTTTGAAAATGTGTCGCATCGCACAATCGCATCGTAAAGCATTGTTAATTGCTACATAAAAACTCTGCTTATGAAAACGCTTTGACAGCTCATGCGAGATTTTTACGTTGTCTCGCAACGCACTCTCGCTCTATTGTACTTCGGGCTTTAATTACTTCGATCCAGTTTTTGCTTTAGATTCCGTTTTAAGCAGGGCTGCCGTTTTAAACTTTTTTTGAGTAGTACAGTTTCGGGTTTTTGAGTAGCACGGCGTAGTAAAGATAAAATAATTACAAACATTCTGTTGAAATAAATGTACATGGAATGTTTTTTAATTTATTTTTTTAAGCATCTTTGAAAAGAGATTTGTAAATAATATTTTTGATGGCAAATATCTCATATTTTTTTGAAAAAATTACTATTTGCACTCTTTAATTTTTTTTTTATTAACACGAAACATTAAATAATCAAAAGTAATACACAGGATTTAACCAGAACGCATTTATAAACGCTAAACTTTTCTAAAGCAGTAAAGCAGTAAAATCAAAATTTACTCATAATCAATCGATATTGCTCATTTTCTTCAATCACATGAGAAATAAAAATACTTCCTGAATTTCTGAAATGAATCACAGAAACATTTGACGGAATATGAATTAACTTGTGCATCATCTTGGAAAAGATATCTTCTTTACTTTCCACGTAAGTGAACATTTTGATTATAACTTTATCTCAATAAGTTTTACAAGAGAAGGGCATTAAAAGTTTTTTTGATGTCGCCGTGTTAGGATACAACTGTTTCAAAATTAGTGGCATATTTCGATACTTTGAAAGAGGTGGAGCATTTCCTCATGTATGTTATAATCTTAAAATGTTTCTCCTGATGAATCGGTTTTTTTTTTTCTTATGACCATATTTTAGAAAATATTTGCTACTTAAATTATAGTTGGTATGACATAAATTCGTATGCACATCTTTCTATATTAATAAAAATCATTTTCTGTTTGTTTGTTTGTTTAATTTTTACACAAATCTAAACGGTTGAACGGACTTGGCGCAAATTTAAAACTTGTATTACTTCCGTCCTAGATTAGGTTATTGCGTACTTAGTTTTAACCACACGCCCTTTTACCGTACAAAAATCAATAAAAATGCAATATTTCCGACTGTTTCGATTGTATGTACTAAAATTTGGTAATTTCGTTTGTACTTTTGACGAACATTAATGCCGCAGTAGTCGAACATTTGTGCCGCAGTGTGTCATGGGAGGGAGGGGGATCGGTCGTGCGTTACGTCACAAAAAATTTTTGGGATTCAGTTTTCAAAATTTTAAATATTATTAAAATTTCATTTTACTGTAAATATTGCTTTCATTTTTTATCAATAAAAAACCGCCCTTAATAAAACTAACGGATCACAAGCCGAAAAAGACAGCTAAAAATATGTTCAAGCCGAGCAAAGGTATAAAAGGCATTTGAAGCACCTTCAACAAGTGCAGCAGTTTTTTTTTTCCTGATCTAAAGTGAGAATTATGAAAGTGTGAGTAGGAATTTGTCTATATAATGTTCTATAAGAAAACTTACACAAATAACAATTTTCACAAATGTCGAACATACGACTTATAACTTAACGAAACTGGTTGGTGTTCTTGTTAACATCCGAAAAGCTTTTATTCGTGGTTAGCTATGTTTACATGGTCAAATTTTTTATAAAATTGTTGGTCAAACACAATAAAGCAACGTGATATTTCCATGTAATTTCCACAATAATAAAACTTATAATATAGCGTGTTCTATGTTTTTTCATAACAAGCTCCTGAATATAAAAAAAAACCCAAAAAAAAAAAAAATTCAAAAAGTAAAAGTGTTTTGTTACATCGCGGGAAAGGGGAGGGGGAACAACCTCTCATATCTTTGTATTAAGAGCACTATTGTTATTTGTATATGAAAGAAAATTATTGCATAAAATAATCTGGTTGCTGCCGCGAGAATCACTTTATACTAACAAGATTTTTTTAAAATAAATTTAACACCACTGATAATATAAAAAAATGCATGATTTTTTCGGTGTTAGAAAACGCGATATAGCAGGAAAGGCGAATGAAGTCAAACAGTTTCGTAAACAATGAATACATACGAACTACTCTTTAACAATACAAAAGTAATATGTTACATTTATTGCTAATTGTTCTGCATTGCTAATGTATTCGGAAGTAATTGGTTATGACATGGACTACTTTACTATGACCGAGCTTCTTATGATCAATTTTATTGTGCGTGTTGTGAAATGTTTCAACACAACTGATCGAGAATTACATGGCAGTTTTTACTTTCTAAGGTTTCTAAGGTAAGAGATGACGGCCGAACGGGAAAATAAATTCAATTGAAAAACATTCTGTGCCAGAAATGGGAATCAAACCAGGACTCTTTCGCATGCCAGCCATGCACCTTTGCCAGTATGCCAAGGCCTCCACTTGAAATCAAAATGGTTTACTTGTCCTTTATCCAGCTTTTAGGATAAGTGCAAGTATTTATTCAACCTATACAAAAATGTTTACTTAAATAACTCACAAATTTCTTATAACTTATATAGTAACAATTTTTGAATTTGTTGTCGACAGTCTATCAGTTCGTTATAGAATCTGCTGACATTAAGTCATAGTCGATCAATCAAAGTTAAAAAAAAAAATAAAAAAAAGAGAACAAAAAATAAGGACACAATGATGACAAATGAGTAAGCGCAAAAGATAGTGTTAATTGGAACAAGAATAAAATTTATTTGTAGTGCAAAACATTGAAAAACTTTAAATTTTAGTTTGTATAAAGATATTGTAATAACAACAAAATGCGGCAAACTCAAAGGTCAGCTTAGCGTCTCTATCTACGGTGATGTCTACTTTAGTTTCGAACGTATACCGTATGCAAAACCACCGATGGATGATCTTAGATTTCGGGAACCAGAGCCGCTGACCTCTTGGCATCCACTGATTTTAGATTGCACTCAAAAAGCGAAGAAGCCTATTCAGAAGAATTTATCTACTCTTGCTGCGGAAGGTTCAGAAGATTGTCTATATTTGAACATATATGTAAAAGAGGTTAGTGAGTGCTAAATTATAAAAGCCAAGATTGCGGTGTATTTTCTAACCGATTTTCTGTTAGTGTGAGAAGACGGCGAAAGCAACGAAAATAAAGAAAGCAAAAAAGTCCTCTTTTGTCCCTTTCGCCTTCTTCTCTCACGAACTGAGAATGGGTGAAAACAATCGCCGCAATATCGTCGTTTGTACATTAGCACTAAGCATAATTGAATTTTTTTTTTTTTGACATTTTCAATTCAGTCAGAAAAAACAGATGGTTTTGCTGGTCAGGAAAATTTCCAAAATTGTATATAAAAAAAAGTTTCAACAGTTAAAGTTCTACTTATTCAATCCTTGTCTCTAATGCTAGTAGATTTTAAATTTATTACAAATTAATATTATTTTAGATTTTAAATTTTTTAAAAAGTTAAATTTATCTGTAAAAAGTTGAATTTGATGTAAAACGGTTAAATTTTAAAGTTAAAGTTATAACATTCTTATTTACATTAAGCTTGATACAAAAAAACTTTTACCGGTAATGGTTTTCCTACATGGCGGTGCCTTCGAAAGAGGTGATGCATCACGAGATCTTCATGGACCAGATTATTTCATGAGCCATCATGTAATATTAGTCACCATCGGTTATCGTTTGGGTCCCTTAGGTTTGTGCAATAATATTGTTAACTATTCCATCAAATAACCCCCACTTTTCCTCTGATATCAAACAGGTTTTCTTAGTTTAAAAGATTCAAGCCTGGGAATACCTGGTAATGCAGGTCTAAAAGATCAACTTTTAGCTCTGGAATGGATTAAGGAGGAAATTTGCAATTTCAATGGCAACACAAACAATATAACACTTTTTGGCGAAAGCGCAGGCGCTGCCTCCACACACTACATGATGCTAACTCCACTAGCACAGGGACTCTTTCACAAAGCTATTCTGCAGTCTGGAACAGTGCTTTGTCCTTGGGCTGTGGCTAGGGCCGAAAATTTGCCATACCGTTTGGCTCAGAAAAATGGTTATGAGGGGCCAATTGATGATGAAGCATTAATTCTTAAATTTCTAATGACACTTGCACCTGAACAACTAGTGCAACCGTGCCTGCTCACTGAACAAGAAAATCTAAATGATTGTCTATTTGCTTTTGGACCTGTTGTTGAGGCCTTTGAGACTGAAAAATGTATCATTCCCAGAGAGCCGGAAAAAATGCTTGCCAACGCTTGGGGAAATGGTCTGCCCATAATGATCGGTGGCACATCCTTCGAGGGTCTTATAATGTATCGACGCGTGCGATTGGCACCCTTTCTGCTAAGTGAGCTAAAGGAACATCCGGAACATATATTGCCAATGGCATTAAAGCGTCAACTAGATTTGGTTCAGCAACAAAAGCTGGGCGGCATACTTAAACAAATACATTTCGGCGATAATGAACTCAACATGGAACAAATTTTTAAGTATTGCGATGTAAGTTATGATTGAGATTTTTTTTTAACAATCAATTATTCTTTCAAAGTATTCACCAAATCTTACAATTGGCTGCATGGAGAAAAAATAACTTCTACAGTTTTCCAAAGATCGCATTTCTAGGCTTAATAATGTTTTAAACATTCATCAAAAATCTCTGTAATTCCGTTTCAAACATTTTAAATGGATTTTGCCTTTATAATGATGATACATGTCCGGTTACTTCTTCAAACTAGTCACACACTTTTCTTTCTTGTATTGGATATTCAAAGCCTATCTTCTGATCACAGATATGACATCTTAATCTTTCACCCCTAGAAGGGACTTATATTAATTTTTTGCGAAAAATTTAGATGTGTTTTATGAAAGGATTACAAAATAACAGCGCCAAAAAACTTTTTAATTTTCAAAAAAATTTTTTTCTTATTTTTGTGACGTAATTTTTTCGTACTAGTAAAATCTCTGGGGTACTATGGAAAAAAATTGGCGGGCAAGATTACTCAAATTTTTTGTGGGCTTAAGTCCAAATGAACTGATTCAAAAAAACGAAAGTTTTTTCGACTAATTTTAAAAAATTTGATATTTTTATTAAAAGTTGCCCAGTAAATTGAATCTGAAATCTGCTTTCAAAAATTTTTTTTTTTGGAGTTTACTCCCTTAGAACCAATTTTATATAGCGAGTGAAGTCAAGTGTTGAACAAAAACTCAAGCGTTACGTTTTCTGTCATTCGTCCAGTGACAGTTGTGGTGCTCGGCTCTTAGCCGCGTGTATATCATCCCCAATGCCACGCATTGTAATTGCTTGGTCGTTTTGTTTTCACCAGCTTGTGTTTGCGAGAGTTTCAATAAACTCCATGTTGCTCTCTATCTTCTCTTTTTATGTTCAGCCAGCCATAGCAAAACAACAAAATTGTGTGTGTTTGAATATGTGCGCATTCGCATCGTAGCCGTTGCGCATATGAATAGTTTGTATTAAAGTGCGCTTTTATTATAACTAGTATCGCCTGTGGCCGAAATTCTGCCATATCATAATCGGGTGTTATTTTGTTTTCTTGTTGAACGCACCAACCCATAGCCTGTTTAGAAATATTGAACAAAATAAGCAATTATAAATGTCTTTTATGTGTTATATCTAGGATTGCCAGGTGGTCGGGACTCGTCGGTATTGTCCAGTTACTGAAGTGCTTGTCCCGTGTCCCGTTATCGGACAATTTGTCCTGGAATATTTAAAAAACTGACATTGAAAAAATTTACTTTACAAAAGCAATTTTACAGTAATTTGTCATATTTTACAGTAATTTGTCTACAAAATCTGAAAATCGATTTAAAGTCATAAGCAGTGTAAAAGGTCTTTGGAGTGAAAATGATTTTAGGCTCATTAAATCTGAGCTTCTAATAAGGCTATATATGAATGAATATTGTCAAAGTTTCAAGAATTTATTAAACAAATCAGATGGTGAAAAAATGCTTGCAATAACTCAGGAAAATCAAAACTATACTAAAGGCAGGTTCTCATTTAGAGGTCGAAAAAAACGGTGAAGTTCCTGTTTTTTTTTTTCTTAAAAAAAAGTAAAAGAAAGTCAACACCTTGAGTTTTTGGCAGTTATTTATTGATTTTTAAAGTGTAGGAAAATATTTGTTTTGGAGAATAAAAGTGTAAATTAAAAAGGTACCCAAATGGTCTCCATCGCACAGCACGTTCATGTCATGAAAAATACAAAAACCAAAACAATTTTATAAATTATATCACATATATTGCAGTTTATACCTATTATATCAACAAATAGTTGAAAATTACAAAAATGACGGACATGAGAATTTTTAGTGCCGTTTTTTCACATTTTTCGCTCTTTAAAGTGCTCAAAAAAATAAAGAAATCTAGCCTATATGTCTGAATTTAGACAAAGGATCCAATAAATTTTATTTACTTTATGATAAAAAATAAATCAAGAGAATTCATAAAGTAGTTCTCCATGTGGTGGATACCAGTAGATTATCTCCATAATCCATATCGTAGAGAACAGTTTAGAAAACATAGTTTTTCAGAAAACACTTTTTAAAATTTGTGTAACGATTTTTTCGAGCAATTAACTTTTAGTTTTTTAACGCCACAGCGCATTTAGCGACATCTAGTAGTGCCTGAGATAACTATTCTTACCACAGTATATTAAGGAATACAGGCGTGCGTTTAAAAAAGATTGATGTGAGAAACTTATTTTTGTGAGATATTCATAATTTTCGTGAAAAAGATGGGTTCCTTTCTTATGCGATAACTTTTTTATGCAATTGTTATCGGCCAAACCAATTTGGAAACATAAACTACATATCATAAACTATCGTAAAATTTAAAAAAATTGTGTTTATTGGTCGAGTTTCATGAGAACCTCCCATTAAATAAATATCTTTTTTAATTTAGGAACAGCAGAACAAATCCACTTTGAACATAAGTGACTTTTTTTCGATTCCGTATTTTCAACCATCACCTGATACACTGGCCAAAAATCACGGATTAAATATTACTTAAACTGCTTTAAGTAATACAAAAACTAAGAAATAACATTTATATTTTGGTATCTCCTGTAAAATGTAAATGAACAAATTAACTTATCCGGTTTTATTCTGCTGCTCCCCAGTTTATACGTTATTTTAATTTTATGAAATATCAATGTTATATTGTTGTGAGCTGTTTTGTTTTTATTATTTTGCTTTCATTTATGATGGTATTACTTATTATTTAGAATCAATTTATGTTCATATTGCTTATTTTATGTTTATGTTAATCAAATACTAACAGTTCACAAATGTTATTTTTTTTGTCCCGACGACCAATAAGAAATTCCGGAATTTCTTGGCTTGTCTTGACAATAGCTTTTCAGGATCTGGCAAGCCTAGTTATATCAAGCAAACAGCAGTTTATTTTGTTGTAAAAGAAATTTAGAGAAAGCACCAACAACAATACTGATGCACATCTATTTTGAAGTGTCTGCGACTCTCTTGCATTCTACTCTTGCTCGTGTATGCTACAGCAACGATGTTTAACAGAGCTGTGCGGCTATGTGTTATGTTGTTGCTTTCTCATTGCCCCATTGGGAAAAAATGTTTTTGTGCAGTTCCTTAGTTTTACCTATATGAGTTACAATATATTGGAATAAAAATTATACTAGTGAGAACGCCCCGAAAATCGGGTGTACTTCCCTACTTTGCCTACTTTGAGTTCGTGTCTTAAGTCTTTTACCATTTTCTCATCTTTAAACGCTCATATCAGCTAAACGCTATCACTTTCCAAAAATCTTATAATTTGCTGCATACCTACACCTCAAGACCTTTGTAATGATGTATCAAATGTTGCTGTAGCATTTGTAGATTTGCTGGAATAAGGGGACCCTTACAGGAATAAATATATTGAATATTGTTCTTAAAGATTTATGCAAGGCAACTTTTATTCTCTTATTCTAACTCTATTCTTAGTAAGCCGATGAAAGCGACGGTTCCAATAGAAGAAAGAGAAAATCTTGAAAAACAGAGCAGTTATGAAAAATTTGTGCTGATTCAGAGAGAGTGGCTCTCTCTGCTATCAATGAAATAGAATTAAAAAAAACAATATGCACTTTGAAATATCCATCATTTTGGTATCACTTATTTCATTTAAATATTTTAAATATTTATTCAAAGTCTATTGTAAAACTTCATTAATATTTTTTAAAAATTGTTACCAACGTAAAATATAAAAAATAAATTAATAAACTTGATCAAGAAATGGCTAAAATATTCGCCATACCATACTTCTCAATCACATTAAGCGAGTTCGTGTCTTAAGTCTTTTTGCCATTTTTCCAACTTTAAACGCTCATATCTGCTCAACGCTACCACATTTCAAAAATCGAATAATTTCCTGCATACCTACAGGTCATGGCCTTTCTAATGATATATCAAGTGTTGCTGTAGCGTTTGTAGATTTGCTGGAATAAGGGGACCCTTACAGGAATAAATATATAGAAGATTATGCACATATTCTCGAAAATACATTTCCATTGATATAAGTTCTATGTGAATATGTTGAAGTTAACACAGGCGAAAAGGTATCACAAACTATTTTGTTTCCGTATTAATATATAGATTGATAATAATATAAAAGCTTAGTTAATTATAAATCCAACAAGTTTTATTTCATTGAAATAAGTTAAAAATTCGTCGAGTTATTTAAATTTTAAGCATTAATCTTTTAAAAAACAGCACAAAATCGTTGTTTTTCATGCTGTTTTGCCTGAACTGAGTTTTTCTTAAGTAAGAACAAGCAAAACATAGTTATTTTGGTTAGTTTGCAGTGAAGTAGAAGTAACTAATTTCAATGAAATAAAACTTGTTGGATATATTAATGGATAAATTGTTGGATTGAAGGTAATTCAGTTTGAATTAACATCCGAATTACGTAGAAATCGGTTTCATCTCTAATTTTTATCGAAAATTAATCGAAAACCCCAAGCAAAACACAAGAAGAAATAAAAGCAAGACAATACAAATAGCCAAATTCTCAAAGTCAGCAGACAAAGTGAGTATCATTGCTTAAAAAATAAATAAAATAATAAACAAATACTTATTTTGCACATTTTTTCCCCCTTTTCGTTCTCCACAACAAATCAAATAAAAAAAAAATAAAATACACAAAGAACACTTGTCAAACCGAATTACGATTGCTTCGTGAGAACAGGGTAATTCACATTCGTAATCCATAGGCCAAATTACTTAATTCAGACTGCCGTGAGAACATGGTATAAAGCAAAAACCAACTTTATGCGGCATTGTCAGCTCGTTGACATTCCTCCTGTTTCCGGAATCTACTGCTTTTATAATTAGGCGAAAACAAAACACTCTTTTCTGTCATAAAGCTTCAAATTTGTGTAATTTTAATAAAAAGAGAGCACATTTTTACACAGAAAGTTTTTAAATAAACAAAAAAAAAAAATTTAAACAGAAATATTCCTGTTTTCTGCCTCAATTATCTCCCATAAGTTTTTCATTGCTTCTCCCCAGCCCTCTGCCTGCTAACACGACAACAACATAGTTCTGGTCAGACAGTTATGCGGCGTCGTCAGCTCGTTGACAATTTTCCCTGTTTCTGCTTCTATTTGTTCTACGCATACGCCCATCAATGAACTTTTAAAGAAAACAACGGCATCAAAGCTTTCGCAGAAAATTAAGTAACGCGGCGGGGTTCAGACGATACAGCAAGCTGTCCGTGCCGTACCGCACCTTGCCGTAAATTTACCTTGATAAATTTATCCTATTTATCCTATTTATCCTACGAATAATTTCTTTTCTTATTATTTGTCCCAGATTTATCAGCAATACAGAAAATTGCCAATTAAATAATAAGCAAAAATATTTAGTTTCAATAAAATCGAAAATGCAGTGAATTCATTAGCCTCAATTTGTTCTAGCGACTTAGCTGGCATAGGCCGACAATATAGAATTCAACTTTTCCGTTAGACTGCAGGATTTTCTTATTTAATGAAGGCTACTCAGTTGTTAAAAAGAAATGTTTTCATTTAAAAATGTATCGGGATTTTTGCAATAACATCAACATTTCAGAATATTATTTTGAAATATTCACTAATGGAGATGAACTTAACAGTGAAGAAATAAGGACAGATAGCAGTGTCGCTTTAAGACTGTATGTTCTCCTTCTTAACCAATTTTAAAAAATGGTAAGCAGTGTTGATATTTTCTATGTACAATTATCTGATCGGACTTCTGAAGTCAAGCAATAAGCAAGAAAAATGTAAAAAATCGCTTATTTCCTTATATTAAATGCGTTCATAGCAAATTAGTCCGAAAATATGTAAATTCCGCTACAATCCTACATGCACACTCTCAATTTGATGGGAATGACGCTGATCAAGAATTTGGTGTTGTTGGTGTTTTTGTTGTTTGTTTTTTTTTTTTTTTTTTTTTTTTTTTTTTGGAATAACTGTGCCCAGACCATTGCTCGAACATAATACAGGGTCCGCCATCTAACGTTTTTTTTTCAACTAGTGCTTATTTCGTGAATGGTAACACTTAGCACATGTCTGATTCGACAGATACTTAGTTTTATCCTTCCGCTGAACGAATATGGTTGTGTATACGCTTGAACAACGCTGGGAAATATTGCCTGCGATCGACTTACAGATTATTGCCGATTTTGCCAAAAAAATCATCTTTTCAGATGAAGCTCATTTTGATCTAGGCGGGTATGTAAACAAGCAAAATTGTCGCATTTGGGGCACAGAAAACCCGCACGCATACATTGAAAAGCCGATGCACCCAAAACGAGTCACTGTTTGGTGCGGATTTTGGTCCAGAGTCATAATTGGGCAATTTTTCTTCGAAAATGAGCAAGGAGTGGCCGTTACAGTCAATGGCCATCATTATCGGGCCATGTTGAACGAATTTTTGTTCACAAAAATTGAAGAGGAGGATATTGGCAACATTTGCTTTCAACAGGACGGCGCTACATGCCACACAGCCGAAGCTACACTCGATGTTTTGCGCCCTGTTTTTGAAGATCGCATTATCAGCCGCAGAGCTGATGTCGTTTGACCACCTCGGAGCTGCGATTTGACACAGTTGGACTATTATTTGTGGGGTGCCCTCAAAGATAAGTGTTACGCCGACAAGCCAGAGACAATTGACGCTTTAAAGGACAATATTCGTGAAGCCATTGGTGAAATACAGCTGCACACAATCGATAATGTGCTTAAAAATTGGACCGATCGTGTAGGCTACTGCATGGCCAGCCGAGGCAGCCATTTGATTGAAATTATTTTCCATTATTAACTGGAAGGATTGTACATTCAAATAAAAAAAGAAATTTGAGAAAATATTCAGTAGTTTTTTATTTTGCATTTTAAAAAAAAAAAGTTATTTGGCGGACCCTTTATTTTCATTTGTTCGTTAGTTCGTTCGTTGAAAAAATTCTGCGAACGAACGAACAAAATTTTAATTTCGATTTTCTACGAACGAACGATCAACTATTTTCCGCGAACGAACAAAGGAACATTTATTTTCTGCGAACGAACTAACGAACATCTATTATCTACGAAACGAACGATCGAAAAAATATACGTTTGGTGCAACGAATTTGCAACGAAACGCTTATATACTTCACTATGTACGTGGCCTAATGCGCAAATTTACTGTTATAAATCACTCGGATTTATAAGTTATACGTATATGTAGGTCTGTGCGAGTAGTAAAAAAAACACAAAAACTGCAAAACTGTTGAAAATAGTTTATATCGGCCGTAACTGAACTCCTAGAGGGGTAAATATATTAGATGGTTCTATTATTTTTTGCCCTTTCACATTTCTTCCGAACACACTTACCCCCTATCTGCCACCCTTCTTTGGATCCCAATACAAAAAACAGAAAAACTGTCGTATATAGTTAACATCGCCCGTAGCTGAACTCTTTCTAATATTGCTCCAAAAGAGCTTTAAAAAAAGCTTTTGTCTCGCAGCGAAAAATAAATAAAAAATGGTCGTATTTTGTTAGCTTTGCGTACAACCTTTTAAGCATTGAATGGAGGTTACAAAGAGAGAGGTTTTTTCTGGTAAGGATAAGTATTAAAAAATTGTATGGTTATGCTCTCTCAATTTTAGTTAATTATTTAAATAAGAATTGGCAAATTAAGATAGCATATGTTGTAATTTTAGACCATAGCTATCCAAGAAAAAAAATTATTCAAATAGTGCCTGCCGTTTTCCACCTCTGCGCCGCCAACATACGTGAGAGTCCTTTAATATAATTTATTATTTATTTTTCGCTGCGAGACCACAGCTTTTTTAAAGCTCTTTTTGAGCAAGATTAGAAAAAGTCAACAAAGTTTACAAAAATAGAGACAGCAACATGAACTGTGTGCGGTACCAATGTTGCCACATTTTTTAATGCAAAAATCCCACTTTTATAAAACCAGCGAAAAAAAATTCGCTACACAAATTTTTAAGTTTTAAAGAAAGACATAATTAATTTTAAAATAATTGGGCTTTGGTTTTAAATTCAGCTATTTTTAGTGCTTATTGCCAGATCCTTGCACGAACGTTCATTCGTAGAAAAAAATAAAAATTTTTTGTTCGTTCGTTCGTTCGTAGAGAAGTAAAATAAATATTTTGTTCGTTCGTTTACGTTTACTGACAACCAGTCGATATTGCTCATTTTCTTCAATCACATCAGAAATGAAAATTTATTTCATTAAGAAATAAAAATAATTACGAAATGAATCGCAGAAACATTTGACGAAATATGAACTATATTATGCGTCATCTTGGCAAAGATATCTTTTTTACTTTCCACGTAACAGAACATTTTTCGTTATAACTTCTTCTTAATAAGTTTTACAAGAGAAAGACATATTTCAAGTTGTTTTGGATGGTGTTAGAATACAACTATGATATTTCAAAATAAGTGGCATATTTCGATACTTTGAAAGAGGTGGAGCATTTCCTCATGCATGTTAAAAACTTAAAATGTATCTCCTAATGAATCGGTTTTAGTTACGACGATATTTTCTAAAATATTTGCTACCTATATTATAATTGGTATGATATAAAAACTTATACACATCTATATTAATAAAAATCATTTTCTGTTTGTTTGTTTGTTTGACTTTTATACAAATCTAAACGGCTGAACGGATTTCGCTCAGATTTAAAACGCTTATTACTTCCGTGCTACATTAGGTTATTGCGTAAATAGTTGTAACCACACCCGCTTTAGCTCCCAAATCAATAAAAATGCAATATTCCCGATTGTTTGATACTAAAATTTGGTAATTAAGTTTGTACTTTCGGCAATTGTACAAAAAATGGGCTTCCACGACCTCTTTTTCCGCCCACAAATCAATGAAAATGGTATATCTCGGACGATTATAGTCGTGCAAGACTGAAATTTGATAGTTAAGTTTGTATGCTTATCGTCGGCAACTGTACTAAAAAAAAGGTGTGGTACACTATAATTACACCCACTTTTAATAAATCATTACGACTCCAAAACTTTTCTGCTGATTTTGCTGAAATTTTGGCAGTAAATTGTTTCCGAGCACGAGATAGTTTACGGGAAAATTGTTTGCCACACCCCCTTGCACCGCCCAGAAATATAAAAAGTATGGTTGATGGAAAGTTCGTGGCGAAGCCGCGGACAACTACGTCCTGCCAGTAAATAATAAATTGTATCTTGTTAGCTTTGCGCACAACCTGTTCAGCATTGACTGGAGCTTACAAAGAGAGAGCTTTTTTCTGGTGAGGGTAAGAATAAAGAAATTGTATGATTATGCTTTCTTGATTTTAGTTAATTATTTAAATAATAATTGGAAAATTTATATAGCCTTTATTATAATTTTGGATTATTCAAATAGCGCCTGCCGTTTTCCACCTCTGCGCGGCCAAACATACGTGAGTCTCCTTTTGTATAATAGTATAGGTAAAAGGCAAGACTATATATTATTAAATTAAATTAATTTTGTTAATAACAAATTCAACGCCACACATTCGCCACATGAATACAAATGCTTTGATGTTGGCGCTTCTGATTAACAGTCTGATTATATTAGCGCCGACCTTAAAAGCTTTCGTATTCATCAAGAAATTAATATATTTATGATAATAAAACTTATAAGAAAAAAATTAAGAGTTCATATATAATAATAACTTTAAATAAATTATCAAATATGACCAAGAAATTAAAAGGAAAAGTATTTTTAAAATTATTTTTTACTTTGTAGTGATTTTGTAGTCGGTTGTTTTTTTTTTTAAAATTTTTTTTAAAGAACATTATGTGTATTTGAAACTGCATTACTTTGCGTTTTGCATTTGGAATGTGAAGGGCTGTTGAGCTTTAAAAATAGTGAAATGTCTGAAACACGTAAGCGTATTAATTTTGGTGAACAATCAAAAGCTTTGAAAAATTCATAAAATAGGCTGAAGGAAATAATGTAGAACACACCAATCAATTTTGTACAGAAGTTTGCTGCAAAAAGCTTGTGAATTAAATGCTCATTGTCCGCAAAAACTAATGTATACTCGAGATTTTTTTGATTAAAAAATAAACAAATTGATAGGTTTTGTTTTTTTTTTTAATTGTATTAATTATATTTAATTTTATTAATAATTTTATATATATAAACTTATGTGCATGTAATTATATGGTTGGTGAATGAATAAACTTTGTAATTTGATAAAAATGTGATATACCGAACGACACTCGAAATTTAATTTTTTGTTATATTGGAGCACCACTGTAATCAAAAAAAAAAATATTTTTGATCGAAAAAAGAAGTCAAATTTTAACTGTTATTTGAAATCGAAATAAAATCGGTCAAAAATTAACGATTATTTTTCTGACTTTTTAAAAAAAATCTGAAAAATTAAAATCGCTTAAGATTATTACCAAGCAGTGAGGCGAGCGCACCATTAGCGCATCTGAAACGCTGCAAAAAAACAGAGCACTTCATTCTTTTGGCATAAATCAAATACGTACATAAATACTTAAAATTTTTAAAACAAACAAAAAACAATCACCCAGTCACGGGTTTGAACCCGGGCATCTCGCTTACAAAGCAATCACCCCAACCGGTATGCCATGGCCGACACAATTTAGGTGTAAAATTTGGTTCATAATAACAGAATATATTATAAGCAAATTTTTAAAACAAAACAAAAACGAGAAATAATCGTCGCTAGCCAGGTTTGAACCCGGGCATTTCGATTACAAGGCAAACACGTCAACAGTTGTCACATCTCAATTGAAAACTTTTTTCTTAATAACAAATAACAGTGAGTTTGATAAAATCAAATCAAATGTTGTTTATTCACGTGAAACGATTGGATGAATTTTGAAGGTTTTTGAAATTAATTTTTTTTTTTTGACGTTAATATCTAATATTTTCTTTTCAAGTGCAACGTTATCGTTAGGGAAAGTGCTACAAATATAGCGCTATACAAACAGCACTACTTGGAAGGAGAATGAAGCGCTCTTTATTTGCATACAAGCAATGCGCATTGAAATTTTTGCTGGGTAGCTTACAAGTATCACACTGCTATATTCAAATATCGAATATATAATTCTTTCCGTCTGAATTTTTGAATACAAATTTCAAAAATACATGTTATTTTCGGACCAGTGACAAGACGAGACGACTTTTTGTCGATAATTTAATAGTAGCTCTAACTTGGTCTTCTTTTTCCTGTCAAACTGAAATTTCGTTGTTGAAATAATTTGAATTTGATGCAAAATAGCATTTATTTGTTATCATGTAATTCATTGCTGATAGAAGTTCAAGCGATGCAATTGATGAAGAACTGAAGCAATGCCTTATTAGAGATAGAAAAATTATAAGGCAAAATTTGGACACATTTAACCTGTCCAATAGCTAGTAAGTTTATAATTTTAATATTTTGGGTCATGATATTCCTCATTAACATTTTATTTTACAACAGGTTTCAAAGTTATTTTCGAATGAATAAAGAAGTATTCAAATATGTGCTTCAAACAGTTAAGACGAAAATGAAGAGTAACGTTCGGTCAACATCAATTTCCAAGACATGCAAGTTGGCTACAGCGCACAGTGGGGTGAAATCGCCAAAAAAAGAGATTAATTCACCTAGAAGTTTGAGGGAACTTTGGACTTTTTTTTTAGTTAGAATGGATCCAAATAAGAAAAAATATTCTGTCCGTTCGTCCGTCTGTCCGTTTGTCCGTCTGTCCGTTTGTCCATCTGTCGACATGATTACAGTCGTAGTTCTGAAGCTATTGTCCTGAAATAAAATATTTAAGCTTGAATCAAAAAACTAAAGATCAAGTTTGAAAATGAGCCAAATAGGATGAAAACCACGCCTACCTCCCCTACAAAGTGATTTTATTAAAACAGTAAAATCTCCATAAATTCCATTAAACTTAATATTTGAAATTGAAATTTTCAAATTCATGTCTATTCTGAGTATAAAATTCAACCAAATCGAAAGAAAACCACACGTGCCTCCCATAAAAAGTGATCGTAAATGTATTAAAAAGTTTTTTTAGTATGCACTTTGAGTTTGAAATTTGGCACAATCCAATGAAGATTTCACCTCCCATACAAAATGACGTCATCTAAATAGTAAAACCTTCATAAATTCCGCAAAATTTAATTCACTGCTTAATATAAATAACTTCAGTAACTAAAATGTATACTGAATGTGAAATTTGAAGAAGTTGTAAGAAAACCACGTTCATGCTAAGTAACGTCATCCACATAATAAAACCTTCAAAACTTCAGCCCAGTCGAAAGCAATTCCTAACTATTTTTTTTTTTGTAAACAAAATTCATTAAAATATTACTAGTGATAAATTTCTTTGAAATATTATTACATTGAAAAAATTGTGACTATTTTCCCAATTTATTTAATCAAAGTGATTAGCGCAAAAACGCGCAACTTTTTATTATTGCTGAATATGGAAGCTCTTATGTTCAAGTTCAATACGAAATTTTAATTTTCGCGTTTTTTTTTCATTGTGCGTTTTGAAAAAATCGCCTGGCAGTATTACCATCGTTTAAATCACTCAAATTGCTTAGACAGTTAAACTAGTGACATATTCGTATTAACAAAGCAACTAAGATACCGAAAATACTAGCTAAGATAGTCCTTCGCAAAAATTCTCAAATATTTTCTTTTTGGAAATGCAAAACAAGAGTATAATGATTATATTAAAAAAAAAAATTGGTTGCGCAAGCCTGAAACAAAACTATTTGTCTTCCGATTCATAAGAAACACCCAAATTTCAAAGCTTTTGGAAAAAAAAATAGTATATTTGCGGACGTTTTTAAACTATTTTTTTTTTAATTAACATTCAACCTGAAGTTGAAGGCTCCATACTACAATTTCTTTCGTGTGCACAAATTTTTAATAAAATTTCACTCTAAAATACAGCCTTTATTCGTTTTTTTACTACACGCACACAACAACGCACGATCGAGTAATTTATAAAGAACGGAGCGGGAAAACGGAACGTCAAAAATGCTTTTTTCTTTCGATTAAAGATGAAGAATGTTATCCTTTTTTGAATTAATATACACTTTTCGATCATTTTATCCTTTTGTGCAGCGTTGCGGTTTTTGGCGCTGGGCTTGTATCACTTAAGTGTTGGAATGGACTTCCACCTCGGACTGGCTGAACAAACCGTTAGTACAGTTCTAACGGAAACGCTTGACGTTTTGGGAGCTGTCCTCTGCCTGCACTGGACAATATTTCATATAACTATAACTGAAAGAAACTAATAAAAAATTGGCATTTTATGAGAAAACACGGTTTCCTGGTGTAGTGGAATGCATAGATGGGACCCACATAAAGATTTTGGCTCCAAAGAAGAGAGAGCAAAATATTTTTTACAACAATAAACGATATTTCAGTTTAAATGCTATGATTGTAAATATTGATAATCTGTTTCGCTGAAGCATTTCGCTGGCATTTATATGCCGCGGACATTTCGCATTCAACAATAAAAAAAAGCAGTAAGTATGTGTTGGTGTTGAATTTGTTATTAACCCTCAGGGTACTAACTGGGTTGCCGTAACCCAGACAGATTTTAAAAATCGCGCCATTTCAAGCAAAGTGAATGGTGGGGGTCAGGAGGGGAGGGGGGAATCTTTTTGGTAGCATCTGTGTATCACGTGAGTGGCAGCCACAGCCTGCCTTTGGTGCTCAAGTTGTACGAGTTAGAAAGTTGGCTTCGGGTATTTCTCACCCAGTTAGTAATGATCCAGTTAGTTACAAAATCCGTGTTTTCGGGAAACAGACAAATTTGTTTTTTTTTTAATTTGGCTGGAGTACAGTGTTCTTTTTCTTGTTGCGAAAGAACAACCAATTAAGAGCACATCTTCCTTTCTCTTTCTCTTTGTACTAAATAATAACTGTATTAAATGAACATTAACACTTCTTAGGCTTAAGACTTATTTTGTGAAATATTTAATTCTCAGTTCTTCATAAATAACTGAACACAACAGTTCTGGTATGTACAGTTTACTATTTTTTTATATTTTTATTTTTTTATTAATTAAAAATTTATTGTTGTGTATCATACTCTTAAAATTATGCTCTATGCTTATGCAGCATACTAGCAAAACGTGTCCGTGCATGCATATTATTTTTCGAAGAGTTGTGCCGTGCACGTTCTCTCCCTTGCATCTACCTTCTTTATTCTACCATGCTCTCAAGAAGGTATCCAAATTTTTATTTGTCATTGCAAGGGTTTCTTATAAAAATGATAACGCGGCGTAAAATTCGTAGCGTGGCCGATCTTGAACGCCTATACGAAGAAAGCGAGGGACAATGAATGTTGTGTTTAATGTAAACACCTGCCGTGTAGGCTTAAGTTTACATGTTCCATAACATTGGGACCGAGATATTGCGTCGGTCGACGCCCCTTTGAGGATTCAAAGGTACCAAATTAGCTCCATGTTGTGATGACATTTCGCAACCCTTGGTAGGGGTGGAGACGAAGAAAGCGAGGATGATAGTGTGAGTGAACATGGCAGCGACACCGATGACGTCAGCGTAAACGAAGAAGATGAAAGTTCACATGCTTTGGAAACTGACGCCGATAAAGAAGAAGCTGATGAAGAGGCAGTGGAAGGGGAAGAGCATACAACTGCCGACACAACAGGTCCTCTCCCCTCAAGCGAGGCCGTCCAGCATACCTACACTCTAAAATCGGACATAAATGGGCTCTCTCTGCGCCGGAGCAGAGGGGGAGAATATCACAAAATTCATATGAGCCTGCGGTAACAGGGAATGCACTGAACGCAAAAAATCCACTTGAAGCATGGAGTGTCTTATTTTCCGATGAAATAGTTGATATTATTATAAAGCACACCAATGAAGAACTAAATAGATGGCTGGATACGATTAAAAAAAAAATAATGGAACTGTTAATGCATCACTCCACAAACCGGTAGATGTCGTTCAATTAAAGGCTGTTTTTGGATTGTTATATTATGCTGGTATTCATAAAATGAGTAAATCTCTATCAATTGGTGGAGCGTTCATAGCATGCCTTTATTCAGATTGACTATGTTAAGAAACCGCTTCGCATTTATACAACATTGTTTAAGCTTTGGCGATAAAAATACGCGAGCTGAAAGGAAAGTAAATGATCGTTTTACACACATACGAGAAATTTGGGATTTGTTTATAAAAAACTGCACTGAGAATTATGTACCTGGCACTGATACTACTATTGATGAACAGTTACTTTCCTTTCGAGGTGGTTGTATGTTCAAACAGTACATACCTTCAAAACCAGATAAATACGGTTTATAAATTTTATCTCTCAACGATGCGGCTACACGTTATATGATAAATGCAATTCCTTACTGTGGAGCTGAAACCGCTCATTTACAAAGTGAATTCGTTCCAAGTTTGTCGATGATAGGAACAATTAAAAAAAATAAATGGGAAATACCAGCTGAATTAAAAAAGTGCCGAAAGATACACCGAACATACGATTTTGCTATTTAGATAAAAACACTTTGCTGTCATATAACCCTAAAAAGAACAAGATTGTATTAGTTGTATCTTCTATTCATCAAACGGGCAAAGTTAATGAAGAATTAGGAAAGCCGGAAATTATTGAGTTTTATAATAAAACAAAGGGTGGCACAGATTCTTTCGATTTCAAATGTCACCAGTACAGTACCGCTAGAAAAACTTTGAGGTGGCCTCTTAGATAGTTTTATGGCATGTTGGATCAAGCTAGTGTAAATTCTTTTATGCTTTACAATTTAAATCAAACTAACACTCCAATGAAAAGAATTGATTATGGAATGGAACTTGCGATGCGATGATAAACCTGCGCTAGTTGCTAGATTAGCTAACCCTACGTTGCGAATATGACTGCGCAGTATGATTGAAGATTTTTTAGATGCGAAAGATTTACCAGAGGAACTGGACATAAGACATGAGTTTGTTGATAACAAAATGGCGAAACAAAAGCGCTGCAACGTGCGTCCGAGTTCTCTTGACCGTAAAACCTTCTACAAGTGCCTCAAATGTGAAAAGGCTATGTGCAGAGAGATTGTAGCTAAAATATGATGCGAGTGTGGAAATAAAGTACGATTTTCTTTTTTATATTTTTATCAATAAAACTTTAATTTACCAATCAAATTTGTAATTTATTTATATTATAGTTGTGCCTTGTTACGATAAATCAAGCATGGAACGTTTTATCGCTATGCCCAAAAACGGGTATTTTCAAAGTTAAAAAACATGTAGTTTTTGAAATAGACCACAAAACTAATTCGGCCATTTTAAAATGCAACTTTTTATCTTTTAAATGCAATAAGAAACATTTCGATATCTTTTTTTTCACAAAGTTGTGCTATATAAAAAAAGTGGATGCTATATAAAAGAGTTCATGAACATTTTTTTCAAATTGTTCAAATTTTTTAATGTATCTTTGTTTAAACAAATAATCCAATAAATCTATTAACACACATCTATTTGTGACAAAATTTCCTATCGATTGAAAAAAAACAAGCGTTTCAATTGGCCAACTACAACCCAAGATACAGCAAATTTAAGTTGCCGGGTTAGGCTAACCCATGTTAGTATTGAGCTTGACTTTTTTATAGTTGATACCCTGAAGGTTAAGCAAATTTATTTAGGTTATTAAGGGTTTTTTTCTCCACACAAAAAATTTTGGCTCTACACCAAAATCTCGCGTGTAGAATTATATGCCCAAAAAATTTCGTTCCTACAGCATACTAAGCTTAAGTATTGACAATTTTATTCCAAAATTTTCTTTTACACGGTTAAAAATCTTGGAGTAATTTTTAAACCAGTGAAATAATGTATTTTTTAAACCATTTTTTATTAGAATTAATACTTTTCAAAATACTAAACATTTTTTTAGTCAAAGCTGTACTCAAATTTAATAAAGATGGAATAGAATTAGAACTTTAGTACCTATGGTTTAAAATTTAATACAAAATGACTAAAAAGTAATACAATCCGTTTCAGAAACTAGTACAATTGGAATAGATTTTGAATTCAGTTTGCCATGATATTAGCTTTAATATTATATTTTAATTCATGCTGTATTACATTTCAATACTTTTTGTCTAAATTCTTTAGATTGTTAAGATTTAAAAGTCTTATGTTTTTATATTATTACTTTTGATCTTATTACTTTTTCGGTTAACAAAGCTTTATCATACAATTTTTTTGTAACATTTTTTATTTGATTATGGCGCACATGCAACGCTTACTACTTTCATTTCAATGATGACGTGAGTTCGAATCCTACAATAGGAGTTTGTTTAAAAATTATAGTATAAAAGAAAATAACTTTTAAAAAAAAAAATAAAACCGACTACAGAATCACTACAGAGTAAAATATAATTTTAAAACTGTCCCTTTAATTTCTTGGTCATATTTGACAATTTATTTAAACATATTATTGCATTGGAAAACTTTTTATTTTAATTTTTTTCTAATTTGTTTTTGTTTTTTAAGGTCGGCGCTAATATAATCAGACTTTTAATCAGAAGCACCAACTTCAAAGCTTTTGTATTCATAAAGAAATTAATATTTTTTTTAAAAATAAAACTAATTTGAAAAAAAATTAATGTAAAAATTTTTCCAATGCAATAATATGTGTAAATAAATTGTCATATATGACCAAGAAATTAAAGGAAAAATTTTAAAATTATATTTTACTTTGTAGTGATTTTGTGGTCGGTTTTTTTTTTTTTAAGTTTTTATTTCTCCCTTTTTAGAGAATATGATAAATTTTCGGAAAAGTGCATAAACTACAAATATACCATTGTTCTTAAAAATGTATTCTATTAAAATCTGAAAGTTTGTAGGTTGTTTCAAATATCTGTCTCTTAAATTTAAATTAGATGTCACGTGTTTTGAAAGAATTATACCCATTCTTGAAACGAGTTTTATTACCATAGTGTCAATATTATTCGAGATATATTGTTTTTCTTATATTGCCACGCCTCTTTGTTAAATAAGCGCCCACTTTCTAGAGCGTTTTTGTAAAAATTATGCCTACCCCTTTACTTCATTTTAGTACCCCAGCGACAATATTAACTGAGATAGTGCTTATCTAGTATTGCCACGCCCAATTGTCAAATAACGTCTACTTTATTGACCGTAATTTTTAAAAATTCTGCCTACCCCTGTACTAAAATAAATTTCAATGTCCTAGTGTCAATATTATTCGAGATACACTGTTTTTCTGATGCCACGCCCAGTAGTCGAACACCGCCCACTTTATTGAACGTAAATTGTACTAATAATACCTGCCCTTATACCAAATTGCAGTAGCATAGTATCAATATTATTCGAGATACACACTTTTTCTAATATTGCCACGCCCATTTGTCAAATAATGCCCATTTTCTTGACCGTCATTTGTATTAACTGTGTCTACCCCTACATTAAATTGCATTACCCTTGTGTCAATATTATTTCATATGCAGTGTTTTTCTTATATTGCCACGCAAATTTGTCGAATAACGCCCACTTTATTGATTACAATATGTAACAATAATGCCTATCTACCCCAATACTAAATTGCAGTGCTCTAGTCTCAAAACTATTCAAGATACACTGTTTTTCGAATATTGCCACGCCCATTTGTCAAATAACGCCCATTTTCTTGACGGTAATTTTTAATAATTGTGCCTACCCCTACACTAAATTGCAGTACCCTAGTGTCAATATTATTCGAGATGCAGTGGTATCTAGTATTGCGAGATCTAGTATTGCCACGCCCAGTTCTCGAATACCGCCAACTTTTGTACAGGCACCTCCATGCTTATGATATCTATCTGCTCTCCAAAAATTAGGGCAATCAGGCATATGGTTTAGGAGTTATCGATGTACATACATTTAAAAAAAAATAAAAAAAAAAATAATAAAAAAATAAAAAAATAAAAAAATCAGAGAAACCGACGAACTTGAGAATCTCCTCCTTTTTGAAGTCAGTTAAGAAAGTAAATTGTGTAAAATTGTGCATGGATAAATAAATGATAAGTCACAATTTTTTTCAAGTTTTCATTCATCAAAACTTTAAATGCATTTTTTTAGAAACTACGTTTTTTGAGTTTGCGTAGTATCTAACTCAAACAAAAATTGTGATAGCTTCTTAAAATTTTGGCTGCAGTTTTATAATATTATTGTCTTGCATATAGATGTAATTAATTTTATAAAATAATGTCAACAAAACTGATTTATTGTAAAAAACTTGTGCAAAAAATGGACATTCATAATTATTAATTATAATCAATTCATAATTTTTTTAATTTTTTCGTAATTCGAACACATCATTATGGAAAATAAACATTTAAAATAGAATTTTTTATTTTGGCCTGTTTCAGGTGAACGCCTGTTTCTTCTAAAAAAAAAAACAAAAACGAAATGACCATTTCAGTCCGTGAAAGGACTTTGACCGAGCTTCTTATAATCAATTGTGCTGTGTGTGTTGTGAAATGTTTCAACACAAATTTCAACACACCTACCAGCTTTATAACGACTCCGAACGGCTTATGTTCTCAAGAAGCTTTTCATGGCAGTTTTTTACTCTCTGAGGTTTGCCATTGCCTGCGAGAGGTGACGGGCGAACAGAAAAATTAATTCAATCGAAAAAACTTTCTGTGTCAGATGGGGGATGCGAACCTGGGTTCTCTGGCGTATGAGCCACACACTCTATCCTACCCTCAATAATAGTTTAATTAACAAATTTAATAATAGCAATAAACGATAATTTAATAATTTAATTTAAAACTACTTTTAGCCACTAAGGTTCAACACATTTTATGCGTTTATTTTAGCTTTTAATATTTTTAATGTCCATTTCTTTTTGAAATAACTGCTCCATCTTTAATTTTTTTCTTTTAAGCAATTTCAATTTCTCTTCTTCGATTTTTCTGGTATCTTTCAAAGTATTTTTTGGATCATTGTGCTAGAAACCTCATTGAACACTTTTTCTGGTATATTGTTGCACATTTTTAGCAAACAATCTCGATTATTTTGTTTGCTTTTCTTTGTTCTTTGGAATTTTTTTTCTGGCGGCAGTTGATGCTCTCGATCCTCCATTTGATGCCGCACATATATTTCTTGCACTTCCTTGCAGCACAAATTCGTCCTCTTGTTCGAGTAAAAATTCACTCGGATCACATGCATTGGGTGTAACGTGTATTTCCTCCTCACGCTCTTGAAACAAAGATTCGGGCTCTTGCACCACAAGTCCGGGCTCTTGCATTCCACACACTTAACCATCAGGACTTAACTGTTTTCGAAATTGTATTAAATTAGAAACTTCTTATTCCAATGGGAAAGTTGTAGCTGCTTATATCTTCCACCGCCAGTTGCATTGCATTCTGCAGTGTTTAATGCCATTTTTTTCTTCACTTTAAATTTTTAGTCTCTCCAGACCTACAATAAATCAAAGAAAAATTGGTTATAGTGTTTCTCCAGCATTAAAACTGGTTTTGTTCCTTACCTATTGCCAACCATCACTGTTCCTATGCGGTGGACCAAAAGCATTTCATTGGTTGCTTATTTCCTCATATTTTTTATTAAATTAGCTGGGACTGTTCCTCTGCTTAATCCTTTCGCTAAGGTTGGATTCTTTTCTAACGCTCGAACTAAATGTTCAAACTGAATGACGTTCGTAATTTTCAATTTTTTTTTTCCATTTTCAATTGAAATAATTCTTAAAATTAACAAATAACAAATAAAAACATGAAATAATGAACCAAAACCGCAACACTTTGCTTCAAGTCGTCGCAACTCGTGCAGGAAAAACTCAACAACTTCAGTTGAGGCATGTCGACACGACATGTTTTTCAAGACGACTTAGCGAGTACCGCATACTCATCGTCAGCTATCAAAATTTATCGGTATCGACCTCGGTAGTACCAATTTTAAGACGACGAAAGAAGACGACGACGACAACTGTCGACGACAACTCATATAGTAGGGCCGATTATTTCTAAGAAATGACGTCACAGAGAGAAACAAATTTTCTTTTTAAAAGACTAATACTTTTTTAAAAATATACAAAAATGTTTATATCAATATCTTAAAAAGTTATTTTGTAATACTCTCATAAAACACATCTAAATATTTCAAATGGATATAAGTCCTCTTAAGGACTATGAGAATATTCGAGTTCAACGTTCAGAAAGTTTAACTATTTTAATCTACTTAAAGATTATGACTCTTGGTTATACTCGTATGCATTAGAAATTTTATTTTTTAAAGGGCATAAATGTCTCACCCAATTGTATAATAATTCACTGTTTGCAACTTTATGTATAAATTGAATTTTTTATTGTAAACATGCGCCGCTAGGGGGATTAAAGAGAAAATGTTTGTGGAGTCTTGACTACAAAAATTGTTGGTACACCTTAAGCTCCAACCTTCAGTTTTCCCATTAGTTTTTTGAGTTTTTCGGGTATTTGTTTTAAAGCAGCAATACAGGCAATATGTTATAAGAATCCTTTGAGAAATATAGAATATTTTTTTCAAAAACAATGCTCTTCAAAAAATAATGAAATGGCTATATCCACAACAAAACCATACCACAACAGAGTGATATAGCAGTAGTGTAGAAGGGGATCATTCCCCATGGGGGCATATACGCCACCCCTACTTTTTCCTAAATTAGCAACACTATTAAATCGAAATAAGCACCATTTTATGCAAATATCGAAATATCCACACCTATAAAAATGACATTTCAACACCGAGCGTGATTGCGACGAAGTGTGCTTTTGTATTCTTTGGTGTGCTGCGAAAACATATTTGGGTGAGTAAATTTATTTTTAAAAATTTTGATACTTGTAGTTGTTTTTTTTTAACGTTAAATTTAATTGTAAATGAATAAAATTAATTTTTCTTTCTTTGTTTCTTTCCGAATATATTCTATTTACGACTTATTATCAAAAAATTCAAAGATTTATTTTGCGGAATATATACCCAATTGAGGTGGCGTATGTGCCCCATGGATGGGGCGATTTCGCCAGTTCGACTTCTTTTGCAAATTATAAAAAAATAAAAAGCAAAAACTATACTCGCCCTTAAAGACTAAAATATAAACGTTTATAAATATTAGCTTCAGACTGCAAAAGATTTTTTGGCAAAATTGGTTCGGTGAATTTTTTACAACAGTTTCAAAAAAGATGGCGAATAATCTTTTCTACCTTAGTAGAGTAGAACGAAATGTATGGAAGCAAAAAATCTTCATAGGCTTCAAATATTTTTAAAAACTACTCGTTAAAAAATAAATTTCTGCATCTTCAGTTTTTTTCTGCGACATAACTTTTGACTGCGCCCGAGGGTTTATATAAAGGGTGGTTAAATTTTAAGGGCCAATGTTGATTTTAAATAAAACACAAATTATTTAAGAAATTATTGTCATTTCTTTTTATTATGATAATATTGGTATAGTTCAAATATGTATGGAACAAAATATCGACCAAATGGCCGCCGCGACCTCGGCGGCACACCTCCATCCGATGGTCAAAATTTGCGTTGACGCTGAGGCATAAGTGAAGTTCTATGCCGTTAATGTGCCGAATTATCTCATCCTTTAGCTCTTTAATTGTTACTGGCTTATCGACGTACACCTTTTCTTTCAAATAACCCCAAAGAAAGAAGTCCAACGGTGTCAAATCACATGATATTGGCGGCCAGTTGACATCGCCACTACTTGATATAACACGGCCATTGAATTTGTCGCGCAAAAGAGCCATTGTTTCGTTAGCTGTGTGGCAAGTGGCACCGTCCTGTTGAAACCACATATCGTCCACATTCTTATCTTCCAATTCAGGCCATAAAAAGTTCGTTATCATCTCACAATAGCGAACACCATTCACAGTAACTGCCTGACCGGCCTCATTTTGGAAAAAATACGGCCCGATGATGCCGCCAGCCCATAAACCGCACCAAACAGTCACTCTTTGTGGGGGCATTGGTTTTTCGACAATCACTCTTGGATTATCATTCGCCCAAATACGGCAATTCTGCTTATTGACGAATCCACTGAGGCGAAAATGTGCCTCATCACTGAAGATGATTTTCTTCGAAAATTAATCATCCACTGTTGCCATTTTTTGCCACCATTCTGACCATTGATGACGCTTGAAATGGTCAAGAGGCTTTAGTTCTTGAGTCAATTGCACCTATTAAGCGTGTAAATGCAAGTCTTTATGCATAATGTTTATCAACGACGAGCGTGAGAGGTGTAATTGTTGGGCACGACGACGAGTTGAGGTGGACGGCTCTTCAGCCACACTATCGCGAACAGCAGCAATATTTTCTGCAGTACGAGCTGTACGAGCATGCACTGGTGTTTTCACATCTCCTACAGACCCAGTTTTTTTTTTCTGAAATCCAAAATAAATAGGAGCTTATTTTTTTAATGAAAACCTCTTCGTAAAAGCATAGATAACAACTTGTCAAGAGTTCCATATGATACCTTGTAAGAACTAGTAGATATTCAGGTTCAATCAGATAATCAATTTTAAGGTAAAACAAACAGTTTCCATGCTATGCGAATAGATATATTTGAATAGCGCAAAGTAGAAATTTCGTTCCTTAATTTCATACATACATATAAAGAATCTGTTCGAAGTTAGTTTGATATTTCTACTTTGCGCTATTCAAACACATTTAGTCGCATAGCTTGTAAACTGTTTGTCAAATAACTGTTGTTCAGGTCATTTTTGTCCTGAGCATATTTTCTGTCCTACAAGGAGGAGCGGAGAAATAAGCGAATGACCGGTTTCGGTGGTTTTTGAATCTGAATATCTTCTAGAGCATACAAGGTATCATAGGGAACTCTTGAAATGGTGTTATTTATGCTTTTTTGAAGAGGTTTGCATCACAAAAATTAACTCCTAATTTTTTTAGATTTCAGAAAAAAAAAATGACAATTAATGTTAATAAGGTAATGTCGCAGAATAATATTAAAGATGCAGAAATATATTTCTTAATCGCAGTTTTCAAAAATATATGAAGCCCATGAGATTAAAAATTCATTCCACTCTAAGCAGTACACTATAATTTTATATTTTATTGTGTTGTTTGAACATTTTTCAGTATTCTTCCTTGTTAATAAATAAGAGATAAAAAAAGTTTTTATATAATTCTTACCAGATTGTAAGTAAATGACTCGAAAGTCAAGAAATTTTGCTTTAGAATCCTATAGGGGTAATAATAATTAATAATTACATTAATAATAATAACATAATTTTCACAATTTACAGTAATACTGTCTAAGTAAATACTTTTTTAGATCTATATTTTTAAATTTTACACTACCTTCTCTAGTTTACGCAATGGCAACACTAAATAAAACTAGTATGTGTCAAAAAGTTATACGCGCCAGAAGTGAAAAAAAATGTTTACGAGGCGTAAACATTGATTATAGTTTTTTTATTATATAGAGACGTTTTACAACAGCTTTTCTTTAGAGTTATATTCACAGGTAAGTACAATTATCATTTAATTATATACTTTCGGTTTTCTTAGTAGAAATAATGCATATTATGCAGAAAACTAAAAAAGGGACGCGGGTGTCCCTACATATATGCATCAAAGGAAACTTTTGGTTCAAACTAATGGAGTTGTTTGGTTCAAACTAATACACCTCAACGCATATTGGGGCACCCTTGTCCCCTTCTTAAAAACACAAAAATATTCAGAACTTGTGCCTTATATACTACTTTTATATTAAGGTGGGACAAGACATTCGCGGCACAGAAACAGACATTTTTGTAAAAATTCATAACTCAGTCAAAAACAAACATTTTTCCAAATTTTTCCTATATTTTTGTAGAGAATTGAACAAATTACAAGAAAAAAGATTAAAAAAAATATATATTTTTCACACCAACATGATTTTATAGAGCACCAAACTGGCGGCAGAGAAAAAAAAGGGGCCTCGTGGTTGCAGCGCTGGGAGTTGCAAAAATTGTCCGATCTGGAAAATAAATGACTTTTTTAAAATCTTAAAAAATTGGTTATCGTATGACACGAGCTTTTTTTTTAAAATTTTTTTAAAATTTTTGGTGATGTTCCAAAATTGAAAGTGTTTTTTCGAAAAAAATATTGACTTTAAAAATTCATAAAAAATCGAAAAAAAATTTAAAAAAACGCTCGTGTCATACCATAGCGAATCAAGTTTAAGAAAATACAAAAAAAAATTTCGTCAAAAAATTAACCCGCTACTGCCGCAACCAGTACGAAAAACATGGTTTCGAGATAAACGCGTTCAAAATTTTTTTTAAATTGTTGGTGATGTTCCAAAATTGTAAGTGTTTTTTCGAAAAAAATATTGACTTTAAAAATTCATAAAAAATCGAAAAAAAATTTAAAAAAACGCTCGTGTCATACCATAGCGAATCAAGTTTAAAAAAATACAAAAAAAAATTTCGTCAAAAAATTAACCCGCTAGTGCCGCAACCAGTACGAAAAACATGGTTTCGAGATAAACGCGTTCAAAGTTTGTGAACAAAGAAAAAAAAGGTTACCTTCAATCTGCCATGCCTGCTTCGTACTGTATGCCTTCGTTATCTTGTGTTATGCTGTTTCTTATAGTTTTTTCCAATCGTTTAGCAATTCGGACTACACCCTTCAAGTAGGTACGAAATAACAACCACCAAAAGTCAGGTAGCAATTAAAACAAGTATATACCAGCTGCCGTACGTAGGTAGCGCAAAAATTAAGAATGCGCTCTCACTAATCCGGCTGTAATTTTTGAACCCGTAGGAATTTTTCCATGAAATTTTTTTTCTTAGATTTCTTCGATTTCAAAAAACTGGCAATGTCATACAACCCCTTAAATTAGACCAAAATAAATATAGATACATTAGATATAAATAAACTAAATCATTTTTACTCTCTTGGATTACTTAAAAACGTGAAAGGGTTAACATTGAAAGAAATTACGCTTTTTGGGGAATGATGTTATAGGGAATGACGGTTGTCCCCATAAAAACTCCTTTTTTTCCCATATTTGAACTAGTTGCATTAGGAACATTTTTAAAATGGTTGCTTTCGTAATAGCCTTAAAATGGTTATTTTTTAATTAGTTTTTAAGTGAACATTTTAAAAGTGTAAGCATTTAGTGTACTGGAGCAAAGGTCCTAAAGACCTGGTTTGACCGATATTTTCCATCCACAAGATTTATTAAAGAATAAATTTATTGACTCTTGCGCAGCAAATTTTAATAAATAGCCAGAACGCGTTTTCGACCACATCGCGTTTTCAACTCAAACGCGTTTTCTACCACAACTCATATTCTGATCTGATTCCATTAAATATTTTTAAGCAATACGTTTCAAAACAAAAGCAAAGTGAACTGTTCTACACTGAACGCCTTTTGTACTTTATCAGAGCTACTTCAAACTGTGCTAGAAATGAACAAGTTCACGTTTTTAGTTGACTCCAAAATAACTTCTGGGAATATATTACAACTTTTTTTTTTTATTTTTCTTTTGTGTATTTTATTGTTTTCAACTCTCAGTAGTTGCCTGCTAGAAAATTAAAACTGCTCAAACAACAACTGTTACTATCAAGCAATGTTAGAGATCATAGAAGAGCGAAATATTTTGTTGGTCTCGCCAGTCTCTCTAACAATTTCGAACCAAAAGTCAAGAACACAAAAAAAAAACGCATAATTTTTAGAAAAAAGCCGTAAAGTAAAGTTATTATTTATTTCAAGTTTTTCGGTTTCTTGTAAACTAAAATCCAAAAATTAATCCTTGAATTTACGAGTGTAAAAATATAACAATCTTAAGGGAGTATACCTGGTTGGAAGGCTGTTTTTGGACCCTCTTTGAAAAACTTCTCATTTGAGAACGCAAAGAGTTATTTAAATTCTGTTTTTTATTGTATTAAGAACATATTAAATTAAATTAAAACATTTTTTTCCTTTGTACGATGGCTGTTCAAAAAGTTGTCGGCCTTCAAAGTTGGGAGTCGAAAAAAAAGGTATGCTGCTTGCGGCCCTGATAACTCAACTTCGGATCATCTGAAATAAAAAAAAAGGGGTTAGATTTAGTACATATGTAATTCTGGTCTCTACCTTAATCATAATTTTGCGATTACTTTTTACAAAATGGCGGTCATTGAAAAATGAAAAACTGATTTTGGGTCTTTTTTTTGTAGTTTGGTGTAGAAAAATTTAAAAAAATTGTTAAATACTGTGGTTCAGATAGGAACTAGAATGGTGACAATTCTGCATCGATTGCACTTGGTTTTATCAAAATCGGCTGAGTAGAACCGGAGAAAAGTGATTTCGAAGTTCAAAAACGTGATTTTGAAAAAACCAAAAGAAAATTTTAAAAATATAAAACATTTTTGTTTCTGTGATATACTGACATATATCAATCTGCAATGTCAGCCCCACAACGAACACCTTCTTCTTCTTCAAAAAATGAGGTCTCAGCGGATCTTTGTGCTCTTCGGGCAGTTCTACCTTCTTTTGATGCGGCCGGAGCTCTGGCTTCGGACCTTTTCAAACGTTCTTCGTTCCGAGACATGGCGAAATCCTATGGGACGTTGCCAATCGGGATGCCCATTAGGTTCATTATTTGAAGTATTGGCAAAAAACCTGCGTTAAATATGACAATTGCAATATAATTTTCAATCTCAATATTGCGTGCCCTCATCTCTTTCATGTTGGTTACCACGAAACTGGCGTTTCAAGGGTGTTTCTTTTATTTTTATTTCTATTACTTTTTCTATCCATTGTCTTTAGCACAAACAAAAATTTTTATCAAAACTGTACTTTTCAAAACTTAACTTAACAGTGCGAGTTAACATTGTCTCCAATGTAATACAATGTTGAACGATCGGCTACAGCAAGTGTTTGTTATTCTTAGCAATCCCACAGCCGGCTTATCTGCAAACTCAGCATCTTTTGGTACGTGACTTCCTCACGATATGAATACCCATAACTATAAACATACGAATACACATATTTATAAGCACATGAAACATACCCTGTAGGAAAATCAACTAATTTAAAAGTAGTTGATAAAGTAGTTTTTTGTCAACCACAACTAGTTGAAATTCTGACTTTTTTCCATAGAACGAACTAACTTATTTTGTATGGTGATGTCCGCTAAATAAGTCAATTGACTTTCGTCTGCATATATTTTCAACTACTTGTTAAATTAGTTACATTTAAATTATTTTTTTAATTGCTTTTAAATAACCAATTGAAAACTATTACTGATGGCCTAAAGTTAATAATATTTGATGAAATAACATGGTTAAATATATATAAACATGTAATCTAATAAAAATTTGCAATTAAAACATGTCAACATCAGAGTAGTTGCCGCCTTAATATAATTAAAAGTAGTTCATATACTGGTTTATTTTAAACTAGTTTTTTAATTAGTTGTTTTTAAAAACAAGTTAGTTTGTTCCTATAGGGTATATTCTTTTTAGCATACGAGTATAAGCACATGAAACACATATTCTTTTTAGCATATTTTAGCAAAGCATAGCTTTGAGATAGATTGCTTGATTCATTCTAATTCTTACTCTGGAGACATACAGTTCAATTAATAAATAATTTATAATAAGTAAAAAATATCTTGAAAAGTGGTTTTATTAATTTTTATTTAAAAGGCATAGCCTTAAAAGATAAAGAGAAAAACATCAAAGATTTTAACTGGAGGCCCCTGCAGCGAACATCAAATCAACGTTTGTTTACTAAGATCAACAAAATCTGCAGCAAACACCAAATCAACGTCAACGTTCACTGAGATCAACCAAAGTATTCTACAAGAAGAAGCGGTATAATAGTTTAAGTTATATATATTAAATTAGTGATAAGTGACAAAGTGATTATTAATATAAAACAGTTTGTTAAAAGCTTCATGAATAGACGATTAATTTTTGACAGTAATAGAGACTTAAGTAACGACATGTCTATCGGACCTGAAGAGGTAACACGGTTAATTGCCGTTGAATCGGAAAGAATTAGGGCACAATTTGAACGGTAGATAGCTCCCCTTAGATACTTACACCAACACAGCGTTCCTACAAGAACTGCTGTAACGGTAGATCCCACCGATACTGGAATCATGAAACTTGTTGAAGCCTTGCCCAATTTTGAGGGAAAAATAAATGAATACGCTACTTGGCGTAAAAGAGCCATAACGGCAATAAACACATTTTCAAATGCAAACAACTCACTAGCTAAGCAAGCCTATTTCACTGCGTTGGGTTTAATTCGTGGGAAAATAATAGGGCATGCAGAAGCTGTTTTGTCAAGTCATGCGACAGTGCTAAACTTTGAAGCTATTATAGAAAGATTGGACTTGACATATCAAGATAAACGTTCCAAGAGAACACTTATGCTAGAATTAGGTGCCGTAAAATGGGTAACCTAAGTCCCAGGGATTTTTATGATAAAATTAGTGTTTTACTTACACTAGTTACAAATAAAAATGTGATGACCCATGGTACAGACACAACTACAACTAGGGAAATGAATGAAGAGGCTAGGCAGGAAGCTTTAAAGGTATTTGTAAATGGCTTACCCCATGCTTTAAGCAATTTGCTAACGGGTATGAGCCCTCCTAATCTAGAAACAGCTGTAGTTTATGCTGAAGAATTATTACTAGATAAACCTTATCTTTCTCAGCTTAGACCTTTATATCGAAACATAGAAGCACCACCAAGAAATAATATTTCTAATAATTACTTCATGAATGGAAATCGCCATTTTAATAACGGCCAATACAATATGAATCCACAACCACAACACAACTTTCAAAAACCGTACGATAATAATATTTGGAAAGACGGAAACCCCTTTTACAATCCAAGACAGCAAACTGCTGCACTACATAATTCTTTTACTGGCCCTGAGCCAATGGACACTCTAAGCGGACTCTCTCGCCAATCAAATAATAAACCTGATAATCCATTTAAGCAAGAACCGAATACAACCCAAAGAAATTTTTTTAAAAGAGGGAACAATTTTTCTGGGCGCTTTCCTCAAAATAAAAATCAGATAATTAATAATTTAGAACAAATTAGTTTAGATGAGGAAGCTCCAATTGTACAAGAAAGTCTTAATTTTTTAGCATAAGACCAGATGTTCCGTATATAAATAAAATTGATCTAAGGACAAACAAAATTTTAAAAATTTTAATAGATACGGGAGCATCTGGGAATTATGTGAAACACAATGTATTTGGAAATCAAAGAAAGCTTGAAACGCCATACTACTTAAACTCAATTCATGGTAAAAGCTTTATAAATACTTACCAAAAAGTTAATTTATTTAAAACCGTGGCTGACTTTCATGAACTTGATGCATTAAACAATTTTGACGCTATTATTGGGATGTCATTGCTACATCAGATAGGCGGTAAAGTTGATTTACGAAATAAAAAATTGAGTCATAGACATGGTGAAGAGGATTTGTTTTTTGAACAGGTTAAAACGATTAATTCTGGAACAGAAAATTCTAAAATCAATAATATATTGAATAATCTTAATAAAGTTGATCCATCTGTATCAAATATAACTTTAAAAAAATTGGAGCAAATTATAGAAAGGTATCAAGGAGCCTTCACGAAGGATAAGAATTATCTTCCTTATAACACGAATATAAAATTTAAACTTAAGACCTTTAATACCGATCCAGTGTGGGTTAAACCTCACACGTTGCCTCAAAGTGTTGCTGAATTTGTCAACACGGAAATTAAAACATTATTGGAAAATAATGTGATTCGTCCCTCATATAGTCCTTATAATACACCAGCCTTGGTGGTTGGAAAGAAAGGTCCGGACGGTGAGACAAACGGCAAGTACCGAATGGTATTTGATTTTAAAAAGCTTAACAGTTTCACGGTAGCAGATAAATACCCAATTCCCGAGGCGTCGGTTACTCTGTCAAACTTGGGTAAAGCCAAGTATTTTTCAACCATAGATCTACAATCAGGTTTTCATCAAATCCTGGTAGACGAGAAAGATATTCACAAAACTGCATTTTCCATTAATAACGGAAAATACGAGTTTTTGCGTATGCCTTTCGGCGTGAAAAATGCTCCATCTGTGTTTCAGAGAGCGATTGACGACATTCTTCGTCCATATATAGGGAAATTTGCTCACGTTTATTTTGATGATGTTCTAATTTATTCCAACTCCGAAGAAGAACATTTGTCTCACATTGAAACAATTATAAAAGCTTTAACTGAGGCAAATATGAAAATTTCAATTGAGAAAAGTAAATATTTTCAATTGGAAGTAGAGTTTTTGGGTTATATTGTGTCTCAAAATTGTCTGAAGATGGATCCAAAAAAATTGAATTGTATCCAGAACCTACCACTTTGCGTCAGCTTAGATCCTTTGTAGGATTATCAGGGTACTACCGAAAATTTGTGAAAGACTATAGTCGAATTGCAAAACCTATGACAGCTTATCTGCAAGGTGAGAACGGTAGAGCTTCGCAATACAGAAGCAAGAATATTAAATTGAAATTTAATGATAGCGCAAAAAATTCATTTGAAACAATTAAGAAGTGTTTAAAAGAAGCAAAGACGTTATTTCAACCGGATTATTCCAAAACATTTGTTTTAACAACCGATGCCAGTAACAATACCATAGGCGCTGTTTTGAGCCAAGAAGGTAATCCTATAACTTTTATTTCACGTTCATTGTCAAAAACCGAGGAGAACTATGCCACAAATGAAAAGGAAATGTTGGCTATAGTTTGGGCTCTTAAAAATTTAAAAAATTATTTGTATGGCGTACAAAATATTGTTATTTATACAGATCACCAACCACTTTCGTTGTCTATGTCAGACAAAAACCCCAATGTAAAAATGCGCAGGTGGCGTGCCCTCATAGAGGAGTTTGCTCCTGATATAAGATATAAGCCCGGTAAAGAAAATGTAGTGGCAGATGCGCTGTCACGCACAAATTTGAATTCATTAACAGTCCATAGTTCAGATAGCTCACCAAATATAGAAGTAATAAAAAAGGTTACAACCCCAGTAAATTCATTTGAGTTGCGATATATCATCGAAGAAAATGAAACAAATGAATCAATTTCGTCGGAAACCTTTTCAGGGTATTGGAGGCATAAGATAAAAGTTAAAGACTCAAATTTTCTTCTCAATGAAATTAAAAGAACACTTATAAAACCAACAGCTGTAATACACTGCACTGAAGAATTATTGTTTAAAATTAAAAACGATTTAGTAACAGTATTTCCAAACAATAAGTTCCTACACTCAATTGTATTGCTTCGTGATGTTACTGACGAGACGGAACAAGCTTTTAAAATACGCGAAGCTCATGAAAGAGCACACCGACAAGCATTAGAAGTGGTAAAACAACTTCAAGAGAAGGTGTGGTGGCCAAATATGGTTAAAAATGTAACTTCATTCACCAAACTCTGCGAACTATGTAAATTAGGGAAATATGAAAGGCACCCTAGCAAACAGTTAATAGGCGAGGCGCCTATACCTAAAGAGGAGGGGGAAATTATTCACGCCGACATTTTTCATGCCGACAAGACTAAATGGCTTATGGTTATAGATGTTTTTTCTAAATATTTAGTAGCAGTGCAAATTAATGACCTATCTGAAGCAAGAAATAGGTTACTCGAATCCTTGAATTTATTTCCAAAAGCGAAAATATTAGTTACAGACAATGAGAAGTCATTCGTAACAGAACTTCTTAGAACACCATTAAGAGCCATGGGTATAACACACAAATTAACACCAATACAGCATAGCGTAACTAATGGACAAGTAGAAAGGGTAAATTCTACAATTTTAGTGTTAATTAGGATAGGTAGATTAGAAAACAGACATTTAGATATAAGTATACTTATGGCACAAGCCATAAAGAAGTACAATGATACAATTCATTCCGTAAGTGGCTTTAAGCCAAATGACGTATTCCACAACATAATTTTTTATAGAGATAAAGTTGAAAACAACTTAAAATAAAACAGAAACAAATGCTTGAGTATTTAAACAAAGGAAAACAGGAGAAGAACTATTCGACGGGAGATATAATATATATAAGGGAGAACCGTAGAAACAAACTAAGCCCAAGATTTACGAAGAGAATAGTACAAACTTACAACCGACAGACTGTAATAGACATGAAAGGAAAAGTAATTCATAAAGACAGTATACGAAATTAGAGAAATTACAGTTTCATTTCTTTCTAGAAATGTTGATTTATCTACTATTCTTAGTAACTCCTTCACTAGGAGAAATCTTTGATTATTCAAGGGAGCAGTATTTACTACTCGGAGATGGTGAGCCGCCATATGGAAAGAACAGAGCGAATTGTATCACCTCAGTAATTTAACGTATTATTATGAAATTATTCAGTCCAGATTTTAAATTGAATAATTATCCAGAGCAGATTTGTTAATATTAAGAGATGACCTTACGTCAATGAAATATCATGTTAAACAATTATCTTTAGACCAGACTATTTTCGAGACAGGGATAGACAAGGGTGCAAAAATACTTACTGATTGGTTTAGGGGAATAAGTTCCATTAAGATATAAAACCTAAACATAACTAAAAGAGGAATTGATGCACCATATGGAAATGAATCGCCGGAACTCCTGATCACAACGATCAGATAAGAATTGAAACAAAATTAAACGAGTTAGTTTACCAGAACAATAAACAACGGACAGTTAATTCTCAACTATTTCACATGATTAAAAACTTACAGGAAAAGATACTTACTTTAGAAGGACAGCACAAATTAAAATTTATTCAACAAAGAAACAAGTTACTTAATCAAGAAATAAACAATGTAATACTTACTTTAAATTTAGAAAAAATTGGATTGTTAAACACCATGATTTTAAATGTAAAAGAAATTACTGAATTAAGCAATTTAGAAATAAAACGCATTTCAATGAATGATGTATTGCAAATATCTGAATTTAAAATTTGAATTTGAATTAGAAAATATTGATCATTTGGAAAACATACAATCTGAAGTTCAAAATCACCCAGTACTTTGGACATTTGTCATCATTGGAATCATAGCACTTATATCATATGCCATATTTAAAATTAATTTCGTCATAAGGCAATGCAGACAAGATAAGCAGAATGCAAGACAAGAAGAGATTTTTCAAAAATGCCTGCAGCTCTTAGAGCGACAACGGGGTGTCTCTTTTTAAGAGAGGAGGGAGTTAACATTGTCTCCAATGTAATACAATGTTGAACGATCAGCTACAGCAAGTGTTTGTTATTCTTAGCAATCCCACAGCCGGCTGATCTGCAAACTCAGCATCTTTTGGTACGTGACTTCCTCACGATATGAATACCCATAGCTATAAACATACGAATACACATATTTATAAGCACATGAAACATATATTCGTTTTAGCATACGAGTATAAGCACATGAAACACATATTCTTTTTAGCATATTTTAGCAAAGCATAGCTTTGAGATAGATTGCTTGATTCATTCTAATTCTTACTCTGGAGACATACAGTTCAATTAATAAATAATTTATAATAAGTAAAAAATATCTTGAAAAGTGGTTTAATTCATTTTTATTTAAAAGGCATAGCCTTAAAAGATGAAGAGAAAAACATCAAAGATTTTAACTCGCGCATACATTTCGAAACAAAAATTTTTGCCAACCAGAATGCCTCCTTAAACCTTTTGTCCATAACTTAGAGACTTTTAAATGTGTTCATTATAAGTGTTTGTCTTTTATTTTTAAAATTTCATTATTTTATTAAAGATTACAAATTTTTGCAAAATTTTTTAAATTTAACCTACATAATCAAAAAAGCAAATAACTTTTTTCAAAATAGTTTGCTATTATAGATATTATATAATAACATTTTTTTTCATATAGACTTAAGGGATTTAAAATGAATGAACCAAAATGTATTTATGGTATTATTTGCATTGTAAATGTTTTTGTAGCAAACTGCTAATTCTGAAAAAAATCGACATTGAACAATTATAGAATTTAATAGCTGCAGCTTTATTTCAATAAAATTTGCCATTTTATTTTTTCAGTAACTATATTAAATAAATTTTTTAATAAAAACTTCTTTTGTACTCCTATATTAGTTTGCTTCGTACAAAGTGTTCTGGCACCCAATTCTACGCAGCATAAAAGCACGTCTCAGAAACAAGGATAGCGGCGCTACATTTCTCTATCGGTTCGACTTCGATTCACCGAATTTTAATCATCAACGTGTCAAGTACTGTGGCACAGAAGTGCGTGGCGTTGCTCATGTAGACGATCATTCATATTTATTTTATGGTGATTTTGCATGGGAACTCGATGTCAACACTGATGAATACAAGACCATTGAACGCATGATACACATTTGGACGAGCTTTGCCAAGGAATCAAATCCGAATTGTGCAAAATTGAATGATGTCGGTTCGTGGCTACCAATTAATGCCGAAGAAGATTTTGAGACTGGGCAGGATCGTTTAACCACTCTTCAATGTCTGAATATCAGCACTGAGCTGAAATTAATGCAGTTGCCAGAGCTTGAAAAATTACAAGCATGGGAAGATATTTACGAAAGCGCAAAAAGTTGAGAAACCTGCCAAAATAAAAAATTATTCCATTTAAATTAGTTGAAATATGGAAAATATGAGGTTATAAAAAAAATTTATAAACTCCAAATCGTTTGATTATTTTGTAAACTTAATTTGAAATAAAGGAATTTGAAGCTTACCTCTAATAACTTAGAGAGCTTTTGTGGCACACCTAGCATTAAAGTTTTCTCAAATAACCCGAAACGTTTTGTAGACATACATATATCCAAGATATTCATGATAATTTCTAATGCATTGTAGAGAAAGAATGCAAAATGTGTAGAGCATACATTCAGAGGCGGATCTGGAAATAATCTTGGTGGAGCGAGGGGAGGGGTGGAGGGTGGAATAAAAAACAAGGAGACTCATTTTCAATTTGCAGGAATCAATTTTCGTCTATTCACGTCTTGTTCAAATTCGTTTAAAACAATTCTTCTTAAAACCATTAGTTTTCAAACAATTCTTCTGAAACTCTCTCTAAAACGACAAATTAAAGTTCGCCAATTGAGTCGAGTCGAGTCGAAAATTCGACTCGTGGACGGTGATAAGGCCAGTAATTAAACGATTTCTTTTGGACGAATTTTCCGTAGACGGATATTTCCGCATTTATTTATTTCTCCCTTCGAAATATACACATAGTGAAAAGCTTTTCAAAATATTAGAATTTATTCCTCTTTAAAAAATCATTACACTTTCAATTATCTGCTATAGAAAAATCTTTGTCTTTTTAAAATACAAAAAAATAAAAGCAATTTAAAAATCATATTTCTGGTGATTGATATTTTTGAAAAAAGAAACAAACACTTCAAAGTGTGTACTGTCCATCTGTTCTGTAAAGCGTTCGAGAAGTATTCGCATGAAAGTTTCGGCAGTCATTATCGAAGGGTGAAACTCGATCGTTCGAGTTGTAATGTTTCTGCAACTGAAAGAACTCACTACACAAGAAACTGTGGTTAGTTTTGCAATTGAAATGGAACAGCGGAATTGAAATCTGACATTTGCATTGTTGTTTATAAGTTATTTTGAATTAGCAAACTTTTTGCTGAATTTTTTGTAAAAAAAAAATATTAACTGATTGCTTAATAGTGGAAAGTATTCTTTCGGGTTAATATTTTAATAAATCAAAAGTAGTTTTATTAATTTTTCTAACTTGAGAGTGAAGAAATTTGTATCTGTGCTATAACAGCTTATTTTTATTTTAAACTTCGTTTGTTAAAAATTAATTAATGCATGATCCTATGCATTTGGTATAGTGGACAATGATGGGTCACGATTTCAGTAGTTAGTCTCCTTGAACAAGACTGGAAGGCCAGTGGTGAGCGCGATTTAGCGTGCGAGAAAAGCACTGCGAGGATAAAAACGTGGCGGCTAAAAAGCTGAGTGTATTACCTGGTTATGCGTCAACAAAACAAGCAGTGAAATAGAGCTATAGAGTCAAGCATCGATATTGTATATATTATGTCAGAGATTGGGGAAACTATGCGAGTTGTATGAGGGCATTTGCGTTTTTGAGCACTATAAGCTCGTGACCCATCACTGTCCGCGTTGCCAAATACATAGGTTAATTTATGTGGGCGCTCTAAAAGTAAAAGTAGATTATTGCCTTATGCTAAAATTTAAAAAAAAAATCAGCTATCATTGAAAAGAATCAGAATTTATTACAAATTTTCCAAGACGGAATAAGTCCCGAAGTTGTTCTAAAAACTCAATAAAAACGACCTCAATTCAAGGCATAAAAAAAAACCTTGAACGAAAAATCTCATTATCTAGGTAATTATTTTAAATAAAATAATAAGAAATGGCAATGGTAATTCTTGCAACAGCAGATGACGAAGGAACATGCTGCTAGTCCATCGACGTCATTTGAGGGATTCAACCGATAATTTTCAAATACCGGAGGCACATTTCATAGAGCTTGTCGTTTCATTAAAGAAGTAACAATGTTATTATTGAGCGAAATAAGTCCGTATATGAAAAATGGTATTAGAAAAACTTTTATACCTAAGAGCATAAGGTTGGTTGTTGCGCTGCATTTTTTTTTCTACAGACTCGTGTCAGAGAGATATTGGACAAGACTTCCTTTGCCCTATTTCCAAATGGTTTCTCGAATTATAAAAAACATTTCACTCATAATTCAAGATAAGTTGATGGACAAATATGTGAGAATCCCCACTACTTTGGAAGAACAAAATGTTCTTCAACAACGGTAAAAATGGTATTCAAAGGAAAAGTATTAATATTGATGTTTAATTATTTATTATAGGTTCTTTAGTTGCACTGGTTTTCCTGGAGCTGTTGGAGCAATTCACTGCACTCATTATTCAAAGTTAAGAAGCGATCGGTTAATGTTGAATACTGTTACCGTAATCAGAAGGGGTATTTTTCCAAGAATGTTCAAGTAATATGTGAATACGACCTCAAAATTTTAGGATGTTTTGCCCGTTTTGGAAGAAGTACACACGATGCGTTCATTTTGGGAAAAAAGCAGAATTAGAAAATTTTTAGAAAACCAATATAGGCAGAACAATATTACATGTTGGTTGATTGGCGACTCCGGATAACCACTTCAACCATGGTTGATGACTCCATTTAGAAATCCTGAAAACAATAGTCAACAAAGGTTTATTTTATATCATGCCAGAGCGAGAAATTGTGTTGAGAGATTGAATGGAGAATTAAAAAAATGTTCGCAAGCTTATCACATGATCGTGGTCTTCTTGTTGATCCAGCCTTTTTGGCAGTTATTATTAATGCTTATTGCACTTTACATAACTTCAGAAGATTGCATAACATGGCTTTTCTTGATGTGGCTGTTGATCTGAGATGTGAAACAGAACATTATAAAGATACATCAAATACCGAAAATTCATCCTTGTTAAATCAGATAAGAGGAATACGTGATAACATTGTCAGAAATTACTTTGGGAATTAGTTTCATAACATATATATTTCACTTCCCAGATCAACAGTTAAATGAAGAAAAGTCATGTTTAGCAATCTCCTGAAATTATATAAAGTGCAACAGACATTAAAATGACTTTTGAACATATTTACAGACATGACTCCCGAAAAGGCTGAATCGACAAGAACACCACGATCGTGTTATAAGCGTGCAAACACTTTTTTCTAATACTCCATTTAATTTCTCAACACAATTTCTTGATCTTGCATAATAATAATTAAACTTTTGTTGACTACTGTTTTCGGGGTTTCTAAATCATAGTTGAAGTTTATATCCGGAGTCGCCATTCAACTAAAATGCAATATTGTTTAATTTTTTTATATAGGTATTACACTACATTCCAAAGTAATTTTTGTGGTGTAAATATAGTTGTATGTTGATGAAGACAAATTAAAAAGCAATACTCATATGAAATGTAAATTAGGCAGCACTCATTTTCCATCGTTTATAATTACTTTTGTTCTTTTTCTTTTATGTTAAGTTTGGCACTTGCTAAAAAATAGTTAAACCAATCGGACGTGTTCTTATTTAAACGGAGAAGTAAGTCAAATAACTTCAACATATGTGTTATACATATATATTGAAAATATGAAGATGTTGAAATTAAAATTATATTATCATACAATATAAGAATGTAAAAAGAAAAGCAAATATTAGCATATCTTCAAAAGTATGAATTAATTGCATTTTTATAAAATACAGAGCGCTCAAAATAATTATTATATTATTTATTTTTTATTTTTCTATTAAAAGGCATAAATTCTTATTTATGTTTTAAACTTCACCAAGAATTTCAGAAAGTAATGCTTCTTGCCTTTCTTGTCTTTTCTCGTATTGCTCTTTGACTTTTTGAAGTTCCGAATTGATCGAATCCCTAAGCTCTTTTTAACTGTTGCTGCTTTACTTGACAGCTGCATTTGTTCAAGCACCTCCTCATCGTCAAGTACTTCAATACTTAAATTTTGTGCATTCATGTGTGTAGTAAGATATAAGAAAATAATTGATTACATTAGTTAAACAGTCAGATTACATTAGTAAAACCTCCACATCTTCAACGACTTCAATAGTTAAATTGAATGTATTTATATTTGTAGTCACCTATATGAAAATAAACGATTTCATTAGTAAAACAGTAAACCAAAATATTTATGAGCTTATGAAGATGAAAAGGTATAGATAAGAGATAACTAAGCTGACTTGTATGGCCTTACACTATTTTCTAGTGTTGGGAACAATCGAGTGATTTCAACTATCGATAGTAACTGAATGATTTTAGCTATCAATTGATTTTTTCACTCATTCACTCATTTGATTTTTTAAGTTGGTATTAAGCCTATCAAGTAATTTTTGATATGATTTCATTAATGAATTGATTTTGACTGTCGATTGATATAATTTTATTTGATTTACTAACTTTGCTTAAAAAAAACTTATAAAAACGTCATGATTAAATTTGTATATCAGTCAACAGATGTTTGCAAAAAAAAAAATTTCAATATAATTTATTATTTAGAGGCTGTGCATAAATAACGTAACATGTTTTTGGACAATGAACGCATGTTTAATTGAAAACTAATAAAAAGTAATTTAGATTAGAATTTTATTTTGTGCAGTGATATTACTAATCGGTTATTTATATGAGTGAATCAATTCGATATTACCCATAACTTGTTTGCGACTATTCAAAAAACTATTATACTATTAACTTTTATTATTATATTATTAACTTTTAACTATCAAATAAATGAATATTTTTAAACTATCGATTAACTTAACATTTTTTATCCGATATTTCCCATCACTACTATTTTCTACCTTTGAAAAATACGATATGTTTGATGATTTCAGCAGGGAAGAATAAAAAGCATTTAAAATTCTACGTTTTCGGGTGTGTGTCAAATAGGGGGTGTACTTTTCTAGCTATTTTTTCGACCCACTCTAGTGTACATTAGACTTATGGTTTTTGTTTTTAGTTTCGAATTTTGTAAAGATCTAGTTCATCTTATATGCTAGGATAAAAATAAATATGTGAAAATAGAGCAAGGCACTAATTCAGCTAGTTTTAAATATTTGATACTTACTTCTTCTGGATAGCCTCCTTCACGAGTTGAGTTATCCCCTTCTACTGCATCAATTGCAAAAAAATTGACAACTTCTAAGTCCAAGCCTTCAATTGATCTGGGACCATCGGTTTCCGGAAGGTTCCCTGTCCTGTTGTTGAATCGCTTAATAGCAGTATATTGCTTTTTCACAGCACCTTTTCAATCTGTTCAAGACTTGTATTAAAATAAAGTCACATTATAATCACTAAGAAAAATTTTTCAAGTAAATAATTATTACCTTCCTCCATTGCTCCCATCTTTTGTTAGCTCCTCCGGAAGCATTTAGCTGCTCAGCAATATCCTTCCTCTTTCTGCCTTCTTATTGCTGTCTGGACCGAAGAACTGTCCGTAACCAATTCTCCGGTTGGCCTTCATTAGTTCCATTAATTGAATCTTCTGATGCTTGGAAATTCTTCCTGCACCGATAAAAAAAGCAATAGGTAAATCGCCTAAGTTGGCATGGGTAAAGAGAATTGTATGGGAGTTATAAACTTATGCTTATTCACCTAAGCAATTTATTGTTTAATACATTGCATTGAAAGCACATACTTAAATACCTTGCCAAAAAAAATATTTGATTCACCTAAGCACAAAATCCAAAAATACAAAATTAAAAAACAACTAGCAATGGATGGCTTAAACATAGTTTTGAGCTATTTTCTGCAAAAAAAAAACACAGCTACGTCATTAAAATAAAACCACTTTTAAATTCAAAAATAACATAAAGTAAATTGAAAAACACACATTAATATTCACACCAGTAAATTTTATTACATTTCATCAACAAAAAGAATAGAAAAAATTTTTCGCCCGCCGTGCGGAATCGAATCTCGAACTTTTGGTGCCAGTGCATCGCTCTACCCACTGATCCAAGCAGCCTTGTTACTACTTTCTGACATAACTGCGGCTATGTTAACAGATGCTGTATTAACAGATGCAGTATGCCGCTGTATTCTGTTGATAGCCATACAACAAAAATCTTTTAATAGATTATTGTGTTATGCTGCAGCATAGCTTCAGTTGTAATTAATATTGAATAAATCACTCAGCGTAACGAAGCAGCTTGGCTCAATGTGTAGTGTAGTGACTCTAAATCGGTGTTATCAGTGGGTGTGGGTTCAAATCTCCACGGCAGGCGAAAGTAAGATTTTTAATTTGATATTTAATTTAATTTAATGGTCTTGTTATAACAAACGCAAACAGCAAAGAGAAGCCAAGAGAAGCCATTAATTTCATGAAGCCCCATGTACTTAAAATCAAGGGTTTAAAGTATAATTTTTTGGGAATCTAACATTCTGCGTCTTTGCCATAACGAATAAAAGTCTTTGTGCCAATGTAAATTTTCTTTACTTGTACGACTTTTCCATGCTTTTTTAAAGACGTACGTCTTTGCCACAAGAATTTAAGTTTTTGATTCAAAGTATATTGTTCTATTGGGAATCTAACAATTCTTGTGTCTTTGCCGTAACGATGTTTTGTCTTTGGGCACAATCTTACCAATAAAAGCCTTTGTGGCAAAGTTCATTTTCTTTGGTTTTACGATATTTTTCCCTGGGTGTGCGTTTACGGTAAGGCCTTGTTCTCGACACCACTCCTTCACTATTCGGAGTGCTACCGTCATGATGTCAGATATGGTGTCAATGAACTTACCGCATACCACCAGTGTTGTGATGCAATATATTACTAATGTAATATATATATTACTTTTTCCCTAATTCGGTTAAGCAACTTATTACTCACAGCGTCAGTAATAACATACAGTAATATTATTACTTTTTTGCTAGTAAATTATGACATATTACTTTGTTATAATTTTTTTAATGAATAGAATCTTAAAATTCATCTTTTGTATCTCATGATAACCTTATGCCGTTCAAAATCTATTCTGTGTCGTTAATAGTTTAGCTTATTTATCACTTTTGCATCGTATGTAAAAAAACAAAGAAATTAACTTGCGCACGTGATGTTATGTGAAAAAATCGGGATGTTTAAAAATTTAACACTATGTTATTATTTTCAATTTCTATTTTTTCATGTAGAATTTGAGATTTTTTTCAATATTCACATATAAATTGATAACATTATGCTAGTACTTTGATAACATTTGTTTTAATCTATTTTTTTAACACATTTGTGATCAAAAAGTAGCTTAAAACAAATTTCGTCAAAATAACAACATAATGTTATCAATTTATATGTGAATATTTAACAAAAAATCTTAAATTCTATAAGAAAAAATACAAATTGCGACAAAAAAAATAAAATTTGCCAAACATACTTTAAAGTAGGTATGCAACTAGAGTTTTTTTAGTCCTGCATACACAGAACTTTTGGTTCGTGTAAATTGTGTCAAGATGACAAGTGCCCTAATTTGACATTGTTTAAGATAATGCCATATTATTCAAATAACTTTTCTTGAAAAAAAAACTTAAATGATAACACAAAAAATTCTCGAATCATGTCACAATTCAGTGGAATTGTCCACATTCTAATATTTTGTAATAAAAATCAATGGATCAGCAAAGCACATACATAAAGTATTGAAAAATAATGCTCTTCCGTTTAATCTCATTTTAATTTAGAAAATAAAGCATATTTTTTCAAGGAACGACCATATATTGTTCAGATATGTGCATACCACATAAAAACATAACACATATAAACTTATACACGCAGAGAAAAAATTTGTTTTTATATGTTTGGTTTCAAAAACAAAATATTCAGAGGGAACCACCTAATGGTTAAGAACTTTTCTTCAATAGCATTATCTTTTGATATAAGAAGATATTAGTTGTGTCCAACATTAATATAATTGCCTTAGCTAAAAATCTAACGTCTACATTAATATGCTTGTGACAAAATAGACTTGTTTGTTTCTACCCAATAAAAATATTTGCGCATCACTGTTAAACTCAAAAAGAACAGAACTCTGCAAATTTAAAACAAACAGAACTCCTTTCTTTTAAGTGTTTCGCCTAGACATACATATATCTGTTTCTTTTGCACTTGCACGAAAAATAGCGGAAACCTTGTTGCTTTATGCGCTTGCTTTTAACAGTTTACAAGTCCTGGTGTTATTTTAAGTTTCTAGCAGCCGCGCCAAACGTGTTGAAAAGTTTAGCTCTAGTGAAAAGTGTTTCTAAAAATGTTTGTTTAAATAAAAAGCGTTTCTGTTTTCAAATTAATAAAATAAAAAACAAAATAAAAGAAAAATAAGGCAGTTCAGCAGTAAAAATAGGTGAGTTTTGAAGCAACTTTGCTGATAAAGCGGTGTGTGTTTATAAAGCATGCTTATAAAAATTATTGAAATGTTGGATAAGCATAATATGGTTACTTCTCAACAAAATTAAATCCGAGAAAAACTTATTTACTGTTTTCTAAACATATTTTGATTGCTTCAAACCATCATTCAAATCAAATCATAGGTAAATATATTATGTTGTTCTTAATTATCGTTTTGAAAAAAATTGCTTGACTGCAATTAAATTATGTTTTCTCCAATTAATACATATTTTTCCGAGAATATTTAATTTATTCTTGACTAAATTATATTTCCGAGCAAACAAATAGTAATAGACTAAAAGTGTTGTCAGTCCATTAATTATTACAATATATTTATATGAAAACATATTTTCTTTAAAACAAATTATATTGTTCTTAGATTCAAACAAAAAGTGCTAAGGTACAATTAAATAATGTTAAGATGTCAATATATATATAAAGAAAAATTGCATTAATTAATCATATTATATGTGGAACCAATTATGATTACTTGTTTTCAAGAAACATATTATACGTCCTACAAATTATGATTGGGAAAGCCTATTATTTTTCAGCGTTTACTAATACAAATACTAATACTAATACTAATACTAATACTAATACTAATACTAATACTAATACTAATACTAAAACTAATACTAATACTAATACTAATACTAATACTAATACTAATACTAATACTAATACTAATACTAATACTAATACTAATACTAATACTAATACTAATACTAATACTAATACTAATACTAATACTAATACTAATACTAATACTAATACTAATACTAATACTAATACTAATACTAATACTAATACTAATACTAATACTAATACTAATACTAATACTAATACTAATACTAATACTAATACTAATACTAATACTAATACTAATACTAATACTAATACTAATACTAATACTAATACTAATACTAATACTAATACTAATACTAATACTAATACTAATACTAATACTAATACTAATACTAATACTAATACTAATACTAATACTAATACTAAATCTAATACTAATACTAATACTTATACTAATACTAATACTAATACTAATACTAATACTAATGCTAATACTAATACTAATACTAATACTAATACTGATACTAATACTAATACTAATACTGATACTAATACTAATACTAATACTAATAATAATACTAATACTAATAATAATACTAATAATAATACTAATAATAATAATAATAATAATACTAATACTAATACTAATACTTATACTAATACTAATACTAATACTAATACTAATACTAATACTAATACTAATACTAATACTAATACTAATACTAATACTAATACTAATACTAATACTAATACTAATACTAATACTAATACTAATACTAATACTAATACTAATACTAATACTAATACTAATACTAATACTAATACTAATACTAATACTAATACTAATACTAATACTAATACTAATACTAATACTAATACTAATACTAATACTAATACTAATACTAATACTAATACTAATACTTATACTAATACTAATACTAATACGAATACTAATACTAATACTTATACTAATACAAATACTAATACTAATACTAATACTTATACTAACACTCATAGTAATACTAATACTAATACTAATACTAATACTAATACTAATACTAATACTAATACTAATACTAATACTAATACTAATACTAATACTAATACTAATACTAATACTAATACTAATACTAATACTAATACTAATACTAATACTAATACTAATACTAATACTAATACTAATACTAATACTAATACTTATACTAATACTAATACTAATACTAATACTAATACTAATACTAATACTAATACTAATACTAATACTAATACTAATACTAATACTAATACTAATACTAATACTAATACTAATACTAATACTAATACTTATACTAATGCTAATACTAATACTAATACTAATACTAATACAAATACTAATACTAATACTTATACTAATACTAATACTAATACTAATACTAATACTAATACTAATATTAATACTAATACTAATACTAACACTCATAGTAATACTAATACTAATACTAATACTAATACTAATACTTATACTAATACTAATACTAATACTAATACTAATACTAATACTAATACTAATACTGATACTAATACTAATACTAATACTAATACTAATACTAATACAAATACTAATACTGATACTAATACTAATACTAATACTAGTACTAATACTAATACTGATACTAATACTAATACTAATACTAATACTTATACTAATACTAATACTAATACTAATACTAATACTAATACTAATACTAATACTAATACTTATACTAATACTAATACTAATACTAATACTAATACTAATACTAATACTAATACTAATACTAATACTAATACTAATACTGATACTAATACTAATACTTATACTAATACTAATACTAATACTAATACTAATACTAATACTAATACTAATACTAATACTGATACTAATACTAATACTAATACTAATACTAATACTGATACTAATACTAATACTAATACTAATACTAATACAAATACTAATACTAATACTAATACTAATACTAATACTAATACTAATACTAATACTTATACTAATACTAATACTAATACTAATACTAATGCTAATACTAATACTAATACTAATACTAATAGTAACACTCATAGTAATACTAATACTAATACTAATACTTATACTAATACTAATACTAATACTAATACTAATACTAATACTAATACTAATACTGATACTAATACTAATACTAATACTAATACTAATACTAATACTAATACTAATACTGATACTAATACTAATACTAATACTAATACTAATACTAATACTAATACTAATACTAATACTAATACTAATACTAATACTAATACTAATACTAATACTAATACTAATACTAATTCTAATACTAATACTAATACTAATACTTATACTAATACTAATACTAATACTTATACTAAAACTAATACTAATACTAATTCTAATACTAATACTAATACTAATACTAATACTAATACTAATACTAATACTAATACTAATACTAATACTAATACTAATACTAATACTAATACTAATACTAATACTAATACTAATACTAATACTAATACTAATAATAATACTAATACCAATACTAATACTAATAATAATAATAATAATACTAATACTAATACTAATACTAATACTAATACACTAATACTAATACTAATACTAATAATATGATTGCGAAAGAAGCTGTCAAACTGTGCGAACACGAAATTTAGCGTCTGCTCAAAAAATTAAAAAAAAAAACTATATAAAAACGATATTTAGCCACCAAACCGTATTTAACATAGATCAAAAGTCAATGTGAACGCGGCGGATATCAAAAACCAAGACTAAAAAAACTGAACATCACAAAATATTAAAAATAAAATAATTTCTTTACAAATCGCGGAAAAAGAAATGGCGCCAAAAACAAGAAAAAATAAAAAACAAAACCATAAATCTCTGGAATTCTCTGAAAGTGAAACAAGTGACGAAGAAGTTCAAACGTCAAATTTAACAACATTAATAGACAATATGCAAAAGCAATTTAAAGTGCAAGAAAAAGCTATAAATAAAATCAAAGACTCGCAACAATATATCAGCGATAGTTTCGACGAGCTTAAAAAAGAGATAGCAAGACTAGCAGAAGAAAATAAACAAATAAAAAAAGACCTTGTTGAGCTTAAAGAACAAAACGCACACACAAAAACCAAAATAAAGAACATAGAGCGGGAAGTTATTGTAATCATACAAAAAGAAAATAAGAACAATGTTATTATAACAAATCTGCCAAAAATCGAAAAGGCTGATTTAAAAGAAGTCATAATGAAAATTGGTGAACAAGTTAACGCAAAAGTAACCAAAGAAGACATTAAAGAAATTTATCAAAATGAAAACAAAAAATATAAAACCTTTCCGTTAATAGTAAAAATGGTTAACGAAGATTTTAAAAATAAATGTATAGAATTTAGAAAGAAAAAAAAACAAATCGACGTAAGCAAAATTACTCCTAATATCGATATGCAAGGAAAAAATGTCAATATTCATCATCTAATGGAAAAAGAATTAAGCGAGCTGCTAAATCAAGTAAAGTTAGAAGCAAAAAATAAACAATATCAATTTGTATGGATGATGGAAGCGAAAATTCTTGTCAGAAAGAACGATGCTGCTGCAGTTATACAAATCGAGAGTCTAGAAGATTTAAAAAAATTAAAGTAATAAATTGCATTTTATACATATATATATTAATATTGTTTTTATACAAATTATAATAGTAAATTATGGAAAATGTTAGTATAATAAATGAAGAAGTTTTAGAAACAAATATAGAATACAAAATTAATAAGTTATTTTTTGAAAAAGGTGAATGCTACCTCAACATACTGTACCTTAACATTCAAAGTATACGAAATAAAATCAACGATCTCAATATTATAGTTGAAGCAAATAAAAAAATAAGAAAATAATACATATAATAGCATTAAGTGAAATCTGGATATTTGAAAATGAAAACATGTACTATAATCTGCTGAATTATAATGCATTTTTTGCCAATCGAGAATCGAATAGAGCAGGAGGTTGTTTAATGTTTGTTCATGAAAGCCTTAGCTCGACTTTAATATCATCATCAGAAGATGATAAAAGTAGTTTTCTTACGATAAAATTATTAAAACTAGGAATTTGTGTAACTTGTGTGTATAGAAATTGTTCTGCAGATGTTGCATCTTTTATAAATGCTTTCGAAAATGAGGTTTTAAAATTTAAAAACTCTATAGTAGTAGGTGATTTCAATATTAATTTGTTGAGCTATAACAATGATACTGTTAACTACCTCAATAATATTTATGGTAATGGGTTTTTATGTCTAAACAGTTTGAGTCAAGATACGTTCACAAGAAAGGGAAACACTATTGGAACAATAATTGATCATGTTTTAACTGACAAATTAAGCTTTGATTATGTTTTTGCTCTGGAAGATAATTCAATTACAGATCACAGATTGATTACTCTCGTCGTAAACATCAAAAATAAACTTACTTATGCTGAAGAAAATAGTACCTTTCAAATTTTTGATTATCGCGCGTTTGAAGAAAATGGAATGATCAATGAAATTATACGAAAGCCCTCATTTTCTGATTTTCATAAATCTCTAAATGAAGGTATAAGGAATATTACAAAGCGAATTAAAAAGTCAACGGAAAAATATAAAAATCCGTGGATGAATAAGGAGCTTTTCAAACTAATAAAAAATAGAAATAAATTTTATAAATTAAAATCCAAACACAAAGACAATACATTTTTAAACGAAAAATTTAAATCATTAAAAGTGCAAGTCCGAAATAAAATTAACTTCTTAAAGAAACAATACTATGGCAACCAAATCACTCAAAATATTCACTCGAGTAATAGAACTTGGGTAATCTTAAAAGAACTTATATATGGAAAGAAAACACAAAAAAATGTAATCTCCCAAATTAAAAATGAGAATGTAATAGTCACAAGTACAATAGAAATCGCGAATTATTTCAATGAATATTTCATAAATGTAGTGGAAACTCCCGAAGATTTTAATTATATTGAAGAGCCAGCAGTCAGAATTATACAACCATTTTGCTTAAATTATTGTGATGACCTGGAAGTTGAAATAGCTATTAAAAATTTGAAGATAAAAGCAGCAAACGGTCATGATGGAATATCTGCACATTTCGTCAAAAGATATAAAGACTTCTTAGTCAGCCCTTTAACTCGTTTTATAAATGAATGTTTTCGAAATGATCAATACCCACAGGAACTAAAAGTTGGTGCCGTAGTACCAATTCATAAGGCAGGAAGTAAAGAAATCTGCGCAAATTATCGCCCAATAACTAAATTATTGGGCGATATTATATTAAATTGATAAAGTTTTCGAAAGTATCATATCAAATCGATTAAAAGTTTTTCTAAAAACCAATAAAATCATTGATAAAAATCAATTTGGCTTTGTTGAAAATTCAAACACATTATCAGCCTGTATATCATGTACAGAATTTGCTTATGATAATCTAGATAAAAAAAAATATGTAGCTTTTTTGGCGATCGATTTGTCAAAAGCGTTTGACTCAGTCAACATAAAAATAATGATAAGAAAACTCGCAGAATTGGGTATTGGTGGAAATGACCTTAAGTTATTTGATAGTTTTTTAGAAAACAGGGAGCAATTTGTTCAAATCAAAGAGGCAAAAAGTTCAAAACAAAAAATCAAATCGGGCGTACCACAAGGTTCAAAATTAGCGGCAACACTATTTTTAATATATATTAATAATATATTTAAAGTTAATTTAAAAGGTGTACCGCAGTTTTATGCTGATGATGGAATATTTATGTACGCAACAGAATCGATTGAAGAATTGATAACAAGCATTAGGTTGGACTTAGAAAAAATTAAAATATGGTTTGATAACAATTTACTAAAAATAAATCTCAAAAAAACGAATTTTATTATATTTAAGAACTTTTAGCCAGTTCCGGATTTAAATGAACTCCCTGGAATTGTTTTTAATGATGTTCTTATTACTAGAGTGGAAACTTTGAGACTTTTAGGAATATGGTTCGACTCGAATCTAAATTGGAGCGAACACATATTAAATATGAATCTTAAATTAATTCCTCTAAATTTTGCGATTTATAGAAATAGAAAATATATTCCACAGAAACAGCTATGGTTACTGTATGAGTCATATTTCATGTCGCAAATAGGTTATTTAAACGCAATTTGGAATAGGTGTTCCGAGCAGAAAATTAATGAGATGCAAAGACTACAAAATAAAATTATAAAAAATATATTATTTCTTCCAATTAGGACACCTACAAGAAACTTCTATGAGAATAGATTGGACATAAAGAAATACGGCATTATGCAAACATTAATAACTATTTTCAAAATAAAAAATAACATTATTAAAAACACTTTTGATTTACGCTTAACAGAAAATTCAAACTATAGATTTCGAAATAATATTAATATAAGAACAACATTCTTTAGAACAGAAAGAAGCACAAAATCTATACGCAGTTATGGTATTAGAATCTTTAACAAATTACCAGAACATGTAAAATATTGTAATATCCTAAATCAATTTAAAAACATGATTAAAAATCTACTTATACAAAACTATAATTTTGATCTGTAAAACTAATACTAATACTAATACTAATACTAATACTAATACTAATACTAATACTAATACTAATACTAATACTAATACTAATACTAATACTAATACTAATACTAATACTAATACTAATACTAATACTAATACTAATAATAATACTAATACTAATAATAATAATAATACTAATACTAATACTAATACTAATACTAATACTAATACTAATACTAATACTAATACTAATACTAATACTAATACTAATACTAATACTAATACTAATACTAATACTAATACTAATACTAATACTAATACTAATACTAATACTAATACTAATACTAATACTAATACTAATACTAATACTAATACTAATACTAATACTAATACTAATACTAATACAAATACTAATACTAATACTAATACTAATACTAATACTAATACTAATACTAATACTAATACTAATACTAATACTAATACTAATACTAATACTAATACTAATACTAATACTAATACTAATACTAGTACTAATACTAATACTAATACTAATACTAATACTAATACTAATACTAATACTAATACTAATACTAATACTAATACTAATACTAATACTAATACTAATACTAATACTAATACTAATACTAATACTAATACTAATACTAATACTAATACTAATACTAATACTTATACTAATACTAATACTAATACTAATACTAATACTAATACTAATTCTAATACTAATACTAATACTAATACTAATACTAATTCTAATACTAATACTAATACTAATACTAATACTAATAATAATACTAATAATAATAATAATACTAATACTAATACTAATACTAATACTAATACTAATACTAATACTAATACTAATACTAATACTAATACTAATACTAATACTAATACTAATACTAATACTAATACTAATACTAATACTAATACTAATACTAATACTAATACTAATACTAATACTAATACTAATACTAATACTAATACTAATACTAATACTAATACTAATACTATTACTAATACTAATACTAATACTAATACTAATACTAATACTAATAATAATACTAATACTAATAATAATAATAATACTAATACTAATACTAATACTAATACTAATACTAATACTAATACTAATACTAATACTAATACTAATACTAATACTAATACTAATACTAATACTAATACTAATACTAATACTAATACTAATACTAATACTAATACTAATACTAATACTAATACTAATACTAATACTAATACTAATACTAATACTAATACTAATACTAATACTAATACTAATACTAATACTAATACTAATACTAATACTAATACTAATACTAATACTAATACTAATACTAATACTAATACTAATACTAATACAAATACTAATACTAATACTAATACTAATACTAATACTAATACTAATACTAATACTAATACTAATACTAATACTAATACTAATACTAATACTAATACTAATACTAATACTAATACTAATACTAATACTAATAATAATACTAATACTAATAATAATAATAATACTAATACTAATACTAATACTAATACTAATACTAATACTAATACTAATACTAAGTACTAATACTAATACTAATACTAATACTAATACTAATACTAATACTAATACTAATACTAATACTAATACTAATACTAATACTAATACTAATACTAATACTAATACTAATACTAATACTAATACTAATACTAATACTAATACTAATACTAGTACTAATACTAATACTAATACTAATACTAATACTAATACTAATACTAATACTAATACTAGTACTAATACTTATACTAATACTAATACTAATACTAATACTAATACTAATACTAGTACTAGTACTAATACTAATACTAATACTAATACTAATACTAATACTAATACTAATACTAATACTAATACTAATACTAATACTAATACTAATACTAATACTAATACTAATACTATTACTAATACTAATACTAATACTAATACTAATACTAATACTAATACTAATACTAATACTAATACTAATACTAATACTAATACTTATACTAATACTAATACTAATACTAATACTAATACTAATACTAATTCTAATACTAATACTAATACTAATACTAATACTAATTCTAATACTAATACTAATACTAATACTAATACTAATAATAATACTAATAATAATACTAATACTAATACTAATACTAATACTAATACTAATACTAATACTAATACTAATACTAATACTAATACTAATACTAATACTAATACTAATACTAATACTAATACTAATACTAATACTAATACTAGTACTAATACTAATACTAATACTAATACTAATACTAATACTAATACTAATACAAATACTAATACTAATACTAATACTAATACTAATACTAATACTAATACTAATACTAATACTAATACTAATACTTATACTAATACTAATACTAATACTAATACTAATACTAATACTAATACTAATACTAATACTAATACTAATACTAATACTAATACTAATACTAATACTAATACTAATACTAATACTAATACTAATACTAATACTAATACTAATACTAATACTAATACTAATACTAATACTAATACTAATACTAATACTAATACTAATACTAATACTAATACTAATACTAATACTAATACTAATACTAATACTAATACTTATACTAATACTAATACTAATACTAATACTAATACTAATACTAATTCTAATACTAATACTAATACTAATACTAATACTAATTCTAATACTAATACTAATACTAATACTAATACTAATAATAATACTAATAATAATAATAATACTAATACTAATACTAATACTAAAACTAATACTAATACTAATACTAATACTAATACTAATACTAATACTAATACTAATACTAATACTAATACTAATACTAATACTAATACTAATACTAATACTAATACTAATACTAATACTAATACTAATACTAATACTAATACTAATACTAATACTAATACTAATACTAATACTAATACTAATACTAATACTAATACTAATACTAATACTAATACTAATACTAATACTAATACTAATACTAATACTAATACTAATACTAATACTAATACTAATACTAATACTAATACTAATACTAATACTAATACTAATACTAATACTAATACTAATACTAATACTAATACTAATACTAATACTAATACTAGTACTAATACTAATACTATTACTAATACTAATACTAATACTAATACTAATACTATTACTAATACTAATACTAATACTAATACTTATTCTAATACTAATACTTATACTAATACTAATACTAATAATAATACTAATAATAATAATAATACTAATACTAATACTAATACTAATACTAATACTAATACTAATACTAATACTAATACTAATACTAATACTAATACTAATACTAATACTAATACTAATACTAATACTAATACTAATACTAATACTAATACTAATACTAATACTTATACTAATACTAATACTTATACTGCAATATTAATTGATATTGCACAAATATCGGAAACTATAAAAAAATGACGGAGCAAAACTTTTGGGACAAAGAAACAAAAACTCCTCATCCGTAAACATTGGTTCCTTCAAGTAGTCATAAGTTATTACAAACTCACTTCTTTTTGATCTTATGAGATACAGATTTTGCAATATGAGTCATATAGGGAATTACAGTGAGTAGCTTCTGGTGTAATAATTTTTCCGATTTTCTTCTTAATGAAATCGGCCTTTTAAGAGGATTGATTTTGCCCTTTTCAAATATTGTAGCATTTTGCATCGACAGTTTCATATTTTTTGCGAATCCACAGTGCATACTAAATTGATTGTATGACTGCACATCGAATGTGCAATGGCAACGGATCTTGATCGTTAGCGTGTAAAAGGCACATATCGGAAGATTTTATGTTTTTTAAATCAAAGAGTTGTTATTTAATTATTATTTTACTATTGTAATTTTTTTAAAACCCAAAAATAAAAACTTTAAGCTAAACTTAATAAATATTGGCATGTTTTGTTACCTGAATGTTTTTATAAAACTCGTGCATTATCTGTAACCACGTATTTACATTTATCGGAAATTTGTTGAAATCACATCAAAAGTATGGGATCCTTCCATTCTTCAGATTGCCAGCCAGCATGAGCATATCTCTACCTTATTGTTTATCCAAGGTCATGTTGCTTCTAATAAAGAACGTCCATTGGCGAACTAACAGTCTACTGTTATACATAAATTGTTTGTGACCTGTAATGTCGTTTTTAAGTCATCAACCTTATCATCTTACTTCTAAAAATTAAACTTAAAAAATTGGCTTTTTGGAGTTGACGGAGGTAAGCTCAAGAACTGCTGCACGGAATTTAGTGAAGTTTTTATATATTAAATAGCTGAGAAGTTTTTGGTCAATAATCTGGCGTAAGTGGAAATTTTTTTTTCAAATTCAGGTCTTTTTTGCCATTTCCTGCCTAAACAAGAAAAGATATGTCCATATTATGTGTGGAGAAATTAAAGATCAAATTAAAGACAACGGTGACATACATCTAGGATCAATAATTTTGTCACAAAAGTAAAATTTTAGAGAAAAATTTCATCAATTTCTTGCAATCACTCATTTGCTGATTGGCTTCGACGCTATCATTGTTTGCAGCTAGCAGAATGTTTTTTGGTTTCGCCACAAAATGCTGCTCAGTGCTCAGGAAGAGACTCTCTGCATGGAAGCAGAGAAAACTTTTTGTTAGTGGAGAGCAGAATCAGTGATGATATATGATAATTTTGGAGGGGACTTTTTTTACACTCGGGGGACTCGGGGGGAGTAAGAGTTTGCACTTTTGAAAAATCGTTTTTTTTATTATAGTTAAGCATCTGAGAAATATACTCCTACTACTACTTTTAACTACTTTTATGAAGTTTAAAATCAATCAGATACTCTCGAAGGTATGGACTTATTAGTCCCCTCTCCTCTAACACTGTAGCTACTACAGTGAAATTTTAAACACGTTTTTCTCGAAACCACTTTTGAAAAGTCCGTGTTCACTGCCATTTAAAAACTACATTACTTATTTATTTCAAGCTTAGTACATACTTTCTGCAAACAAAATACCTCCCCCAACAATAAGCTTTAGAATTGTTTTAAAATAAAAGGGGTTTTTCACCTGTTTTTTCAGGGGAACAGGGGGCGAACCTTCACATGGCAACGTGTCTGACCGCCTCAACCTGGCGAGGCCAGCATTATCCATGTCGAAATCGTCTCAAGTCGACTCAAACCTCCACGTGGTGTTCCCTGGGCAACGGCAAACTGGCATCCGTCAGTTTGACGGCTAATTTGAGCGGCGGGTCACTCCATAGACCCTAAACATGGAATATGCGCAGGGTTTGGGTCCCGCCACATTACTACTGCCCAATGAAAACTAAACCAGCCTCGGATAAGAACCCCAATTACGTTGACGACCACCGCAAACGAAAAACGGACAATGATTTACGGATATGCACCTGGAATGTCCGAACCCTTTATAGGGAAGGTGCCATTATCCAACTGCCGGAAGCCCTCAAAACAATAAAGGCTGACATCACCGCCATCCAGGAAATGCGATGGAAAGGGCAAGGCTGCTCTAAACAAGCACACTGTGGTATCTACTACAGCTTCCATGCGGAGAGGCGCGAATTTGGATGTGCATTCGTTGTTAGCCGGAAACTACGCCACCTTGTTTCCCGGTTCACACCTGTCAACGAAAGATTGGCCACGATCCGCATCAAGGCAAAATTTTTCTCCATCAGCCTTATTTGCGCGCACGCCCCGACGGAGGAAAAGGACGAAGCCGTCAAAGACGCTTTATACGCTAGTCTTGAGGACGTATACGACCATCTTCCTGTCCATGACGTGAAAATAGCCCTCGGCGATTTTAATGCGAAAGTCGGAAGGGAAGGCATCTTTGGCCCCACTGTCGGTCAGTTCAGTCTTCATGAGACCTCCACGAACAACGGTCTAAGACTGATTGACTTCGCCGCGCCTCGAAACATGGTAGCTAGTAGCACCAGATTTAAGCACCTCGACATCCACAAGGCCACCTGGCTGTCCCCGGATCAAAAAACGCGAAACCAAATTGATCATGTTGTAATCGACGGAAGGCATGCCTCTAGTGTTCTAGATGTGCGTACATTTCGGGGGATCAACATTGACTCCGACCATTATCTTGTTGCAGCCAAGATCCGCATGCGATTATGCAATGCGAAGAACATACGCACAGGAATGCAACGAAAGCTAGATGTCGCTAAGCTGCAATTACAACTCTCGGTTAAGCTCAACCAACCAACCTCTGGACCCGACGACGCCGGCGGACTTTGGGCGCATATATCCCACTCCATGCGCGCTGCCGCTGAAGAAGTCATTGGTTTCCGGCGCTCGCAACCTCGGAACCAATGGTATGATCAGGAGTGTCGCATTGCGACTGCAGTAAAAAACGCCGCTTAAAGAAAAATGCTGCAATCAGCTGCAACGCGAGCCATGCGAGAAAACTACCGCGAAAAGAGGAAGGAAGAGAGGCGCCTTTTCAGATGCAAGAAAAGAGAGCAGGAAAAGCGTGAGCGTGAGGAACTAGAGGTATACCAGGGCAAGAAGGATGCACGAAAATTCTATCAACAGGTTAAGTGTCTAACCCAAGGTTTCAAGCCCGGAGCATCCACTTGTAGAGACGAAAATGGAGATCTGAATACGTATACGCAGTGTGTGCTGAGATTGTGGAGACGGCACTTCTCCAATTTACTTACTGGCGACGATTTCACCAATGCCGCCCATGGAGAGCGCAGTTCAGAGCTACCAATCAACAATGACGGAGTGGAAGTACCACCACCTAGCCATGAAGAGGTTCGAGTTGCTATCCAACGACTCAAAAACAACAAAGCAGCGGGTGCTGACGGCCTGTCAGCTGAATTGTTTAAAACCGGCGGCGATGAATTGATAAGGCGCATGCATCAGCTCATCAGCAAAATATGCCTAGAAGAAAGCATGCCCGACGATTGGAACCTCAGCGTACTGTGCCCTATACTTAAGAAAGGAGACCCAACAATCTGCGCAAGTTATAGAGGTATCAGTCTTATTTCCATCGCATATAAGGTTCTCTCAAGCGTACTGTGTGAAAGATTAAAGCCGATTACAAAAACACTGATTGGCTTTCGACCTGGTAAGTCCACCATAGACCAGATTTTCACGCTACGACAAATCCTGCAGAAAATCCATGAAAATCAAATTGACACACACCATCTCTTTGTCGATTTTAAAGCTGCGTTCGATAGCCCGAGAAGGGATTGCCTATACGCAACAATGTCTGAGTTCGGTATACCTGCAAAGTTGATCAGACTTTGCAGAATGACGTTGAGCAACACACGCAGCTCCGTCAAGGTAGGAAATGACCTCTCCGAAACCTTCAATACCGAAAGAGGTTTCAGGCAAGGCGATCCACTGTCTTGCGATCTCTTTAACATCATCATGGAGGGGATCGTACGAAAGGCCGGTGTGCATCGTAATGGCACCATTTTTTACAAAGGCGTCCAGCTCCTTGCGTACGCTGATGATATTGATATTGTCGGCAGAACCAAGAGAGATGTTACCGCTGCTTTCGCCGCTATCGAAAAGGAATCAGCCAAAGTGGGTTTGACGATAAATGAGGGCAAAACAAAATATATGCTGTCTACAAACAAGGGAGCTCGGCGTTTAGACTCCCACGTTTCATCCGGCAGCTATAACTTTGAAGTAGTCAAGGAGTTCGGATTAATACCAAAAACCAAATCAGCCTGGAGATAAAGCGAAGAACAATAATTGCTAATAGGTGCTACTACGGGCTCAGTAAGCAACTACGTTCCAGAGCCCTCTCTCGATCGACAAAACTAACACTCTACAAGACGCTCGTTCTACCTGTGCTGCTTTATGTCGCTGAGGCATGGGTAGTTTCGCAAACTGACGCAGCCGCTCTGGGGGTGTTCGAGAGAAAAGTTCTTCGCAAAATCTTCGGTCCTGTTCGAGTCGGCGATGACTATCGCATCCGAATGAACCACGAGCTGTATGAGCTCTACGATGACATTGACGTAGTCCGGCGTATAACTGTGCAGCGACTACGCTGGCTGGGTCATGTCCATCGTATGAACGACGAAGCTCCAGCGAAAAAGGTGCTCGAGGCGAGGGTCGCTGGTCAACGACGACGAGGGAGACCATGCCTCCGATGGATGGACCAGGCTGAGGAAGCCCTAACCGCACTTGGTGTATCCGATTGGAGAAGGCGCGCGCAAAGCAGAGGCGCCTGGCGAGAGCTGATGAGGTCGGTTGAAACCCGGACACGGGTTGTTACGACCAACTAAGTAAGTAAGGTTTTTCACTTACAAAACGGCGAAATTTTTTGTGAAAAATATAAATTTTCACTTCAAATGACCACAAAAAATTTAAAAATTAAAGAAATAGTAATCAGAGAAGGTTGGGCGAGAATTTCATAATACTTCGATTTAGTTTTAATGTTCTTTGATTTCATATAATTTCCACCTGAGATACAGTGAATACCGCAAATCGTTATCTTCCAAAGACGTTCTGGAGCTGAAAAGCTCCATTACCGTTCTGTTCCGTTCTCTTCTGTTCTTTTCTGTTCTGTTCTATTCTGTTCTGTTCTGTTCTGTTCTGTTCTGTTCTGTTCTGTTCTGTTCTGTTCTGTTCTGTTCTGTTCTGTTCTGTTCTGTTCTGTTCTGTTCTGTTCTGTTCTGTTCTGTTCTGTTCTGTTCTGTTCTGTTCTGTTCTGTTCTGTTCTGTTCTGTTCTGTTCTGTTCTGTTCTGTTCTGTTTTGTTCTGTTCTGTTCTGTTCTGTTCTGTTCTGTTCTGTTCTGTTCTGTTCTGTTCTGTTCTGTTCTGTTCTGTTCTGTTCTGTTCTGTTCTGTTCTGTTCTGTTCTGTTCTGTTCTGTTCTGTTCTGTTCTGTTCTGTTCTGTTCTGTTCTGTTCTGTTCTGTTCTGTTCTGTTCTGTTCTGTTCTGTTCTGTTCTGTTCTGTTCTGTTCTGTTCTGTTCTGTTCTGTTCTGTTCTGTTCTGTTCTGTTCTGTTCTGTTCTGTTCTGTTCTGTTCTGTTCTGTTCTGTTCTGTTCTGTTCTGTTCTGTTCTGAAAAGCTTTTTCACCGGGTTGCTTGTCGATATTTTTGCAGAAAATAATTACAGAATGTAGCCTTTGACGTAGGGGCGGACGAAGGTTATCAAAATGAAAACGTACAATAAAATATAATTTACTTATAATTTAGTTTTAAACAAATAAAATTTTTCTGGGAACTTCCGAAAATCTCTGCAAACCATTGTCTATAAACATTGTCTCCACCAGTTTGCGATGCACGGTGAGCATATACAGGCCTTCAAGCGGCCTTGTATTATTTTTGATTGCAGTCAAGTTTTGACACTCCTAAATGTACTGAAAGTCCATTTTATAGACTTTGAATTTGAATGCCTATGTTTACTTGTATGTAAAGCATAGAAGATTCTTTATATTAATCTATCAAATCAACATCTAAAGTTGGTTTGTTTGGCCACAGCTGTATTTCCGTTTGCAATCCACCTAATGCGTAAAAATCGCACAATTTGGCCAAATGCATATTCAAAACGATTGGATCAGTGTTGAGTAGCTTTGAAGGATGCAACAACGTTAAATGAAAAGCAGATGTGTTATCTTCGCTTGTTCTTGTTTCTAATGATGATATTAATGAATCTAGATACGGCACATACAAAGAACGCCTGAAGTTTTCCCTTAGCGACGCAGCTGGATGATTCGCTCTATGTTGTTGACCGGAAGGCGCTCTATGTTGTTGACATTTAAAGCATCAGCTATTTTTATTGCTAAATAGTTGTTTTTTAACAGTTGTAATTCTTTTGACATGCTCAGCACACTTAATTATATTCAAGTGTTTTGACAGCAGTTTATTGGCCACCGGCTCAAGAATCTGAATGTAGTTAGCAATAAGACGACGCCAGTATAAATATGGTCTGGCAAGCAGCAGAAAGCAATTGGAAAGCAGCTCTCATTGTGCCAGCATTTCATTCGTGGGAGAGTCTTTCAAGATCGGCCATAATGTCTATAAAATGTTCCTTAAACAATGCTATGATCTTGTATTTTCGTGATCATCTAGTTTCACACAATAAAGGTATATTTGGAGAATAATTTTGACGCACAGTATTTTCTCTGAAATAGTTGATTATATCTTTTACTGTGCCAACACAGTTGCGTATTTCAGAAACATTATTTAATACAACACGTGAGGAATGAAGCTTCGGCTGGGTACCGAAGCTAAAATACCCCCCCGCGGCCGTATTGAAGTATATTCGAAGTCCTTTGCCGTCTATAAAATGTTTATGTATTATCTGCAAACATATTTGTGTCACACGCTTAATTTTATTTTACCTTTAGCGGCCATATAGAGTAATTTGTAGACTGCTCATTATGCTGAAGAATAAATGTGCAAAAGTTGAATGGTATGTGCAAAGTCATACCAATGGTGTTAAACAATTTCGTTTAAAATTAAAGTGCCACGCCCCCGTTCAATTCCACACAATTTTCTAGACTACTGACTGCTCATTATTCCAAAGAATATGAAATATTTGAAAGAAGACGGACAAAAGCAATAGAAGGAGTTCGATTTAAATTAAAGTGAAACGCCCCTATCTAATTACGCCCAATTTTTTAAACTAATCACTGCTCATTATACCAAAGAATATATTTGCAAATTTTGGTTCAAATCAGAAAAACGGTGTGGAAGAAGTTCGACTAGAATTAAAATTGATACGCCCCTTGTACAATCCCACCCACATTAGCAGGCTTAAATCTTCTCATTATATTAAAGAATATATGTATGTGCGAAATTTGGTTGAAATCGGAGAAACGGTGTAGATGGAAATAGAATAAAAATAAAGTGCCACGCCCCCTATCTAGTACCGTCCACTTTCATAGAATACAGACTAGTGTTGTCATTACCGGTTTCGGGTTATTCGTGAAACCGGGTATTTATTGACTTTTCGGTTTTTTCGGTTTCGGTTTTTTTTTTAAATTGCGCATTTCGAATAATTCGAAAAACCGGGTTTTTCTTGTCGGGTTATTCGACATTTTCGAATACTAAACATTCTTAATTTTTAAATTTTTTTTTTTTTTTGTTAATTTCCTGCGTATAAAAATATATACAAAACAAACGTTTATGTCAATAAAAATCTTCGTGGTGGCTACACTATTTTGTCTTTTAAACACATCCACTAAAGTACAACATTTGAACAGCTGTTTGCGACCAAATTGTTAAATTTGAATTATTAATGCAAATCGCAAACCGAACACTATTTCAATTATTTCTGAGACAATGTAAGTACCTTCATTCACATGAATTTTTAAAAATGTGCTGATATATATTCCTGCATAGATTCACAATGAGCTCCATATGTGGTAGTATTTTAAGTGTCCTAAAATACTTTCCTGCAAAGGTTCATCGACATCTGGCCTTCGCAACCACCTCAAACGAGTCCATAAGGACATAAAAAACATCGACAATGATGACAAGATCGAGCAATAAGACGAAAAGCAAAGAATTATTGACATATTTTAAGAAAAGTGATTTATTGTCGGGTTATCTGTTAACGCAGTAATAAGATCAAAAATAGTTTCGTTATATCTGGCATCGAAAAGATTGGAAGTACCTGCTAGCTGCGCTACAGCCTGGAAACATATGAATGCATTTTACGAGGAAAAAACGCATGAGTTCATCCAACTTTAAACGTTGGACGTTTTTCTATCATTGTTGACGAATGGAAGGACTTGTCTAATAAAAAGTACGTAAATGTAAGCATGAGAATAATTAATAGAAAAACTAAAAAAGTGGAGTTGTATAACCTGGTATTAGAGGAGGTAAAATTAGAAGGAACTTCTAGTTATTTAGAATTTTGTATCAGAAATAAATTGTCAGAATTTGAAATAAATCTTTCCAATGTCATTGTGGCATCAACTCATGATGATGCCGCAGTCATGAAGAAGTATGGTGCTTCTATTCCACCTATTTCTCAGCTGTGCATCAACCATGCCATCCATTTGTGTGTGGTTGAACTTTTTATAAACATAACACTGGCAATCTTGATTTTTTCGAAAGTGACGAATCTACTGAAGATAGTGTCAAATCTGTTGATAACGACATTGAGGGTTTCAATGACAAGTATGAGAGCGTTAAAACCACACTTCTATAAAATAATTTCTAAATTACGGAAATGTGTTAAAATGTTTAATAGATCCAATGGAAAACAAAAAAAACTCCAAGAATACGTTAAAAACCAGGAAGGTCATGAACTACAGCTTGAACTATTCATAGATGGAACTCTATGGCACACATGATATTTACATTTTTAAGAATATTTAAATGTGTTTATCATGCTTTATTGGATCTACGCTTAGAAACTTTTAGCGAAATTGAAATAAATGTGCTGTGAGAAATATATCAATTGCTTGATCCGCTTCAGCTAGCAGTTAAGGAGTTTACAAAAGATTCGGTTTCATTTATTGATGCTGAGGGCATCTGGAAATTTATTCTGCAGTCAATAGGAAAATATGATACTGAATATTCTCGAAAACTTTCTGATTGTCTCAAGAAAAGGATATCAGAAAGGCGTATCAAAGTAGTAAATACGTTGATATTATACCTCCATTCAGGAGTCTTTCCCAAAGAAGATGCACAATTAAGTTTCGTTTCAAAACAGCAAGCAAAAGATTATGCTGTCGGTCTATTTGATAGGCTTTTTCCTAATTTCGAGGACCAAAAAACTGCAGACGAATCCGAAGAGTCAGACGATTCAGATTTTGAAATTATTGAAAAATCTGGATGCTTAAAAGACCAACTTAATGAATCTATCAATTCTGTACAAAATTCGACTAAAAAGTATTTTAAAGATACCCGAGCAAGTTTGATGGATGATTTTTCTTTTCTAGAAAAATGTAATAAGAGAACAACAAAATTAGATCTATTATATGATGCTTTACTTACTATTTGCCCAACATCTACAATAAGTGAACAAGTATTTTCTGTTTCATTTTCAATTAAAACAAAACAACCAAAGCATTTAAATTGTATTTTATTCCTCAAATATTATCTTAAACGTGAAACGAAATATTAAACAATGTCATTTTTTTTAGTATTAATGAATTAATTTCTTATTATTTTATGTTTCTTGCAAGTCCTAACTTTTTTCATATACATATATGGATTTAATATTATTATTTTTTGTTTGTCTTACTATATTATTAAATATGCTTAATAAAATCTTTACTTAAATGGACTATATATAAAAAAAATATACGATGCCTTTAATTGTTGTCTCAATTTTTTATTAAATTAAAAAATATATATTTATATTAACCAAATGATTTTTCTAGAAAACCGGTTTAAGCCAGTTACTTTTTTTTAAGAATTCGAAAAACCTTTTGTCGAATATTTGACAACACTACTACAGACTGTTCCTTATGCCAAATAATATGTATGCAACATTTGGCGTAAGTCGGACAAACGGTGCAGAGGGAGTTCCATTAGAGTTAAATTGGCACGCCTCTTGACAATCCTACCCACTTTTGTAGGCTTAATAAAATAAACTGACACGCCCCCTGGCTAGTACCGCCTACTTTTATAAACTACAGACTGATCCTTATGCCAAATATTATGTGTGCAAAATTTGGTTTAAGTCGGACAAACGGTGTAGAGGGAGTTCGATTAGAGTTAAATTGGCCCGCCCCTTGTCCAATCCCACCCACTTTTGTAGGCTTAAAGCTTCTCATTATGCTCAAGAATATATGTAAGAAATTTGGTTGAATTTGGACAAACGGAGTATATAGAACTAGTTTGAAAATAAAGTGCCACGCCCCCTGTCTACTACCGCCCAGTTTTATAAACTTACGCGTAAGATTACTCAAATTACCAAGGATAATATGTGCAAAATTTTGTTGATGTCTGCCACACGGTGTTGAAGAAGTTCGATTAAAAGTAAGATGCCACGCCGACTTTCCAAGTCTAAAGACTTCACATTAGGCCTGTATGATACTTAATTAAATTGATTGTTGAAAATTATAACTAGAGCAGTTCAAATAGCACGAATGCATGGATTCAATTGGTGTGAGTGAGTACGCATATTGTACGAATTGGAGAAAAATTTGTAGGACGGACTGTATTTTCTTTGCAGTTTTTTGCCGTTTCTTTCAATTCGTTCTTCGTTAAGTTTCGATCAAATATTTACTGTGCTGTTAATAATTAATTTCACATTTTTAGAGTAAACAAAACTATTTAATATAAATGTATGCTGAATTGGAAGTGATGTGTGTAGCAAATATTAATTTATTTAATGGAGCTGCTCTTAAAAATACCAGATATAAAAACGTAACAACGTATATCCTTTTCTTACAAAATTTGTCTGTCCTGCCCACGCGCCACTTGTTTTCAGATTTTAAAATTGGACAAAAAAACATTAAGTATCATACGGGCATTACACCATGTGTGTATATAGAATACATGTGCAAATTTGGTTTGTGTTGGATAAACGATGTGGTTGGAATTTGGAAAACGAAGTTTTTCTATTTTCACTTGTATCGTCACTTTGTATAGGAGGTAGGCGTGGTTTTCATTGGGTTTTGCCAAATATCATAGAAATGGTTCATATTATATATCAAAGCTCATATGCAAATTTTCAAGACATTTCTTTAATTTTTGTGGTTTTTTTAAGAGTAAATCTCTTAAAAAAAAGCCAATTTGTATGGGAAGTAGTCGTGGTTTTGATCTGATTTTGTCAAAAATGAGCTACATCAAATATCAAAGCCTATGTGAAAAATCAAGACCATTCTTTAATTTGAGCAGCTTTTTTAGAGATTTTACGGTCAATATAAATCCGATTTTCCCAAATTTAATAGTCAGAATTTATATTAAAGATGAAAGCTTACGTGCAAAATTTGGAGGCATTTATTTAATTTTTGTGGATTTTTGAGAGACTTAACTGTAAAAATACATTCACTCTGTATGGGAGGTAGGCGTGGTTTTCATCCGATTTGGCTCATTTTCGGACATGATTTTAATTTTTTAAAAAGATGCTTATAGTTTGAGTTTCATGCGATAGCTTTAAAATCGTGTCGACAGAAGGACAGACAGACGGACATACGGAGATCGATTCAGGTGGTGATTCTGATCAAAAGTATAAATACTTTTCTATATCTGCCACGCCTCCTTATTGGCGTTACAAGCGGAATGACAAAGTTAATATACCACTTACGAAGCACGCATTGGGGTACAAAATTACAAAGAGACACAAAAAAGACAGATAAACTAACAGCACAACGCAAGTGTTCTCCAACCCTTTCGTCACTTATGATTTATTTACGATAAATAATATAGAGCCTGTGACGTTATTGATGAAAACGAGCTATATGCCATTTATTTTCTGGAGTGAGGCAGCTGCCCCACTTTCTCCCCCTGTATACACCCATGTTCAAAAGGATTCAATGAATTTGCTCTATTTATATTTCTAAAAACAAAATCGCAAATAAACTGTTTTTTTACGCTGAAATCCTTACTCTCCCATTAAAAAGCTATTTTTGTTACTGAGGCACATATATATTTTAGTTGTTTTATATAAACTATTATTCAAAAAACTTACAAAAAACAAAAAACAAAGGATACTCATATCCAAAATAACAAAAAAAAAAAAAACATATTCGAGGATTTTCTTGGTATTATTTTAAAAAATAACAATGTGTATACATAATTAGGCAATTCACTAGGTATTGTAATGTTGTATTGTTGTAAGTAAAAGGTTTTCTCATTTTCTCCCTTTTATTTTTACGGAATTTTGGTTGTGTTTTGTTTATAGTGGTTGTATGATGTGTATGAAATTGGCGTGATCGGACCGGAAGTACGCCTACCTCCTATACAAAGTGATGTACAAAAAATAATTTTGTATGGGAGGTAGGCGTACTTCCGGCCCGATCACACCAATTTTATACACATCATACAACAACTATAAATTAAAAATACAAACAAAATTTGAAAGAAATCGCTTTACTAATAAGGGAAAAAATTAAAAAAAAACTTTTCACTTACAACAATACAACCCACAACTTTACACCTTGTGAATTTCCTTAATAAATAATTTTATCAATAATATAATACATTAAATAATCTATATCTTAATATTAATACGCAAACAAAAGAGTTTCTGATCCCTTTTAACCTGCTTTAACTTCAATATATTCACATAAAACTTATATCGATGAAAAGGTATTTTCGAGTAGATGTGCACAATATAATTTTTATTCGAATATATTGTCATTAAAATAGGTAAAACTAAGCAAATGTAAAAACCCTTTTTCACAATGGGACAATAAGAAAGCAATAACGAAATACATAGCGGCAACATCGTTGATGTAGCATCAGCGTTACCGTTGGCCGACTAAAGCGCCAAAAATTACTCTTCTGCGGATACCCTGACCCTAAGAGACAGCTTTTTCAAAATTGTGTTTATTTGCCACTTTTCGTAACAGAGTGCGGTTTTTTTTCCTTTATCCAAAAACACAACACAAAATTCAGTGCTTGCTCGTGATGAGGCGAGTAAAAAATTTTATGTTTCGGGGTGGAAAACATTTGTTTAAAAAAAATATGTGTGTGGCCACCACGCACTGTAGAAACGAAACTTTATCCAAAAATGGAATCTCTGGGAAAATTGCTAATTTATTTTATTAGCATTCCCTCCTTCAGTGCAACCATATGGTTAAAAAGCAGTCTGTTTTCATACCAGTAGTAGTTCAAGAACTGTCTTTTTTAATACAGCCAACTAGTATATTCAACATAGTGATATCATGGGAAATATCAATTGTCCCTTTTGTTTATGGACAGTTACTGAAAAGTTCAATATTCACGTACAGAATGAGATAACAGTTTTTTTGAAGCGAAGCTTTTTACTCGTCGTTCTGTGATTTGCTTGGAGTGAAATCTGAAAAATTTTCGACAGATTTTTTCTTGGAAATTTGATGGTTTCTTTGTTGCTAGCGCTTATTACAACAAGAAAATTTAACGCTTTAACATTAAAAATATTTCGACCCGCCGTGGAATCGAGCCCGGGTTCACTAGTATGAGAGCCTAATACACTACACACTAGTCCACAAAGGCTTGTTAAACATTATTGTTAATTCAATGTTAATTATAACAGAATCTATGCTGCAGTAGATCGTCACCATCTATCGATAGAAATAGGATTGTGTATTTGCTATGCTACAATTTACAAAAATTTGCCGAAAGGTGTCTCCAGCATCGGTACATCTGTATTGTGAATGCGTTTGTGGTGTTGTTGGTGCGAGGAAAATTAGCAATGCCCACAAGTGCGTTTTTTAAGTGTCAAAAAAATAGATGATATCAATAAATATGGAATTAACAAACGCATGCATGAAATCGGCAAGGTATCTAAAATGTTTGTTAAATTTTTGTTAAAATGTTTGTTAAGTTTTGTTTGTTTAATATATATTTAATATATATTTAATATATATTTAATATATATTTTTATCCTCGTTCTGTAATTTGCTTGGAGTGAAATCTGAAAAATTTTCGACAGATTTTTTGCTACGCAGTACGCTGTTGAAGGAAAAATTTTTTCAGTGCAGTTAAGTTCACAACCATGTGTGGAGAGTTAAAATGGAGAGTCGCTGGTATTATATGTAATGTAATTGGCGTGGAAATTTGACATTCAACAATAAAAAGTAAGCAGTAAATATGTTTTCTGTATATATGTAATTAATTTTATGTTATTTTAAATTTTTGACTTTAAAAGTTAATTTATTAAGAAGAAAAAAATTATTATGCTATCAAATCTATGTAACTTCGAAAAAGCTTCGCTTCTCTCGTGTGTCCAACGACGCACCTGTGTTTTTTTTTGCTTATGTGACACAGTTGGTTATCAAGAGCATTTTTTTTATTTTATTTTGATGATTTAAGTCCTCACAGCGCGGACGGCAGATCTTGTTAATTTATTTTTTTGTAAATTATATTTTTATTTATAAATATTAAAAAGAAAAAATTTGTCGAAAAATCAGTGTCGGGAATAAAGCACTTTCCCTTTTCGAACTCGCATCGAACCGCGTACAATTTGTCTGCAAGTTGAACGTGCTACCATTGCACCATTGCCTTCCTTGCATCAAAACGAACAAAATAACAATAAACCTGAAAGCAAACATAGTATAGATCCTCCAATTTATTCCATAGGATTGATATCAAAAAGAATTTATTGCTTATCCAAAATAATCATCAATCGATTATATAATTTGGGCTTTATTTAAATAATTTTTTTTAATTTTTTCTTAAAAAAAAGCAAAAACTGCCTGTATGATTGTAAATATTTTCAATTTAAAAAAAGCACAAAATTTCTACTGTAGTTAGGACCACTAAACCTTTGCTTTGTGGTCAGAAGCTCTGACCTTATGCTACCGCGCATACTTGTTTGGGTTTATTTTACCGTGCCTACACAGTTAAAAATGTTGACGCGTTTTTCGTTACAAGAATTGCATTATATTTTATGTTGCATTTGCGATGATATTTAATTCTAAATGATGCAAACATGTATATATATATATATAAGAGAAACTTCAACATTATCACAAAAATTTTGCTATTTCCCACACGGCACAAAATCCGACTTCGATATTGAAAATTTAAAAATTTACGAATAGTTCGCGATGATAACAATCGAATTCGATATCGATTACGATTCGAAAAGATATGTATGGCGGACGTAACGGTTACTTTGTAAGCGAAGGTTCGTTTTGTTTCGAAAAATGATTTGTTCACAGTTCCAAAGCGATTAATTCTTCAACACAAATGCGAAGATAATTATATTCTCTACCTTTTTTACTGTAAGGTGGACACTTTCGGATAAATTTTTTGGCACTTTCAGACTTACTTTTATTATTACTGACGCGATAACACGCGATAATAACTTTCGAGTTTTGATCGCCAATTAAGGAAAAACACGAAATGTTTCTTCGATAAAAGTTCATTGCAAACGAACTTTCGCCGGATGGGTTAAGGCCTAACTATAATAGACACATTAAGCTACTGTCAAAACTGAACGGAAAGCCAGAAGTCTGATGTCAAAATAAAAAAATACCCATAACTGGCATGTGCTGACTTTGAGAAGTGTCATAGTATAGTTTATTTTTATTTGTCATAATACATATGTGAGATTTTTTTAAAATGAATACGGAAAATAATATGCAAAAAATTAAAGAAGCGAATTCTTTGCTCGTTGGACTGAGTGCTCTTAACAATTTATTGGATTTAGTGAATTTAGTGGATAAAAGAAAGCGATCCTGTTGCGTCCGCGAATCTAATCGGGATCGAAATAGAAACGGTTTTTTTAAAGTTAAATTCTTAAAGCTGAAAGAAATTAACCACCAGCAATTCTTTATTTACACCCGAATGACTTCCAGAATGTACAACCTGCTACTGGATTTAATATCACCATATCTAGAAAAGTGCTCTATAAGAATTCCTGTGCAACCAGAGTGTCGTCTAGCTGTGTTACTAATGTAAGTACAGCGATATAGTAAAAATTGTCATATAACAATATTTTTATGATTTCTTAAGATATTTAGCTCAGGGATCATCCATTCAATCCATTGCTTGGTCGTTTAAGCTAGGTAAGGAAACGTTGCGTTCAATTATATTGGAGGTAGCAGAAGTTATATAAAAAAACTTGGGGCCAATATACGTATCTGAGCCAAATATGACTGATTTTATAAAAATTTGCTAAGATTTTTGGAACTCTTGGAATCTTCCAAACTGCATCGGGGCAATCGATGGAAAGCACGTTGCTATTCGAAGCCCACCAAACAGTGGAAGTCAATTTTTTAATTACAAAAAATACTTTTCAATTGTGCTTCTTGCAACATGCGATGCAAAGTGCCGATTTACCTACGTCGACGTTGGTGCCTATGGGAGCCAAAGTGATGGAGGTAAGTACCTACTATGTAATTTTGAGCCGTTAAAAGCAGGATACAAAAAAGTTTGGTACCTTGCTTAAAGTTCAAACTATATATTCCAAATTCTTATAAAATTTTTCATTCTGCTACTATTATTCTTTTTTTTCTGTTAACAGGCATATTCCAAAGCAGTAGCATGGGTAAAAGAGTACTAAGTAATCATTTGCCTATCCCACCTGCACAATGTTTACCTAATTCCGATGTAATGTTGCCAAACTTTTTTTGTTGGAGATGCTGCCTTTCCCCTTGCACCAAACATGATGCGCCCTTATCCTGGAGACCACCTGTCTACGGACAAGGAAAACTTCAACAAGCGGCTTTCCCGTGCTCGCCGAACAATTGAAAATGCGTTCGGTATTCTGGTTGCACGTTGGCGTGTGTTACTTACTACAGTGCATATGTATCCTGAAAACGCTGAGAAAATAGTTCTTGCGTGCATTGTACTCCATAATTTCATCATGCTTCAAAGCGTTGGTGCTGATAGCTCCAACAATTCCATGGACGGAGAGCCTCAAGACGGCATAAATCTCCAGCGAATTCGGCCGTCTGCAACTACTCATCAGTACGGGGGAGTAGCAGTAACAAATAATAGAAACTTGCTGAAAAATTTTTTGCTCCTCAATTAAAATTGAATATTTAAACTTTATATGAACTACACTTTACCCAACAGCAGCTAAAGATGCTAAGCACTTTAAGCAAAAACAGTAATGCCCTTAAGAATACTAGCAACACTATCAAAATAACTTCTGCCACCTGCAACCTTCTGTGGTCAATATCTTGTATCTTAAAGAATTTATCTTCATAAATGTATTTTTATTTCAAAGAAACATATAAATTTAAAATCCAACACACAAACAAATATGCAAAACATAATAATTTTATATATTTCCTGATAATAAAGAAAAACTTATAATATATTCAATTTTTATTTATAAATTATTCTGCCCCTCTCTGGCAATAGCCCTCAGCCTCAATAATTTATTGAACATTTCACTTTTGTAATTGTCCTTTACTGCATTTGGAAGATCTTTCATCATAGACAGAATCGTTTTTAAAAACAATTCGTCCTCATCGGTTTGGGTTTCTTTGTTGGTTGTAACAAAGCTTTCTTCCCATTTTTTGAGTGTGTCCCCAAATTGCTCTATTTTAGAAGCGATGCAAGCTTTTAGACGTTTTGGAGCTGTAGCTGCTGACGAACTGTTGCATTCATCATTCTCTATGTTTTCCAGGTGATCATTTTCGTTCTGAAAACTTCTTTCTGCAGATTCTTCGTTGCAACGTGTTCTAAGATTTATAAATAAAAATGTATCTTGTATAAGGTTGATAATGTTATTCAAGGTAAAAAGTGGTGCAAAATTTTTTTTTTTGTTAAAATTTCTGATTTGAAGTAAGTATTGACGGCAAGTGTTGACAAACACTTTTTATAATGTTTTTCAATCGTAGCTATAAACAAGCTGAATCTAGACGTAGAAGGCAAATAATTAAAATTTAGAGATCGGGACGGTGCCGATATTGGTTTTGATGAGCTGCCAGGAATAATATCCCAGTATAAAAACGGCAGCAGTTTTTTTGTTGAGTTTGTCTTCGACGAAACAACTTCGTCAATAAGGAGTACAAATCTGAAGAAAGTAAGTAAAACGTTTTTATTCCATTCCTTTTTTATTACACAGTGCAGCACTAAAATCTTGAACCAATTGAGACACCCAAAATCTGAAAGCTTATGATGGTAGAAGAAAAACCCTAGCTGGGTTTTGAAATATTAGCTAAGGAGCCACCCTAGATTCAAAGTATGTTTTGAGAAAATGATCAGGAACAATTTTTAAGTCGAATGAAGAATGTCCGTCCGTCCGTCCGTCTGTCCGTCTGCTGGTGTACACGATAACTCTCGAAGAAGTCGACCGATCGACTTCAAATTCGGCCAAATGTTTAAATCCACCTCCCAGTCGAAAACTTCACAAATAAATTAAAAAAAAAACTTAGCTAATAATTCAAAACCCAGCTAGGGTTTTTCTTCTACCATCATAAGCTTTCAGATTTTGGGGGTCTCAATTGGTTCAAGATTTTAGTGCTGCACTGTGTAATAAAAAAGGAATGGAATAAAAACTCATGTTTGGTAATATTAAGCAAATATATGTAGTTCATGAAGAGCCTTATTTGCTTTTAGATATGTATATAAGTAAAGAATTAGACAGGATATTAATTTCATATAAAATAACCTCACAAAATATTTCAAAAATACTTAGTTTTAAGGAAATAAAATTTTGAAGGCCATAGGAGTATTATACGATTAATTCGAGAGAATATTTATTAACACCCGATGTTCTAGCACAATAAACATTTATATTAATATATGATTAAACCGAAAATAAATTAAAAATTACAAAACTAATAATTAAATTTGTTTTATTTATTTTTGTGAAATTTTATTAAAAGGGTATTATTTTAGCCCTGCTCAGGTTAAAAGCAACACCCGTTTGGCGTACAATTCATTCGGTTGGGTGTTGCAAATAACGCCTATTCAAGAATAGAATATATTCCGGATGGTATTAATCCAATTCTTAATTGGGTTTATAAATTACACCTGGTTTGGTGTAGAACTTTTTCTATAGAGCATTACATTAATTCCTAGTTAGGTATTAAGTATTAACACCAAAAAGTAATAAACCATAATAAATATTGGTGTTATTTTTATGCTCTGAAAAATAATATAAAAAGCGACTCTCTCTCTCTCACAGTCTCTTTAAAAATATACTTTAATGGAATAAATTTAATATTTTTTTGGGTTTATTATATATATTTATATAAAATTAAACCAAAGCTTTTTACTGTATAGCTCGCCGTACTGTTGTATACGCGCCTATAAAAGTTTCAATTCAAAAATTATTAGTTTATACTCTAGGTACGCATTACTTCTTCAGTTGTGATATTATGGCAAAAAATTTAACTGATTTGTCAAAAAGCTATTAAATAATTGGTAATTGGAGTAAGCCAAAATTACGCCCATGTGTTACAATCCAACCCACACAATTTCATACTCGCCCCATTACGGACAATCAGCACTCCCGATGTTATGCGCCAATTCTAAGGCACCCTGTTCGTTCGTAATGAAAATAGTTCCAAAGAAACAACCATAGCCCATTTAATTTCAACACAAAACAACAGAAGGCCGACAGTAAATTAACACAAACAGAAACAAACGTAGATATATCTGATTCTCTATACTCAATTTTCCTATTATAAACTAAATTTTTCTTGATATCTTTACTAATACTATTTGAGTATATCATATAACTGAATATAAAATAAACTCTATAATAGACACTATTATAAATAAATTGTTTTGCATTTATGTGATCTCATAAATATTTTATATTTTATTAGTATTAATATTTGGAGTTTCTTATCAAAAATATTTATGTGTTTTATTACTTATGTAATAAAATCAATAAATGTATGTTTTATTGCATAAGAAATAAAATTAATTTAACTAATATCTTGTTTTTTTTTATTTGATTGTTAAATAACCCTTCAAACGGCTAACGTATATCAGCTTATGTTCTGGTTACTCAAGCAAAAGTTCACAAAAGAAAAACATCCGTGTTGTTTTTAATTTTCAACCATAGGTGTTTACAGATTAAATTTCCCCTTTTATTGAAAAAGTATTCTTAAAAATGTTAGTACATTTTTAGTAATTTTTTAGAATTCGTTAGTAGATTTTGGCAGATTTCTACTTTGCTTGCGGAAAGTAAGTCTAACAAGTCTAAGAAAGTCAGTCTAACAAAATGGTCACCCTGCTGCTTTTTAGCCGTTTGGTTGCACTGAAGGAGGGAATGTTAATAAAATAAATTACCAATCTTCCCAAAAATTCCATTTTAGGTAACACATTTCAATTCTACAGTACACATATTTCTTTTTTTTATAAACCAGTCCAATACAAATATTAAAAAAAAACACAGGTGCGTCGTTGGACACACGAGAGAAGGGAAACTTTTTCATAGTTTCATAGATTTGATAATTTAATGTTATTTTTTTGTAATAAAAAAATTTCAAATTCAAAACAACTTAAAGTAAATTAAAAAACACACGTTAATACTCCCTCCAGTAAATTTAATTACATTCCATTATTATTTGTTTTATGTAACAGTCATTGTTATTTCAACGCACTTGTCATAGAGTATAAATTATTATCTAGAGATTGCATCAACTCTGCTAAATCTCTGGCATGTGTTAACAGAGGTTAACAGAGTTTTTTTTCTTTACGTTTTTAAGTCAAATAACTCTGTTAACACATGCCAGAAATTTAGCAGAGTTGATGCAATCTCTAGATCATAATTTACACTCTATGCACTTGTGGTCAATTGTTAATTTTCCCTTCACACTATGCAAAAGCAAAACAAAAGCATGTTTCACCAATAACACAGACGCATTCACATAAAAAAAAATGCTGTTTTGTCCTACATGGGGATCGATCCCGTATTCCATATTAAAAGTCTTACACTACCTCTACCGATCCAACTACATCTGTTAACTTCCCACATTGATTTTCAATATAAATGCATATCAAATATAACTGCAGCTATGTTAACAATTGTTAACAGATGGCATTGACAAATAGAGGATGATGACCAGTGTTGTCACTTGTAAGTTTTAATTAGTGGTGGATTGAGTCTAAAATGAGGGGTAGATTTTAAAATAAAGTTGGGATATATTTTTCTTGTTAAGAAAAAATTCGAAGACCTACAGAAAAAATCATAAGTATACCATAAAGTAAGTTTTTTCACGCTTAATTAGTTTTATTGCAAATTATTCTAATATAATGTTCTTAAAACGGTACTGTGTCCACTCTTAAGGAATAAAATATTAATTGTAATAAAATTTCTAAAATTTTAATAACTATGCAGTAATTTTTATATAAAAATATAGAAAAGTGGTAGATTTTGAAAAAATGCATATAGTGGGTGATAAAAGTGGTAGAAACCAAACAGTGGGGGACTTACCACAATTGTGGAAAAGTGACAACACTGATAATTCTTGTAGAAAACCACTTGCTGCAGCAGCTATCCAAACCACAAAAATCTATTAATCAACTCATGTGGCAAGTGGCTTAGCAGCTACCCAAACAACAAAAATATATTAATAGATTATTGGATGTGCTGCAACAGAGCTTCAGTTGCACTTACTATTGAATGAGCAACCATTTTCAACACAACTTGGTGGCATAGTGTATAGCGTATAGAGCTCGTAATCAGTTGGGTCCGTGTTCAAGTCCCCACGGGGGAAAAGAATATTTTTAATATTAAAGTATTAAATTTTCTTGTTGTAATAAACGCAAGCAATGAAGAAACCATAAAGTTCTAAGAAAAAATCTGTCGAAAATTTTTCAGATTTCACTCAAAGCAAATCACAGAATGAGGCGTAAAAAGTTTCGCTTAAAAAAAAAAAAAAACGAAATGGCCATTTCAGCCCTTGAAAGGACTTTGACCAAGATTCTTATGATCAATTGTGTTGTGTGTGTTGTGAAATGTTTGAACACAAATGATCGAGAACTGGACTTACCAGATTTATTCCAACTCCGAACGGCTTATGTTCTCAAGAAGCTTTTCATGGCAAATTTTACTCTCTGAGGTTTGCCATTGTCTGCAGAGATGTGACGGTCGAACAGAAAAATTAATTCAATTGAAAACACTTTCAGTGTCAGATGGGGGATTCGCACTTGGGTTCTCTAGACTTTGGGTTCTAGATACGGGATTAGCTAGGATTATTGTTATCGTTATAAATTTTTTTGAATTTAATTACTTAATGCATAAATGATGACGTCTCAGAAAAAAAATTACCCAAGAACTCATACAAGCTTATATTACAATTTAATGTAATCGCACTGAAGAAATATTTTGATTACGACTACAGTAATTATAGTTATCCTAATGAGAAAAAATAATCTAATACACTTTTTATGTGTTTGACCTGTACTGTCTAAATTTGGAATGAACCCGCTAGGAAAATGTTACTTTAGCAACTTTAGAGCGCCGATGCGCCTCACTCCTTAACGTAAAGAAAATAGAAGCAATGGCATTAAAAAGGATAGCCGGGGGCTAGTTTCAGCATTCAAACTAATCAACTAACCAATCAACATTTTAAATAACGTTTCCTTATTTTTCAACAGGGGCAGCCGTGGTATTCTGATTAAGGGGCGTGGATGGTATGCGGTAGAACCCTGCTGCGAGTCTCATCTGACACAGAATTTTTTTTCAATTGAATTAATTCTTCTGTTCGGCTGTCACTTCTCTACAGACTGCTATGCAAAGCTTCTAGAGAACATAATCCGCAATTCCAGCTCTCGTTCAAAGCCCTTTCAAGGGCTGAAGTGGCCATTTCGTGTTTTTATTTTTTTAATTTTTCAATAAAAAATGTCCACATAACTTCTGCAAATGAGTTTTCCGCAGTTTATTGGAAACTCCTAGGCAAACAATTATCTTCTGTCTTATATTTAAGTATAGATTAAAGAAACTGTGACACAGTATCTCTTCTATTCGTTAGAAGCTTTACTCAAAGTACGAGTACATGTTTTTTAAGATTTAGCTATGTGTAAATCATCGCCAAGATTTCAGTATCTCACACCGTAAAATTTTTAACTGAAAGAGGCCCCCTAAGGTAAGAATCAGATAAAGAATAAACATAATATTATTAAGATAAGCAATGAATAAGCTTATCATTTAGCAATGAAAGCAACCTCAACCTGTGAGCAATTAAAAGTTGTCTGATAATGGAAAAAATTTAACTGTAAAATACCGAGTATAAAAAATAATCATAACCGTAACGTTTACCAACTAAGAATAACAAGCATTAGACAGTTAGTTTGCATTAGACAGCAGTTTGAAAGGTTACAAGTTATAGATCGAACAACTAAAATCGAAAAAAGTTTAGCTTAATATGTGTGCAAAGTAAGTAAGCTTAAGACGCAAACGTTAATATTTTTGGGTGAAATGCATATAAAAATAAAAAAAAATGCTTCATATACACAAAAAACTTTGTTTTGAGTTTATTGGAGAACTTATCACTAAAAAATTTACGTTCCTTACTTAAAGATTCTGTAAGAACTGAACTAGCTTAACTAAATTTAGTTTTAGCATAGATCCTGTTATAAAAACAACAAATGGACGTGTGCGCGGTATGCAGAAGACCGGCATTTATGGGGATCGATACTACTGTTTTGATGGCATACCATATGCTAAGCCACCACTAGCTGAGTTGCGCTTCAAGGCACCCGAAGAACTGGAGGTACTATGGGATGGAGTGCGTGATTGCACTAGAGTTCCAAAAAAGTCATTGCAATACAATCGGTACAAGGAGCAAAAAGAAGGTGACGAAGACTGTCTTTACCTTAATATAAATGTCAAAAAGGTATTATTTGTACCAAAAGCCAAAACCTTTTCACTTACAGTATTTTAAACTCTACTTATTTTCCAGCTGCAGTCGGCCAGTCCACTTCCGGTCATGGTTTATCTACACGGAGGTGGTTCTAATACCGGTGATGCAACTCGCCAGTCTTGGGGTCCAGACTATTTTATGATGAAAGATGTGTTATTTATTACAATTGCCTTTCGTTTGGGCGCCTTAGGTATATTTATCTCATCTATTATCTTGCCTATTAAAATAATTATAAAATATTTCCTTAAGGTTTCATGCGTTTCTCGGATCCTTCGCTGCAGATACCCGGTAATGCAGGTCTGAAAGATCAAGTATTGGCACTACGTTGGATCAAGAAGAATTGCGCCAGCTTCAATGGTGATCCGGAGAACATAACATTGCTTGGTCATAGTTCAGGCAGCGCCTCAACACATTTTCTGATGATGGCTCCTCAGTGCAAAGGAATCTTTCACAAGGCTATTCTAATGTCAGGCTATTTTTCTCACTACCAACGTGCAGAAAATTTGCCATATCGTTTGGCTTGCGTACTTGGATATGAGGGTGAAAATATTGACAGGAATGTTTATGAGTATTTAATGAGTCTTGAAGCTGCAGCATTGGTGGGTTTTAAGTTATGGACCCAAGAAGAATACGATAAAGGTTATAAATATGTATTTATGCCATCCATTGAGGCTTATGAGACACCGGATGCAATCATAACGAGAGAGCCAATTCAAATTCTCCGTTCTGCCTGGAGCAATGAAATACCATTAATGATGGGTTGCACATCTTTCGAAGGACTTCTTAGTTATAAATACTTTACTGAAAACCCTGACCTTTATAAAACCTTTAGGGAATATCCGGAGTATTTATTGCCCTATGAGTTGCAGGTTAAGTGCGACTTGGAGCTGCAAAAAAAATTAGCCAAAGATTTTTTGAAAAATTTTTTCGGCACGAAAGAATTGTGTATCGAAAATGCCTTCACCACAATAAATGTAAGTTTTTAAATATTAAGAATATTCAGTATTATTAAATTATTATTAAATAGTAAGTATTGAACTCGATTTAATATCAGTTGAAATGTACCAAAATTGCTGAATTCAAAAATATTAATTTCGGAAATCACAAAACAAAATTCTCTTATTCCATAGAACAACGTACTTATATAAACCTAATCTTGTATATTTTTATTACTCAAAATAGCAAAGACTGTGTGTCTGAGATAAATCTGTGAATGCTGCTTAATTTCTAAAATACTACAATAAGCATAAGAATATTTTAAGTAAGTACAAGTTAGTAACGTGGCGGCCGTGGCGCAGTGGGTAGAGTGTGTGGCCCATACGCTAGAGAACTCTGGTTCGAATCCCACCTGGCACAGAAAGTTTTTTCAATTGAATTATTTTTTTTCTGTTCGGCAGTCACCTCTCTGCAGACAATTGCAAACTTCAGAGAGTAAAAACTGTCATGAAAAACTTCTTGAGAACATAAGCCGTTCGGAGTCGGCATAAAAAATGTAGGTCCAGTTCTCGACCATTTGCGTTCAAACATTTCACAATACACACGACACAATTGATCATAAGAAGCTCGGTCAAAGTCCTTTCAACGGCTGAAAATGGCCATTTCGTTTTTTTTAAGAAAATAATAAATATAATAAGAAATGAATCAAATAAACACACGGTGTAACGGTTATTCTGCTCTTTCCAAGTAACCCTATGTAGGATGTAGGTCTAATCGACTACAACACAAAACGGCGTATAAAAATTGTCTCACATCATCAAAACTTGACTTACTGCCAAAAAAATCAGTTAATTATCAATCTATTTTCGATTTCGCAACAGTTTTGAAAAGGTTAGGTACAGACCTTTTAAATTATGTTTACTATAATGTGGAATTCATGCAATTATGTTTCGTGCTTTCTTTACCTTTGGTATTTAATCGTTTTTATCCACAATTATTAAAAAAAAAACAAAATGTTTTATATATAGCCCATTATGTTTTCTGTGGTCTAGTGACTCTCTGCTCAATGATAGAAATTTCGTTTTGACAGTTATGGTGTTTGGCTCTCAGCCTCGCAGCTATGCTCAGCAAAATACCAACAATGAGGAAATATTAAAAAAATACACACAGTAGCAATATATACCATTATATAAAATTGTCTAGATTTTTGAAAAACTCCAAAAGTACTAGGCCGATTTTTATGAAATAAGTTTTATAATATCATATTTTATTACAACACAGTACAGCCTGAACAGAACCAAAGCGGATGGCGGATGACGGGCCTCTCTCGGCGAAAATTGCTGAGAACCCGTCTAGAATAGGAGTGGTTATCGGATAGCGGATCAGCGTGGCTTTTCGGTGTGAATGCTTAATTTTGTAGAAAATTATTTCCTATTTTGTTTTGAACTCACATGAATGCAACACATTCACACAAAACGAAAGGTCAGCTCATGAGAAAAGTAAAAAAATAACTCTAAACACAGCCAATTCTTAGCAAAAATATGGCATCACTTACGCCACTCAGGGAGAGGTTTTTTCTTCCAACGCCGTGAACGCGCCGGAGAAAAAATACAATACATTCTATTCTGGCGTTTTCCGTTGCGGATTTCTACGGCAATTTCATTTTTGGCGGCTGCATAGATTTTCATGTATTTTCTTGCATGGCGAATCCGACAACCGCCATCCGCTTTGGTTCTGTTCATGCTCTATAGGGGTATTTTTATTTTTAAAAGAAAGTACATATGATTAAAATATAAAGATTTGTATGAAATCATCTCCGATGCCACGGTATTGCTTGACCGATTTCTTTTCACGCGATCTGTTGAGAGAGTTTCAATAAACTCCATGTTGCTCTCTACTCTTCTCTTTTTATGCCCAGCTAGCACAGCACAAGTTTCATTAGCAGTGCTGCCGTTCTACACTTTCTAGTAGTAGTAAAATTTCAGTTTTTGGGAGTATTTCTGAAATCTTAGGAGTACTTGAAAATAAATACAAACTAGTACTTTGTCATAACACACTAATAATGATTTAAAATTTAATTAATTTATTAATTTTCCTAGTTTATTCCTTGTATGTATTCATTCTATTTACTAATTTATTTTGGGTATGGGAAACTATTCTAAAATAACAATTCAATATTTCAATTATATGGTGTATACATTGAAAACCGAACTTTTTTGGATGAAAATAATGTTTTTTTTTAATTAATTAATTAAATTGCATGTTATTCAAAATATTGTCCATCGCTTGTAATCACTTTTTCCTACCTTTCTGGTAGTAAATGAATTCCGCGTCGGAGTAAGGCTTCGTCCTTTGAGACCAAGAACGTATACAGCCTATTTTTGGCACCTTGCTCTGAAGTATAGCGTATTCCAGTGAGAGCGTTTTGCATCGAACGAAATAAATGGTAGTCGGATAGTATTCCGACCGTTTTTCAGTCAACGCTCGCTTCAAACGAATTAATTCGACTCGTGCCTGGTTGAATATTCCAGCCGGTTTTCTGTCAATGCTTGAATTTATTGTTGTCAGTAAAGCCGTCCCGTAATGGTTTGACCTGATTTCAGCAACTCGTAGTGGATCGGTCCCTTCTGATGGCACCAAATACTGAGCTTTACCAAAGAGCCGTGTATATTCGGTTTTGACATCGATGTTCCTGGTTATACCATATATTTTCTTAGAGGAAATGGTTAAATAAGAAAGAAAAAAAAAAGAATTTGCAGTCAATTTCAATGAAGTCATAGTCACAGCTTTCATGCAAGAAAAACAAGAAAATTTAACGAACACAATGAACGAAAAAAGGAGGCGTTCAGAGAAAGTTATTTTTTAGCAGTAATGGTGAGTACACATTTAGGGCCAACCAAAAAAGACGAGTTGCTCCGTAACGAGCAAAGACGAAAACTGTTCGCCTTAATGCAATTCAATGTTGTTGCCCAAAATGACAAAACGTTATTTAACGAAGCTGAATGAAACCGCTTGTCCATACTATGGAAGAATAAATGAAAGTAGTCGTACGGCTGAGGATCGACAACCAAAACTGTAAAAAAAAGCAACACAAAACAACACTACGCGGAGACTCAGTTCAATTCAGTGAACCAAGGACAGAAAATTATTTGTATTAATTTTGACAATAATGGTAGCTGAAAAAGAGAGTACAATCAGCCGCAGTGCTACCTTTTTTTCATTGTACCATGGTCCATACGTTTTGTTTCGTTAGAACCAAACTTTTAGCGTCTCAACTCGTCAGAAGTTCGGCAAGTTGCAATCGTCTCGTTTCGTTTTTTTTTTTTTTCGTAAGGCCTTTAGGCTGTTTTCAGCTATTTAGAAATAGTAGTACTTTTTGTATTTGGGGAGTATAGTAGTGCTCACTACTCAATAGGAGTAAGATACTACAATTGTAGTACTTTCGACAGTGCTCGTTATTAGTATAGGTTAAGTAGCTTGAGAGAAAAGCATTTTTTTTTCCTTTGCTCGAACTGTCAAAGTAGCTGTTAGCTAAAAATTGTACAGACTCAGGTTTTTTTCTTTTTTGATTTCCTTTCATCCATACTGATAGTTCAACCGAGCTTCTCTCAAGTGACTTAACCATTATTTATCAACTCTTGCATAGCACAATAAAAAAATGTTGTTTTTGTGTCTTTGAATATGTGCGCATTCGCGCTTTTATTATAACTGATGATACTATAAAAGCTTGGTTAATTATAAATCCAACAAGTTTTATTTCATTGAAATTAGTTAAAAATTCGCCGAGTTATTTAATTTGAAATTTTAAGCATAAATCTGTTAAAAATCGTTGTTTATCACGTTGTTTCCAAGATCAAGCAAAACATAGTTATTTTGGTGATTTTGTAGTAAAATAAAAATATTTAAAATAATTCAAATTGAATAACTTGACGAATTTTTAACCGATTTCAATTAAATAAAACTTGCTAAATTTAGACAATGGCGGCCGTGGCGTAGTGGGTAGAGTGTGTGGCTCTTACGCCAGAGAACCCAGGTTCGAATCCATCTGACACAGAAAATTTTTTCAATTGAATTAATTTTTCTGTTCGGCCGTCACCTCTCTGCAGACAATGGCAAACCTCAGAGAGTAAAAACTGCCATGAAAAGCTTCTTGAGCGTAAAACATAAAGGTCCAGTTCTCGATCATTTGTGTTCAAACATTCCACAACACACACAACACACACAACACAGTTGATCATAAGAAGCTCGGCCAAAGTCCTTTCAAGGGCTGAAATGGCCATTTCGTTTTTTTTTTTTTTTTTTAAATTTAGAATTAGCTAGATTTATTTATTGCTACGACATAACGGGATATCTAGTACTAAATGTGTCCATAAATTGATCTCAAAGAGAATAAATATGGAAAATTTAGATTGATCGGCTATTTTCTTTTGCCGGCAAAGTAAACAGTCCAAGACGACAATCATTGCCTGATTTTTCTTTTGAAAAATTAGTTTTTATGAAAGCAAATAGTATATTGGAATTGTTTTATTTATATTGTAATGCGATTTTCTCGTTCTTGTTTCAAGCTCACAAAATTTTTCGTCTTTTAGACTAAAATTATAAAAATAATCAAAAAGAATCTAAAAGTATCTCTAAAAGTAGTCGGATTATTTTTTTTTTTTTTTATTACTCTTGATTCTTTTTGACTATTTTCGTAAGCTCAAGTAATCGTAATTATAGTTTTATTATTGTAATCGTAATCATTTGATTACTGAGCCAAACAAAAAAGAATCGTACTTAATCAATTATTTCACCTTTTTTTAAAAAAAATAATCAAATCACTAATGATTATTAATTTTTTTTTTTTTTGTCTTTGCAGTTAGATTCATATACCTTTATTTATCATTCGCTGCATCGCACACTCCTATCCCGTCTAGCTTACAGCTCAGCGCCTACGTTCTTATACCGCTTTGATTTTGATTCGCCCAACTTTAATTTATACCGCATCAAGCATTGTGGTCCAGGAGTACGAGGTGTTGCACATGTCGATGACCTGTCTTATATTTTCCTTATGCCGACTTCGTACAAACTCCCTGCTCAATCTTCAGAATTTAAGACAATTCTACGTATGATCAATATATGGACAACATTTGCTGCAAAATCCAATCCCAACACAAATCTTAACAGTGCGGCAGTTTGGAGACCCGTTGATCACAGTGGAAGACACAAATGTCTAAATATAAGCCATACAATTCAATTTATGGGCCTTCCGGAACAAGAAAATTGTGAACTAATGGATCAACTTTACAAACGGGCAGGTCTGGATCTTTACTGAGCTACATACACTCAGTTTAACACTCAGAAGAAAATAACATTAAATGTTTTTGTTTTAAAAAAATATTGATAGTAAAAAATTTATTTCTTACAAAATAGCAAGGAAAAGGTTTATTTCTTTCATTGCACTATGATTTCCTAAGATCTAATTTCTGATTTTTTTTTTTTTTAATTAGAAGCAGTTTCGTTCAAACCCATTATCTTTACTCATATTGAAGTCAAGTTCACATAAAGCATTATGATGCAATCAGTGGCGGATCTTGAACTCTCCAGAGGGGAGACGGGGGGATGGGAATAAGATAGCAAAAAAGAAAAAAAAGGAAAAAAATTTAAAAATTTTATGCATCGGTGATTCCATGTCAAATCGGACGCTTTTCGAAACTCACGTATTTGTAAAAATTTGCTATTTTGCACGTCGATAGTACTTGAAAAAAATGTTGCATATATTTCTTTAATTTTTTTGCAAGTTATACATAGTGGAAAATTAAAAAAAAAATTTGTGATTCGGACAAGCAGATATACAACTATGTCTTCAATTTTTTTTGTATTATAAAAAAATGTTTAACTAATATTTTAAAGTTCTTGAATTGGTTTTCTCTGTGGTGTACAGTTTAACCAGCACTTTTATGAAAAATTTTAATTTTTTTGGTCACAAAATATTTCATTCATATTTTTCATGTTCAGCACCACTTATTCTTTGGCGTTTTGAAATCATTGTCATATTGAGGTATTAATTTTTAATGCATTCTCATGTTGGGTTATCAACGCTTACTATTGTACACGAAACCGAATTTTTAAAACTACCAACACAATTTTTACACACAAAATACTTTTCTTAAAAAAATTTATGTAAAATGGGTTTTTAGTATTTTTTTTGCTTCTACCAAGTAATATTATTAAATACAAAAAACAATGTTGTTCACAATCAAACATCTAGGAGAATGTGCATGACTACAATACTCAAAGACCAAATTGAGAATCAATGAGTTCCAGACCCAAGCGGAAACATTAAACAAATGCTGTTTTGTTCTTCAGCTGGTAATAGGTAATGAAATGGGGATTGGGAATAGTAGTGACCCTTAGAGCCCACGTCATTTTCTCCTTTTTTATTAACGTGTATTTTGAGCCCCTAAATCTAATGCTGCAAAAAAAGGTCGGTGTCAAATTACTTAGGGCATATAAATCGCGAAGTTTAAAAAATTTAACTTTTTCGTATACTAAAATATCCACATGCTTTATACAGAAGAATAGTTCACCGAAAAGTATATACAAATTAGACATCTGCATGATTACATTTGTTATGCCTGCAGCAACGTGCACAGTTCGTACTGTCCCACATTTTATAGTATCTTTCAAACTTGTGTACAGTACTTTCAAATCTAACACAGGCTGAAGCGTGTAGTGTACAACATCCGGTTGGATCTTAACAGAGTGTGTACACAACTTTTGGGTTAGCAGACTTCTTTGTCTTTTCAAAACATAGTAAGTACACCAAGTAGATTTTGCTGTACCGCTCGAAATAGATATGAAGATCAAGTTAATAAATCATGTCTAAAAAAGTCTACTTTATTTTTAGTTTATTTTATTCACTTTCTTTTAAAAGTATTGATGTTTAAAAAATTTAATTTTATTTTTTTTAAGGTTTGTATGAATTATTTGCACATTATTTTACTAAATCTAACTTATATACATGTATTTGGTATACGAATACAAGTACGAGAGAAAATTTCATATTACATATGAAATAACATATTTTAAAAAATTCGAAGCATTGAAATTGGATTAGTGAAAAATTCCAATGATCATACAAGTGTTCTCAAATTAGTACTGTTTTATTAAAATTAATGCCAACGACGATTTAACTGTGATTATTAAATAAAATGAAAGTTTTTTGTAATGAAAAAGTTAAAAATGTAAGATGAGCAAAAATTTCTAAAATTTATGTGTTTGTGATTTTAAAAATTTAAATATATAAAAAGATACTAAGCACATTTATTTTCATGATAAGGGATATTCATAAAAAGTTTTGAAGTGACCTAGATAAAAATGTGAAGTTTATGAAAAGTTAATTACGAAAACTAAAAATAGAATGAGCGCCGCAAATTTGTATTGAAAATCCCTGCAATTTTTAATAAAATTGTTTAATAAATTGTTGATATCATAAAAATTAAAATTCGCCGCGATTTATTAATGTACAAATTTAACTTTAACTATAAGGCTTAAAGCTGATGCATTTTTCACCATAATTTTAAACTGTCCTTGATAACACTGTGTGGCAGTCCAAAATACCTGGAAGATAATTCTATTTTTCTGATAGGTCTTGTCGAGTCAAAGATTGTTCTATACTGGAAATTTGCCGCACATCCCCAAAATCAGGACTTACATTAAAAAAAACCGATTTTGCTAATCTTTGCCCACTTATTGGCCTAAAACTTACCTCATTGTCAACTGATTACAGTTTGCACTCTTAAAATTTTTTATTAATACGAAACATTAAATAAACAAAAGTAATACACAGGATTTAACCAGAGCGCATTTGTATATGCTCAAATTTACTTAGCTTAAATCAGAATTAACTGACAACCTGTCAATATTGCTCATTTTCTTCAATCACATCAGAAATAAAAATTAATTTCATTAAGAATTTTTGAAATGAATCGCAGAAACATTTGACGTCATATGAACTAAATTATGCGTCATCTTGGTAAAGATATCTTCATTACTTTCTACGTAAGAGAACATTTTTAATGTTCGCGAAGCCGCGGACATCTAGGTCCTGCAAGTTCGCTTATAATAACATATCTGTTTCAAATTTTTTAAAAAAATTTTTTTACAATTTCTTTAAACATAAATGAAGATTTTAATGAAAAAATTTTTCGTCGCTTAAAAAAATAAACTAATGTTTTGAATGCCCAATTTCAATTCTTGTTAAAATTTGAAAGCTGCAATCTTTTGTTATTGTTTCCTACGCACAATCAATTGCGCCCGCTGGTTATTTGTTTGCATGTTGTTTTTTTTTTTTTTTGTTTATGTGCAGCTCTTAAAGCGTAAGACAAAAACAACTCAAGAACACGTGTTTTTCTGTTGCTGCGCACTAATGTGCTCTGCTTCATAACTGTGGCGGAATGAGCCGAGTGATTCGGGTGTTTGTGTCGAATATAAGTCTTTCGGTACGTAAGATGACTATCAGCAAACGACAACAACCATAAGAATTTATGAGCCATAACCCGATCCGACTCATTATTTAGGATACTCATATTTATTGAAGCCACCGATTTGTAGCTTCGTAGAAGAGAGTTGCGTGCGCTAAGGGTTGAGTAGGTTTTTGTACTTATTTTTTCCGGATATACTCAGAGTCACAAAAAAGCTATCCGCTGCAGATCACCAGCTCTTTTTGTGCAGTGTTTCTGAATTAGTTGCAATTTTGAACACAAAGTTTCATTTCCTTGTGCTGTTCGATTGACATTATTGGTATGTCGTATTCACATTTTAAATCATTTAGGTTAGAACAAAAAATTAATTTTCGTCGAAATAAAAAATAAAAATAACCGAATAAAAAAATAGCCAAATGAAAAAAAAACTCGCCAAATAGCCAAAAACTGACCGAGGAAAAGAAAATAGCCAATTTTTGCTATAAATAGCCAAAACGGTAGCACTGCTCATTATGCGTGCCTACCAAAAGGTATTCGATCGTGGACGAGATCGTAAATGAGACTTTTAATGCTCATGAAACAGCTCATGAGCCGCTCACGAAAATGGAAGGCAGGAATGAAATCTGAGAAGTTTAGAGAAAAATTTAGCTCCCAGAAGAATTCATTGCAATTTTTATGATTTCTGTAGACTGTGGACAAAGATCTAGGTTCCGGCTATGCGAATAATCGCCGAAGAGAAAATCGCCCAAAGTGCCAAAATGAACAATCGCTCTAAAATTTTCCTACAATTTTTGGGCGATTGTTCATAATGAACGTACATTTTTGAACGAATATTCATTTTATTAAATTAGTCTGAAAATGTATGTTTATGCAAACACTACATATTATGCACTCTTGACGGTTCACCCTTTTACGAAATAACTAAAACTTAAGTATAAAGAATTATTTACCATCAAAATTCATTTTGAACTTTTGAAGATATAACTGTAATCATTTGATAACTTTATAACTTTGTAATCATTTGAGGTATTGCCAATTTTGAAGGCCACTTTGAAATATTTGTCTTCGAAATTGAAAAAAATGAATGATGTTAAAAAAGGTGTGTAAATATATTCTTCTGATTAAGAAAAAGTGGGTGTATATACAAAAAAAAATTCTTTATATCATACTTACGTTTTGGTTATTTCGTAAAAGAGTGAAACGTCAAGTGTGCATAACATAACACGTAAAGTGTTTTATCTAGGTTAATAGCTTGTTAAAAATACGAATGAAGGGTGAAATAAAATTCTTCATATTTTCCAGTCTTTGGGTGATTATTCGTTGTGTTTTTGGGCAAATATTTATTATGAATAAAAACCAAATATTTTATGCTATTGTTCATTTAAAATTTTGGTGATAATTCGCGATTTTTGTGATTTTTTTATCTTCCTTTTGGGCGATTTTGCATTATGAATAAAAGCCCAACTTTTTGATTTTTCATTTTGGCACTCTGGGCGATTATTTGCACAGCCCTTGGTTCCACATTTATTACATATATGGTACTAGTTGGGTAATTGAAACTTTTTTTTTGTTCTGTGAACTCCTTGGACAAATAACTTGGATTTTTTGACAATAACTTTCTATTTCGACAAAAAGGTACCAAATGAAGTATTTTTTGGACTTTGGGACTAGGACATTTTGGGTTAAGTGGACTCCTTGAATAAAATTTTCTCGACACATAGGTTTATTCGGGTCTTTGAAACTTTTTTGGGTTTAGTGGACTCCTTGGACTAAAATCTGGGACTTTTTTATGTCAAATACCTACCACTTGGACAGATGAGTCATTGGAACTTTTAGGGTGGAGTGGACTCTTTGAATAAAATTCTTATTGACAAATAGGTTCCACTTGCTTAAATGGATTCCACTTTTAATAATTTTGCAGTTACTTAGGTCACTTGAACTGTTTTGTGCTTAGTGGATTCCATGGACAAAGTTTTTTATAAAATTCAATAGGATACACTTGGACAAATAGATTCACTTACACTATTTTTGGAACTAGTGGAGAGATTTGAACTTTTTTGGGTTAAGAAGACTAATTGAACTGTAATATTTTTGGAAATAATTGGGACATCCTATTTGTTATGGGGTTAGTGAACTTCTTGGACGAAGGTCATAAATTTTTGACCTATCACCCAACTCGTTCGAAAAGTGGAAGTGGCTCCAAGTTAAGCCTATTTGCCAAACGTCCAAGGTTTTTGTCTAAGAAGTCCACAAAACCTAAAAAATTTATAGTTATCCCATTAGTACCATAATTAATCCAAGTGGAACCTATTGGCCATAGAACTATATATTTTTGTCTAAAGAGTACACCAAACCCAAAAAAGTTCAAGTGAACTAGTTTCAAAACTATTGAAAGTGGAACCTATTTGTTCAATCGGAACCTATTTGTCAACAAATGTTTGTACAAAACTCAAAAACGTTCCAATGACCCAAGTAGTTCAAACTAGTTCAACTGCAACCCATATGAGTAAGTGGAAACTCTTTGTCAAAAAATCCTAGATTTTTGTCTAAGGAATCTACTTAACCCAAAAAAGTTTCAATGACGAAAGTAATTCCAAAAATATTGAAAGTGGAACATATTTGTCAAAAAAACCAAGATATTTGTCTAAAGAGTCCACAAAACCTAAAAAGGTTCCGCTGATTAAACAGTTCCAAAAATATTTAAAATGGAAACTATTTGTCAAAAAATATTTCTCCAAGGAGTCTACAAAGCTCAAAAAAGTTATGGGTTCCCTATGCCCTTTTTCAATCCAACCATGTAATATCATACCCGTTCGTGGACAGGCACGCCAAATATTTTTTTTGTTCAAGTATATGGGCTAGATCTATTGCTTTGAAAATTTGGCTCACGTACACAGACGTGAAACCGGATAAAAGGTACACGAGCGTGTAACAAAATGAGCTGTGTACTGCCTCGTGTGCGTACACGAGCGGACCTTTCCGTTCCCTGATTAATTCTTTTTCAAAAATAAGTTTTGGTGTAGTTAATATTCGCCGGGCAGCTATTTATTCTTATTGTGTTTTCTTTTTGAAAAAGAATTGCAAATTTTAGTTTTTTAATTTTATTGTAAAATAGCAGGACCCAGTTGTCCGCGGCTTCGCCATGGACGTTCCAGTAACCATATTTGTGGGCGGGGAAAGGGAGTGTGGAAAACATTTTTCCTGTAAACTATCTCGTGCTCGGAAACAATCTACTGGAAAAATTTCAGCGCACTCGGTCCAGAAGCTTTGGAGTTTTAATGAATTATTAAAAGTGGGTGTAATTATAGTGTACCTCACCAATTTTTTAGTACAGTTTCCGACGATAAGCTTACAAACTTAACTACCAAATTTCACTCTTTTATGACCAAAACCATCTGAAATGTAGCATTTTCATTGATTTGGGGGCGGAAAAACAGGGCGTGGAAATCCATTTTTTGTACAATTGCCGAAAGTACAAACGAAACTACCAAATTTTAGTATCATTCAATCGAAACAGTCGGAAATACTGCATTTTCATTGATTTTTGGGTGGTAAAAGGGGGCGTGGTTAAAAGTAAGTATGCAATAACCTAATCAGGAATAACCTAATCGTATCAGGTAAAACATTTTAAGTTTTTAACATGCTTGAGGAAATGCTCCACCTCTTTCAAAGTATCGAAATATGCCTCTAATTTTGAAATAGTTGTTTCTTAACACGGCGACATCGAAAAACTTGAAATATGTCCTTCTCTTGTAAAACTTATTGAGATGAAGTTACAAAAAAAATGTTGTCTTACGTGAAAAGTAAAGAAGATATCTTTACCAAGATGACGCATTATTTAGTTCATATTCCGTCAAATGTTTCTGCGATTCATTTCAAAAATTCCTAATGAAATTTATTTTTATTTCTGATGTGATTGAAGAAAATGTGCGATATCGACCGATTATCAGAAAATTTTGATTTAAGCTTTAGTAAATTTTTCCGTATACTTTCTGGTTTAATCCTGTGTATTACTTTAGTTTATTTAATGTTTCGTATTAATAAAAAAATGTAAAGTGTGCCGTACAAAATATATTTTGCGAATCTCTTTTCAAAGACGCTTAAAAATAGAAATAAAAAAAAACATTTCCGTGGTGGCGCACATGACGATCGTACGACTTTAATGAGTGAAAAAAGATTGAAAAATTTAACTTACAAGTTCCTTATTTAGATTTTCCAATAGCTTACTAAACACACTTTACAAGGTGTAGAACCTAAAAGTTATCAAAAGTTCGGCTCTTAGATAGAAGCCACCAAAAATGATACGTTACGTGACAAAAAATAGAAGTGGTTTTTGACTTGGATCACAAAATTAGTAAAATTATGTAAATTGGCAAGAGTTTTTGTATAAAACTTTTTTAGAAGGATTTGGAATAGTATAAGTTTATTTTCAAAGTAATCAAATTTAAAAACTTTTTCTTTTTTTTTTTTATTGGGCTTAGTATGAAACGTTACGTGACAAGGCGTTACGTGTCATTTTTTCCATTGCAATTCATTTAGGTAATTAAGTAATTCGATAATTAAGTAATTATGTGATTTAGTTATTAAAAAACAAATTTAATATATTCTGCCTCTCCTTGTTTTAACCATTTTTCGTTATTTTTAGCCAATGCCTTCCATTTTTACCAAAACAAAAACGCTTACGAAACATTTACAAAACATTAACTAAAAACAAACATTACATTTGTGAAACAGTGCAGACGATTTGATCATCATGATTTATATTTGAATTGCTTAACCAAATAAAATAAAAATGATTCTCTAAAATATTGCGGATTTTTTTTAGAAAATAAAAGATCATTTTTTCATGGAACGAAATAACTTTATTCTGTAATGTATGGCCCATTTTGAGCAATGACCTTTTGCCATCTTTCAGGCAGCATCATAATTCCACGTTCATAAAACTTCTGGTTTTTATCAGCAAAAAACTAATTTGACATCATCATTATTATTGAAATTTTTACCATTCAAGGAGTTTTGCAAAGATCGAAATAAAAAGTAATCAGATGGTGCAAGGTCAGGACTATATGGTGGATGTGGCAAAACATCCCAACCAAGCTCCAATAATTTTTGCAGAGTGACCAAAGATGTGTGTGGCCTTGCATTGTCATGGTGGAATACAACACCTTTTCGATTTGTCAATTTGGGCCGCTTTTCTTCAACTGCATTGTTCAATTTTGTTAGTTGTTCAATGTAGACATCTGAATTGATCGTTCGGTTGGGTGGTAAAAGTTCAAAGTAGACAATACCTTTGTAATCACACCAAACGGATAACATAACTTTCTCTTGATGAATATCAGCTTTTGATGTTGTTTGAGCTGGCTCACCTGGCTTGCTCCACGACTTTTTCCGATTGACATTGTTGTAAACAACCCATTTTTCATCACCAGTTATTAATCGTTATCGTTAGCTTTCGCCGCTATCGAAAAGGAATCAGCCAAAGTGGGTTTGACGATAAATGAGGGCAAAACAAAATATATGCTGTTTACAAACAAGGGAGCTCGGCGTTTAGACTCCCACGTTTCATCCAGCAGCTATAACTTTGAAGTAGTCAAGGAGTTCGTTTACCTTGGCACCGCCATTAATACCAAAAACGAAATCAGCCTGGAGATAAGGCGAAGAACAATAATTGCTAATAGGTGCTACTACGGGCTCAGTAAGCAACTAAGTTCCAGAGCCCTCTCTCGATCGACAAAACTAACACTCTACAAGACGCTCGTTCTACCTGTGCTGCTTTATGGCGCTGAGGCATGGGTAGTTTCGCAAACTGACGCAGCCGCTCTGGGGGTGTTCGAGAGAAAAGTTCTTCGCAAAATCTTCGGTCCTGTTCGAGTCGGCGATGACTATCGCATCCGAATGAACCACGAGCTGTATGAGCTCTACGATGACATTGACGTAGTTCGGCGTATAACTGTGCAGCGACTACGCTGGCTGGGTCATGTCCATCGTATGAACGACGAAGCTCCAGCGAAAAGGTGCTCGAGGGAGGGTAGCTGGTCAACGACGACGAGGGAGACCATGCCTCCGATGGATGGACCAGGCTGAGGAAGCCCTAACCGCACTTGGTGTATCCGATTGGAGAAGGCGCGCGCAAAGCAGAGGCGCCTGGTGAGAGCTGATGAGGTCGGTTGAAACCCGGACACGGGTTGTTACGACCACCTAAGTAAGTAAGTAGTTATTAATCGTTTTAAAAATGGATCATTTTCATTACGTTTCTTTAACAAATCGCAGATGTTAATGCGTTGAGTTAAATGATTTTCTTTTAGTTCATGAGGAACCCATATTTCGAGTTTTCGTACATAGCAAAGCTGTTTTAAGCGATTTTCAATGCATGTATGTGATACATGAAGCTTCTCTGCAATCTCACGTGTTGTACTTTGAAGATCCGAATCGATTATTGCTTTGATTTGGTTGTCATCATTTTCAACTGGACGACCAGAGCGTTTTTCATCTTTGAGTGAAAAATCACCAGAACGAAATTTGGCAAACCAATTTTGACACTGCCGTTCTTTTAAAGCTTCGTCCCCATAAACAGCACATAACTTTTTGCGAGCTTGCGATGCGTTTTTTCCTTTCCGGAAATAAAAAAGCAAAATATGACGAAAATGTTCGTTTTAATTTTCCATTTTTCAACAGACGCCAAACAAAAACTACACAACCGATCAAAAAAATTTGTTTATTAATTGACAGTTAAATTACCAACTATCAAATAACAAAATGTCTTTGACATTTCGATTACATTTAGTGAAATCCGCAATTACTTAGTTGCCAACCCAATAATATCAGTAAATAATAAGTTTTTAATAACTTTAAATTTTCGTGAATTTTCGGTGGAAATTCCCATATACCATGTACATTTATTTGAACAAAAAGTTTGTAATTATTTTATCCATACTACGCCATACTAATCAAAACCCCGAAATAGTACAACTCAAAAAAAGTTAAAGACGGCAGGCCGAAAAGTAAAAACTGGATTGCAGTTATTTATGCGGCGTTGTCAGGTCGTTGACATTCCTCCTGTTTCCGGAATCTACTGCTTTTATAATTAGGCGAAAATAAAACACTTTTTTCTGCCATAAAGCTTCATATTTTGTAATTTTAATAAAAATATGGTAACATTTTTAGAGAGAAAGCTTTCAAATAAGCAAAAAAAAAAAAAATTAAATAGAAATCGTTTTTGAAGCGAAACTTTTTACTCCTAGTTCTGTGATTTGCTTAATAAAGGCTTCTACTTGTTAAAAAGAAAGGTTTTCATTTAAAAATGTACGGGGATTCTTGCAACAACTTAAACTTTTCAGAATATTTTTTTGAAATAATCACCAATCACTAATGGAGATAAACTAACAGCGAAGATATAAGGACAGATAGCAGTGTCGCTTTAAGACTGTAGGTTCTCTTTCTTACCCAATTTTATAAAATTATTACCAGTGTTGATACTTTGTATACACAGTTGCCACATCGGATTGATAAATGACTTCTGAAGTTAAGCAATAAGCAATAAAAATGTAAAAAAATCGCTTATTTCTGGATATTAGTTTCTCTACAATCCTACATGCGCAATCTCGATTTAATGGGAATGACGCTGATCAAGAATTTGGTGGTTCTTTTTTGTTTTTTTGTTTTTTGTGTATAGCTGTGCCTTTTTTTTGTGTATAGCATTGCACGAACATAATAATTTCATTTGTTCGTTCGTTCGTTCGTACAAAAAGTTCTGCTAACGAACAATATTTTAATTTCGATTTTCGACGAACGAACGAGCAAACAACTATTTTCTACGAACGAACGAACGAACTTCTACTATCTACGAAAACGAACGAGCGAATAACTATTTTCTGCGAACGAACGAACGAACATCTAGTTCTTCAAACGAACGAATATCTATTTTTTACGAACGAACGAACGAACAACTATTTTCTGCGAACGAACGAACGAACATCTATTTTCTGCGAACGAACAAAATATACGTTTGGTGCAACGAAACGCTTATATGCTTCACTATGCACGTGGCCACTATGCAATGCGCAAAAAACTGTTATAAGTTTCACGGATTTAGAAGTTATTTGTAGGCCTGTGCAAGTAGTACAAAAACGCAAATACTGCAAAAATCATCGAAAATAGGTTATATCGGCCGTAGCTAAGCTCCTAGAGGGGTCAAATATATGAGCTGTTCCTATTAGTTTTTGCCCCTCAACATTTCTTCCAAACACACCTATCCCCTACCTGCCACCCTTATTTGGATCCCCATACCGGCCGTAGTCTACGAACGACCGAGCGAACATCTATTTTCTACGAACAAACGAGCGAACACCTATCATATTTTCCACGAACGAACATATTTAATTTATTTCTCTACGAACGAACAAAATATTTATTTTATTTCTCTACAGACGAACGAACGAACGTTCATGTAAGGCTCTGGCAATAAGGACTAAAAATAGCTGAATTTAAGACCAAAAACCAATTATTTTAAAATTAATTATGTCTTTCATTAAATCTTTAAAATTGGTGTAGCTAATTTTTTTTTTTTTTGCTGGTTTTATAAAAGTGGCGATATTTTTGCATTAAGAAATGTGGCAATATTGGTACCGCACACAGTTCATGTTGCTGTCTCTATTTTTGTGAACTTTGTTGACTTTTTCTAAACTTACTCGAAAACAGCTTTAAGAAAGCATTCGTCTCGCAGCGAAAAATAAATAATAAATTGTTGTATCTTGTTAGGTTTGCGCACAACTTGTTAATCATTAAATGGAGCTTACAAAGAGAGAGCTTTTTTCTGGTGAGGATAAGAATAAAGAAATTGTATGGTTATGCTCTTTAAATTTTAGTTAATTATTAAAATAATAATTGGCAAATTTATAAAGCCCATATTATAATTTTGGACCATAGCTATCCATGAGAAAAAAAAAAATCAAATAGCGCCTACCGTTTTCCACCTCTGTGCGGCCGCACATAAGTGAGTCTCCTTTTATATAATAGTATAGATCATGCTAGAATTAAAAGGTGGGGCTGCTTCGCTGAGTGTCCTCACGCGTCAACGAAGAGTGGATAATGAAAAGGTTGGTTAGTTGTCAAAACGACGAATTTCGTAGAAATTACAAATGAAGAAAATATTTCCTGTTTCCAAGTTGCAAACAGTGCGATCGCGTGTGTTAAAATTGTGATAATTTAAGTGAAAATATTATAAAAACACTGTAATTAAAACTATAAAATGTTAAGGAAGTCTTAAAATTGCAAAAAAAAACCTGTAACAGTTTTAACCTAAAAACAACTGCGAAACGTGAGCATAAAGAAACTCGAGATGAACATCTGATTTTGACATCTAGCCTGCTTTATTCTGCTTTCTTCTTCATTCCTCTCCAAATCAACCCTACCTTATAATTCTGTCATGGTATAGATTAAAGAGCTGCACAAAACATTCTATTTGCGACACTTCACTACTGTATAGCAGGCATGATAAATTCAGTACTAAAGTACTGAATTCAGTATGTACTTTTCTCTTTTCAAAAGTACCGCAGTACCTCCGCAATGATTTCAGTACTTTCTCAACGTATTGTCTTAAATTTTTTTTTTTTTTAACACTTGCTTTTCTTATGAAGCAAAAATAGTTTCCGATCTCCCTGATATATTCGAATACAAGCTACTTAAAAATTGTATTCGGTTGCAAGCTACTTAAAAATTGTAGATCACTAATTTTAATTGCAACTAACCCCAACCAACTTCATTTTGTAATAGCTATAAATTTCGAGTCAGCCGCCAAAAATAACCAAAAATTGTTTAAAATGGAGTCAGGTGCAAGCAGCGATAAGTAAGTAGTTTTATTTAATAACCCTAAGCTTTTAATGATGATATATATTTTTATTAGGTGATGATGTGGCATCGAAGCCTAAACGCAAGGAGTACGTGGCTGCCTTCCAAACGGAATGGTTAAAGGAGTTTCCGTGGATGGTACGCTATAAACAGAATGGAAAAAGATGCACGGTGTGCAATGTGTCAATCGTTGGAGGCCTAACACACATCCAACGGCATGCAGCTCGTGATCGCCACATAAAAAATTTGGATGTTTCAAAGTCAACGTCAAAGATGCGTGATTTTGTGTCCAAGCACACTGCTAAATCAGCATCAGCACGGTCACTGGAAGTGATGCTATGTTTGTTCGTAGCAGAATATAACATCCCATTTTCGGTTATGGATCATCTTAACACATTATTAAAGCGAGGTATTCCTGACTCGGATGTGGTAAAACAATTTACCATTAACCGAATGAAAGCCCAAAGAATTATTACAACTATTACTGGACCGGAGAATACTAAAAAAATTTCTATGTTTTGCCGTTTACATTACCTCTCGCTTATCATCGATGAAAGTGTCAAAAAACTTGGCGATTATTATAAGAATTTTTGATGGAAAGCGCAAGGATAGATTTTTGGAATTGGTATCTTTGGAACAATCTACAGCACAAGGTATATACGAAGCTGTTTTAAAAGTATTGGACGATAACTGCATCCCATTAAAGAACATGCTAGCCTTTACATCAGATAATTGTTCTGTTATGATGGGCGCCTTGAATGGCGTGCACGCAAAATTAAAAGCGAAAATTCAAAACCTATTTGTTAATGGTTGCGTCTGCCACATTTTAAATTTAGTTTCATGCGCAGCATCACAGTCAATACCAGCTTTTATTGATGAATTTATTAAAGAAATTAATTTTTTTTTTTGTAAAATTAGATTTTTTGAAATTTCAAGAATATTTTGGAACGAAATTACATTTTATTTTAAAATACGCAACCACAAGATCGCGGCAGAATATATCGTATTCTAGAACAATGGGAGCCCTTACAGTATTATTTATACTTCAAGCAATTTTGAAGTAAGTAGTAAAAATGAGAGGATAGAATTTATTGCTAAGGGATTAGTGATCATCTTTACACGAGCACAGCTCGGTGACGGTTAGGCTGATTGGGTTTGTTGATATACCTTTAGAAAGTTGATTTTATTACCCTTGCAATAAGTTATCAAAATAATTTTTTTGCAAGTTAGTTTTTCTGCTATAAACAAAAATGTTAGCCAAAGTCGTAAAATATTAATTAACCCTGTAGCTCCTCAGAGAATGAATATAGACACCCCTTCTATACGATTTTTGCTCAGCTCAACATATTATTTCACCTCCTGTATAAATAAGAAACATATTTTAAACCATCGTTCAACTTAACATGAACAACCGAAATAATTGCAGCGCAGATTACGTACAAAACGTAAACAAAAACATAACGCAATGATCTACTCGAATCGTGCTGAACATATTATAATATGAAAAAAAAAGAAAACCATTCCGGTGACAGTGACAGTGCAGTAGGTTCTACTTCAGTTTTGTTCTACTTCAGTTTTGTTCTATTGTTCTATTGTCGGTATGTTCTACTGTCCCTTCGTGCAGTGTTTGTTTGTATATCAAAAACTATCTTCACTTTAGTGCTTGTGTTGAGGTGAAATATCTTAGCTAAGCAAAGTGTTTAAAAAAAAATTTTAATGCCGAAATTGCGAGCTTTTTTCGAGCTTTTAAGCAATATTTTCGGGCTCTTTAAAAAATTTTCCATTTTCCGGAAAATTCAAAAAACAATTTTGCATAGCTTAGATAAATTACCTTACCTTGAAGCAACGGAAAATAAAATCTTTAAAAAAAAAAAAAATCATATAGGAATTTCGAGCTATTTTCGGGCTATTCAATAATATTTTCGAGCTCGCGAAAAACCATCCATTTTCCGGAAAAACGATAAAACACTTTTTAACATAGAGTTATATGTGAAGTATCTTTAACAAAAAAACAACGCTACAATTTCGAGCTATTGTATTTTCGAGCTCCTCAAAAATAATGACGAGCTCCCTAGGCACGCAACAGTTTTCCCTGAAAATCGAGAAAACGTCTTCTCATATATAGGCTAAATAGCAAGTATTAAAATTTTTTAAAATTTCCTTGAAACGAATCATTATAAAATGTTGTTCTCATACGGATATAAAATTCGACAGCAAAGGAAAAAATTAATTGGAAAAAGGAATAATAAATGATAGTTTGTTGTGTTAAATGTTCACCACAGTTAGATCGCACACATAAAAAAACAAACGTATGTATAATTTCGAACACTCCTGATATAAAGTAATTTTCCATTGTAAAAAAGCCTACTATAAAATTTTTTCAAAAGAACCCAATAAAACAAAAAAAAAAAAAAACCCAAAAAATAAGGGTTTTTTTAGGTCGGTAAAACCATATAAATCCGGGTGGGCTTTATGTAATTTGGAAAATATGCCAGCATTGAAAACTTCGGCCTGCAACCTACAGAAATTGAGTTTTTCAAAACATCATTTTTTTAATTTTTTTTGGCACGTTGTTTTGCCTTCGTGTTCTTCACAGCATTCCTCTCTGGTACTTTTTGCACTTTCAAAGCCTTCACACTTGTTTCCTTTTTAACCTAGCGTACAAAACCTCAGAACCTCTACTTTCTAAGCCATTTTTCTGCCAGAAATGTTGGGGTTCTTCTTCAACTTGTTGACGGTTTTGCTTGCCTTTTCATGGCCACAGATGCTCTTTTTCCTTCCAGTACCTGCCTTTCGAGTGACGACCAAGTTCTCTTTAAGCTTATGTAAAACTTTTGACATAGTTTTCGCTCCAAATTGTACTACTTCGCGAGCAATTTTTTTAAATGTGCACTTTGCGTAGTCTTGAAAAGTTTACAAAATTATTTTCCGTACTTCCAATTTTAAAATCAATTAAAGTATCAAGCGAAAAATCATAATTTTCTGAAATGCATGTTTAAGCCTTTTATTGAAAAACTTTTCAATTTGAGTAATTTTAAAAAAAAAATATTGGTAAAAATGCAGTGGACAATTTATTCAAACTTTTTATAAAAATATTTAGCCTTACATGCGTGAAACAAAATTTTTTTAGATTGAAAATTAATATGGCGAATAAAAATTCACGTGGAAGACGTAGAAAATATGACTATGACCTTATTATAGATTTCCTTCATAATCACAAAACTGAAATTTTTTTGCGAAAATAAAAAAGGAAACTTGTCTGTTAGATCTTAAAGAAGTGAAATATGGGAAAAACTTTCTCAGGATTTAAATATTCGCGATTTAACGGGAAGTAAACTAAATTGTTTCGTAGTAATTGACATCTGATATTTTAGATCAAACCATGCAAATAATTTTATATTTTCAAAAAGAAATGATTTGTCCCAAGATTCTAATTTAAATTGTTCAGTAAACACAAGTGAGAATTCACAGTGTGGTGATTTAAATGATAGCGTGAAAAAGCAGGACAATGTTAGCTTCACTATTCCAGCGGAGGAATTTTCAAAAGTTTTAGAAAAAAAGATTATCAATATTAAAAACGGAGATTCTTTAAGTGGGAACTGCAGAGATGTGTACTCTCATAAAAAAATACCGTTGGGCACCTCTAATAAGAAAGCATTTCAGAGCAACGAAGCCAATGTCTACATGCCTTATAACTTTTAATAGCTATTGGTCCTTAGAATTGTTATCCATTTTGGATTTTAAGGAAGAAATAATTTTTTTGTCATCCAATCCTTTTATTGTAATGTACTGCGTGCAACATCAATTATGTTCGTATCGTAAATATCATGGGCAAATAAATTCATTCGTAGCTTCGATGCAACAGGAGGCCTCTTTCAAAAATTCTTAAAAGCAAAAAAATTAAAAACCGGGCCCATTTTTTTATATGAAGTTGTAATCAATGACGATACTAAGCAGTATCAAATGCTGACTGAAGTTCATGATTCTACGACGGTTGGATTTTGGCTTACAACTTAGGCGCACCTCAACCCAAATAGTTTGTTTGTGATGAGTCAATAGCTGCCATCAGAACTTTTACTGGTTTTTGTGGAATTAACGATTATGTTAACAGTTTATATGATGGAAAGAAACCTGAATGCCAGATCGCTATCGACTTTGCTCATTTCATCTATAAATTTTCAATTTTCCTAAATTTTTCTAAAAAAAAACAAATTTTTTTTTGTTGTTGAGTCAACAAGCTGGATCGTTACCTTCCGGAAATAAAACTGAATGTGAAAGGGCGATTGAATTTTTTAACACTAAACTTACAACGTTAGATGTGGATATTTTAATCTCAATAGAAGTAAACTTTAAATTTTTTATTACACTATTCCTAATCCTTAACTTTCTATAACACTATTCCTATTCTTTAACTTTTTATTATATCAGTGAAGCCCAAGAAATTTAAAGCTCGGGCTTTAAAAAACAAAAAAAAAACGAATTATTAATTTCAGCCCTAGAAAGGACTTTGGCCGAAGTTCTTATGATCAATTGTGTAGTGTGTGTTTTAATGTTTATATACAAATGACCGAGAACTGGACCTTCAAACCAGGGTTTAAAATGCTGCTGTAAAAGCAAAAGCAAAAGCAACGAATATTTCGCTTTTGCTGAGTTGTAATTTTTTGTAAATGCAAAAGCAACAATAAAAATAATTTGTTGCTGTTCATTTCATTTTGCTGTTGTAATGTAACCTGTTGCTTTCATCTCATTTCATTTTGGTTTCGTTAACTGTTGCTGTTCATTTTATTTTGGTTTTGGTAACTGTTGCTTTTTTCATTAAACGACTTCAAAAAGGAGGAGATTCTTAAGTTCGTCGGTTTCTCTGTCTTTTTTTTTGTTTTTAATGTATGTACATCGATAACTCCTAAACCATATGCCTGATTGTCATAATTTTTGGTGACCAGATAGATATCATAAACACGGAGGTGGCCGTAAAAAAGTGGGCGGTATTCGAGAACTGGGCGTGTAAATACTATATCTCGCAATATTAGATACTACTGTACCTCGAATAATATTGACACTAGGGTACTGCAATTTAGTGTAGGGGTAGGCACAATTATTACAAATTACCGCCAAGAAAATTGGTGTTATTCGACAAATGGGCGTGACAATATTAAAAAAGCAGTGTATCTTGAATAATTTTGAGACTAGAGTCCTGCAATTTAGTATAGGAGTAGGCATTATTATCAAAAATGATGGTCAATAAAGTGGGCGTTATTCAACAAATAGGCGTGGCAATGTTAGAAAAACACTGTATCTCGAATAATAGTGACACTAGTGCCCTGCAATTTAGTGCAGTGGTAGACACAGTTAATACAAATTACGGTCAAGAAAATGGGCGTTATTTGACAAATGGGCGTGGCAATATTAGAGAAACAGTACATCTCGAATAATATTGATACTATGGTACTGCAATTTGCTATAGGGGTAGACATTATTAGTACAAATTACGATCAATAAAGTGGGCGCACTGTGGTCCCAAGCACCAATCTATACGGAAAAAAGTCATTTTGTCGACTTAGTAAAAAGCCATATTTATTTTTCGGAATAAGTTATATAGTGTCCACTGTAATTAACTCTGCGTTAGTTTTGCTCTTATACGCATTTTAAGCTTCTCTTCGTTGTTTGAAAAACAGCTGATTGTGCAGGTGCTCAGAATATAGTCAATTTATGAATGTAAAAGTCGAGTGATCACAAAGTGGTAAAAACATTTTTAAAAATTTATTTTTGTAACTAAAATTAATAAGGGTATAGGTATGAGTAATTCCTGTTGTATATATGTGTTCTAAGTGTCATTTTTTATTGTTAAAATCTTGTTTTGTTGTCCGTCCATCTAGTGCGTTAAAATTTTGTCTATGTCCATTTTGCATTAGTGTTTTAGTTACTACTTTATCCGACTTTAGCTATAACTTTTAGCTTTTTGTGAAGTGTAAGGTGTCAGCTTTTCAATGTTTCATAAATCAGCCACCAGTTTTTGCCTAAACAATTTTTATTTGCCTAACAGTGAAAAATGCAGATTTCAAGAGAGGAGCTTTATAACGTTTGGTACGATGAAAAACAGCAAAGTAAAAAAACAGATAGTGTTTTAACGTACGTTTTGGCTAAAATTGGTCTTGGAAGAAGAGCTGGCGATAGGCGTTTTAAAGATGTGCACCAGGCTGTCCATAATTTTATACATAATTTAAAAAAAAAGTGGATAGAAGCCAATCGAACAAAGCTCGTGTTTGAGGCTTCCAATCAAAATTGGTTAAGTGGGATGTTTTTAGTTCCTGATAAAACATCATCAAGTTCTTTGGAATATGATAAGCCGTCAACATCAAAGCGTGGAAGGCCTCCAAAGGAATTTTTAGATCAAGGCGAGAGGACAAAGCGAATGAAAGTAGCTCCTTTATTGGAAACTTGGTCACCAGAGGAATTAAGTTATGCTGCGGGAACAAGTCTTAACAAATGTGGGATGAGAGATGCTGCAAATATTGTGAAAGCTTTAGGCTCTTCTGCATCGGAAGCAACATCAATGAAAAAGAAATTAAAGTTTCCTAAAGAGACAATTCCTTATACGAGCGAAAAGGCTTTAGTTTTGTTTATTGATGGTTCATACACGAAATATTCATATAATCTTATGCGTACAGGGGCAAAAACTTGTAATGCAGATATTTACCCATCCTACCACAAACTGTTAGCTGCCAAAATGGAGTGTTATCCAAAAGATGGTATTAATGTTTCCGACACATCGGCGGAAGTGTCTTTGCAAAATTTGGTGGATCACACTACAACATGGCTTTTAAAGCATCTAAAAGAAGTTTTAAGTCAACACATATGTTGTAATCTTACTTTATCCTATAAATGGGGATGCGATGGTAGCAGCGGGCATTCCCGATATAAACAGAAGTTTGATAATACGTACGAGGAAAAACTGATGAATATTTGTTTGCAATTTGTTTGGTGCCTCTGCAGCTCAAAGATGATGATAAACTTATTTGGCACAATCCACGCCCATCTTCTGTAAGGTTTTGTAGGCCAATAAAACTAGTTTTTTAAAAGAGACTAAGTCGTTAGTTGAAAAAGAAATAGATGCTTTAAAAAGCCAAATAGCTGCAATACTTCCTACACAAATATGTCAAGAAGGGGAAGCAATAAATGTTACCCATAAATTTTATATGACGATGATTGATGGGAAAATATTCTCAACAATAGCAAATACTTCTTCACAATGTTGTGGAATTTGTGGAGCTTCGCCAAAAATTATGAACGATTTAAGCGCGCTAGAAAAATTAAAGCCGAAAGAAAGCCTATATGAGTATGGTCTGTCAACACTGCACGCTTGGATAAGGTGTTTCGAATGTGTGCTTCATATATCTTACAAATTGAACGTTCGAAAATGGCAAACTAGATCGGATTCCGATAAGGCCATAAAGGACGCAAGAAAGAAAACAATTATTGAGCGTCTGAAGAAAGAGATGGGTTTGCTAGTTGATATTCCTAAGCCAGGATGTGGTACAACGAACGATGGCAACACTGCTAGAAGGTTTTTCCAACAACCAACTCTCGCTTCAGTAATAACTGGTATAGATGAAGATTTTATAAATAGGTTTGCAGTGATCTTAAGAACTATGTCTTGTGGATTTGCTATAAATGTGGAAGCTTTTCGAGCGTATACGATGGACACAGCAAGGCTATATATTAAATTATATTCTTGGTATTACATGCCAGCGAGTGTTCACAAAATTCTATTGCATGGTGCAGATATTATGCAATATGCTGCACTACCTATTGGAATTTTGTCGGAAGAAGCCCTGGAATCGCGCAACAAGGATTTTAGGAATATACGCGAAAACCACACAAGAAAAATGTCCCGAGAGAAAACAATGTATGATCTGTTTCATTATCTTCTTTTGTCTTCAGATCCGCTTGTGTCATCTCTTTCAACAAAAGCTTCTCTTCATAATCGCAGTGCAGAACCTTTATCTAAAGAAGTAAATTCATTGCTTTCAGAAGCCTCTGAAGCGGTAATCTCTGACATACAAGACGATTCAGAGAGTTCCGAGGATTCTGATTAACATCTTTAAATTAATATTTAATAGTTATTTTTTTTTTTATTTAGACAAAATACTTTAAAATAAAGTCTAACGTTATATATAAACATTAGCTATTTTTCTTCTTCTTTCAATTGTGACATGCCTATTTGACCAAATCCGTCCAAATTTGGTGTGAACCTTCATTCTTATAAAAGTGATCAGCGTGCAAAATTTCATGACGCTACGTCCTCTTAAAACCATGCTATGATTTTTTTCCGCCTTAATTGTAAAATTGGACCACTGTGGGGCGGTATTTGACTACTGGGAGTGGCAATATTAGAAAAACAGTGTATCTCGAATAATATTGACACTAGGACACTGAAATTTATTGTAGTACTGTAGTAATTCTGTAGGGGTAGGCAGAATTATTAAAAATGTTGGTCAATAAAGTAGGCGTTATTCGGTAAATGGCCGTGGCAATACTAGATAAACACTATCTCAGTTAACATTGAGGCTGGGGTACTGAAATGAAGTACAGTGGTAGGCACAATTATTACAAATAACGCTCAAAAAAGTGGGCGCTTATTTAACAAAGGGGCGTGGCAATATTAGAAAATGGGTATAATTATTTCAAAACACGTGACATCTAATTCAAATTGAAGAGACAGATATTAGAAATAACCACCAAACTTTCAGAATTTAATAGGACAAATTTTTTCAGAACAATTGTATCTATGTTGTTTGTACACTTTTTTCGAAAATTTATCATATTTTCTTAAAAGGAAGATATCAAAACTTTAAAAAAAACCAACCGACTACAAGGTCACTACAAAGTAAAAAATATTTTTAAAATTACTTTTCCTTTTAATTTCTTGGTCATATTTGATAATTTATCCAAACATATTATTACATATGAAATCTTATTATTGTCATTTTTTTCTTATTTGTTTTATTATCATAAATATATTAATTTCTTCATGAATACAAATGCTTTGAAGTTGGCGCTTCTGATTAAAAGTCTGATTATATTAGCGCTGACAAAATACTATGTTTTTCAAATGTTTTTAATATTTGCCTAAGGCACCGTGTACGCAGTCGATTTCCTGTATTTGAGAATGTCCTAGCTCATTTTTGGGTATGCTTTTCACTCCTGGATTATCTAATAAAACCAACTTTTTATTTCGTTGCCTAAACGACCACTACCAAACTCATCGCAAACGCCACAATTAGAAGGTTCTCTCCCATTTGAAAAAATAATTGTAGCGGTCATATTGAAACATTAATCTTTAGCTTAAAATAGAAGGACGAAGCGAAATATTTTTTGGCTTTTAATTCTGTGCAACGACCGCATTGCTCAGTCACAATGGCGAACAGGGGAGATATCGGGTCCGGACTCCCTCCTTGAAAAACTTAAAAACGTAAATTTTTACAAAGTGCCACTTCACCACACACAAATTTGATGTTAAAAATTTTTTATTTCCAGTTTTAAGCATCTTATTATGATTTTTTTTTCATAAAATCTGTATGAAAATGTATAAAATGTAAACTTGAAATGTAGGTGTAGGCAATTAAGTTTAGTAAAAATATAATTCAAAAGTTTTCTTAACTCCCGCCCTTCTCGAAAACTTTTTCTCACTCTAATACTTCCTAACATCTGAATTGCAAACAGCTTTCCAATTCAACACTCGCTAAACAAGGGGTAGAGGGGTGTATTTGGCTATTCTTGACAGAATGATTTATTTATAATAATTATGACAATAATGTCAATCAAGCTATGTTTGTAAATACTTCGCCATTCTTTACATACCCCTAATTTTCAACATGGTCTCCTTTTTCAGTTTTGAATAATTTAAAATAATAAAAAAACCCCAAAATAGTTACTTAAAAAAAAAACACAGGTGGGTCGTTGGACACACTAGAGAAGGGAAGCTTTTTCGCAATTCCATAAGTTTGACCATTTAAAAGTTTTTTTGTAATAATATAACTTTAAAATTAAAAAATTTAAAATAACATACATCAATATTCACTCTAGTAAATTTTTCTTTCTTTTGTTATTTTTCAGTAATTTTTTTTCTCCCTGTACTTTTTACAGCTTTTAGCATTTTTATTTGAAATTTTCCGTTTTCTAGACGCCTGCGTTAGTTAATTCCGTATTAATTGATATCATCTATTTTTTTGACACTTAAAAAATGCACTTGCAAACGCACTTAGGGGCATTGCAAATTTTTCCTCGTACCAACAACACCACAAATGAATTCACAATGGAATCACACCGATACTAGTGACATTTTGTAGCAATTAGTAGCAAGGTGGTTGTTATTTTTGTTTGGATTGCAGCAAAATGTATTGAATATGTTGGATAGCTAATACACAATCCTCTATTTATTAAAAGATTATTGTGATCTGCTGCAACGCAGCTTTATACCACCATAGCAACAGTGTACTTAATATTGAATTACTGAGTTTACGTAACTAGTGTGTTAGACTTTTAAACATTGGAATACGGGCTCGATTCTCACCGGGAAGAGTCAAGAGTCAAAAAACTTAACAACAATAAAAACAATATTTTTATTATCTTTTCTTGTTGTAGTTGACGCAAGCAAACAAGAAACATAAGTTCTAATGGCCGTATTTTGTAAAACGCAAGCGATCACGTCATTTGGGGATTTTTTGTCTGGCAATAAATTTCAGTAGAAAATTACAGTGAGCGAAAGAGACTTCGTCGAAGTTCATATTAAAATAGAATTGCGAGACATAAAAACCCCAAGTGAGGTGATCGCGTTTTGCAAAATACGGCTATAAGAAAAACGCTGTCGCAAAACAAAAGTGTCGTTTTTGAGATTTCACTCAAGAAAATCACAGAACGAGGCGTAAAAAGCTTCATTTCAAAAATAACTAGTCACAAATATGTAAGTTAAATACACGTAGAACAAAATGGTTTTCGTTAATCAAGTACAAAATTTCGTACTGAAATTTTGCTTTATAAGCCATTGAATGCCGTATGGGGCAAGAGGTCACTAAAAATTTCTGTTTAAAGAGATATAGAGCAAAATGGACACGAAATATCCCAGTTTTTGGAAGCAATAGCCAAAAACAGATTGCAGATTTGAAAAATTTGGTATAAAAAACCCGGGAAGTTACCATTAGCTCAAAATTGTCAAAATGGCGTATGGAGCACATGAATCCCTGAACGACGATACGGGGTATCGATTCTCCCTATATTGAACGCGTTGATTTGCTATATTTGCTATAAATATACTTTTTGAGATATGCGAAAAAAAATAGTTCCTGAATAAGACCTGAAATTTTGTGTTTGAAGAAGTTATCATATTGATAATGTAATACTAGGAAACATCCTCTGAATTATCTCTGAACACGATAAAAAATTAAAACGGTGTTGCAAATTGAAAAATGTTAATTAATATGATAATTTAATTCAATAATTTAATGATAAATGAATGAATTTTATATCAATATGTTAGTTTATGTTTCCTTTGTACATGAATTTAACTACATTTTTAATTTGAATTCATAGATAATAAAATATTTTATTAAAAATATTTTGAATTATTAAGCTTTTTTAATTTTTTGATCCCGAAATAATCCCGGGATCCCAGGATTAAGATTTTCAATCCCGATAATTCCGGGATCGAAAAAAGCTTCCGATACTGGACTCCCATATATATGCTTATCATATGTGTCATATTCCATATGCGTCCCCTATGTTAGTATATCAATATGAACTGCCTACCATGTGTGAAAAGACATACATTTTATAGCACAGTCATTTGGTAGTTTTACTTGGAAAGTTTTCCGGGAGTATTTTTGCTGCTCGCGCCGCCATATTGGCAAAATGACGCCTTAAAGCAGTTTTTTGCCATTATCTCCTTTCCAACTCATTTCACGAAAAAAACATGTGTGTACCAAATGGAAATAGAGAAATGCCCTACAATTCATGCATTTTTTTTCGTAAAATCATTAGTTTTTGCGTACCGCCAAGCTGAGCGTCGCAAAGTTTATTTCAAACAAAATAAAAATTTTTTAGGTATTAAAAATATATACATATATTGTATTAGACTGCGTTAGATATGTATTTAAAATGCTTAAATATTTGGGATCCATCGTGCCCCGCGGAAATGTGAACGATGGTTGTGAATGAAAAAATTTGAGATATTCAAATTTCAAAAATTGTCGAAACTGGCCCGGTTCTGCTCGAAATTAGTTATTTTTTAATGTTTTTTATATGATATTTTTTTTGTTTTTTATGTTATGCATTTGGGATTTGGTAGAAAAAATAAACCATCTATTTTGATATTAAATTTGATGAAGAATCTGATTCTGGATTGGAATCACAGAATAATTTAGTCCGGTGCAACCAAACTCACTGCAAAATTGAGATTTTTCGATTATTTTCATACTTTTTTCATGCTTACCCATTAGGTCGATCGTGACGATTTTTCAAAAACTTTTCATTTTAGTTGCTGTGCACACAAAATGCCCTTTTATATTGCATAAAAAGTTTTTGAAAATTTGTCAGGATCGACCTAATGGGGAAGCATGAAAAAAATAGTATAAATTCAAATTATTCAAATTATTATTTCAATATTTCATTTGCAACCATCGTTTACAATTCCACGGGGCACGCCGGATCCCAAGTATTTAAGTATTTTAAATACAAATCTAACGCAGTCTAATGCAATATAGATATTTTTGATATTAAAAATTTTTATTTTATTTAAAAAACACTTTGCTGCGCTCCACTTGGGCGGTACGACAAAACTAATGATTTTACGAAAAAAAGGTTATAACATTAATTGTAGGAAATTTCTTTAGTTTCATTTGGTACTATGTATACCACCTTGTTCAAAAAGAAAGGTTCATTCACACTGGGAACCAGACTGATCTGTCTGATTCGAAAATTTGTCTCTCGTTGACATTTGGTAAAGTGACAGTATTTTGTTTACAACAACTTTTTTCGTGTCTTCGATTTTTACGATGGAAGAAAAAAATTGAGCCTGATTCACTCGCCTAATGTCTGTTTTGCGTGTCATACTCGTATACCCATGTCTCATCACCAGTAATGATGGATTCGATGAATGATTCGTCGTTTACATCCATTTCCAGCATATCTTTCGCGATAGCAAAACTCGGTCTCTTTTTTGCATGAAATTGAGTTCTTTCGGTACCAACTTCGCAGCAACACGTCTCAAGCCCAATTCATTCTTTAAAATGTTCTGAACGGAAATGCCGACGTCCTCTGCTATCTCTCTAATCGTCAATTTGCGATTTTTGACCAACATTTCTTTGATTTTTTCAACGATATCTTCGGTAGTCGAACACGATGGCCGCCCGGTACGAGGGTCGTCTTCTACTTCGTCTTGGCCACTCACAAATCGGTTAAACCACTTGTTTGCCTTCTAATACGATAGAGCAGAGTCACCGTAACATTTCGTAACAATCGGACAGTTAAGTCCGGTTCACAGTGTGAATGAACCCTTATTTTTGAACAAGGTTTTTATAGAGAAATGAGTCGGAAAGGAGATATTGGCAAAAAAAAAATGCTTTTAGGCGCCATTTGGTCAATATGGCGGTGCGAGCGGTAAAAGTACGAGGTGGCAAAGTTGCAATTCGGAAAGAGCACATCGAAATCTATAAAAATAACCATTTTCAAAACTCCCGGAAAACATTCCAGGCAACCTCTTTTTTCCCCCTAAATGACTGTACTATTATTAAATAAACAATTTTTTGATATTATATTTAATTATCTCCTTTATTATTAATTTGAAGCATTTCTAGAGCTTCTTGTTCTTTATATTTTTTTTTTTTTTTTGTCGCGTTTCATACGCATTTGGCTTACAAGAGGATCTGACGAAATATGAAGGTAATGCAAATGTCCTCGTTGTTTGCTACTCTACTGCAACATCTACTATTGTTAAGCCGTGCGTTTTTAAATATTTTAAAGCCGTCCAATTGAGATGCATACATCTCATATAATTTTGTTTCCATGCATTAAAAACTTTGTCAACGGATGGAGGCATGTTTTGCCATTCATAGTGCTGAATATAGAGCTCAGCTGTTGCTTGAGTATAAACCTCAACTTTGCTACATTTTATTATGTACTTTGAAGAACTTAGCATGACACGACCTAATTATCAAACAACTTAAATAAAATTAGATTTCCCTATGTATTACGTAAGAAAAATTAGGCAAAACAAAATTTGGCTAGAACTATCTTTTGTTCCATACTTACCCTGTACTAACAATCTCTTCCCCTTAACTTCAGATATACCGCAGATATACTACTATACTGCTTATTGGGTGAAATAATTTGGCGTAAAACAGTTCTTATATGAGCTGTAGGCGAGTCATTCGCCCGATTTAAAGAAAATTTATAAAGCATTTTCCGTTGCTAACACAAATATCTGTGCCGAATTTAATTGTTATTAAATGATATTTACGGATTTTATTGCGATTTGCAATTCAGGATATATGTGCTGTGGGCGTGTCTTTGACCCACTTAAAAAAGTTTATAAACAGTTTTTTAGTCTTAGCAATTCAAATATCTGTACCAAATTTCAACTCTATACGACAACGATTTCTGAACGAAAATTGTGAAATATGCAAAAGTTCATGCATATTTCTTATAAATATTCCAATAGAAAAATTGATTAAAAAACAACGGGCAGTCTGCGGCAGAAACCGAATTCGGGGATTGTTAAAGCAAGTTTTTATACATTACTTGTAAATACCCAGGAGCGCTTCGCGCGTATCTCCTGAAAAGTGGCATTGTCGGCAGAGGGTAATCCCCCTCCTTAGGTACTTAGGCGCCAAAGCCACGCACTTACAGTTTGTGCCTCGGCCGCCACGTCTTTATATTTAATCATTTATAGCTACCCAAATTGTTTACCTTCTTTGTCATCGCCAAACATACTAAGGTCCTCAGATTCATGTTTAAGGTAAATAATCTGCCCAGCAAGAATTTTCCCAGTTATATTATAGCAATTTTCTTTATGAATACGAAAGCTTTTAAGGCCGGCGCTAATATAATCAGACTTTTAATCAGAAGCGCCAACTTCAAAGCTTTTGTATTCATAAAGAAATTAATATATTTATAATAATGCAACATATTAGAAAAAAAATATAATAAGTTTTCCAATGTAATAATATGTTTAAATAAATTATCAAATATGACCAAAAAATTAAAAATTAAAAAAAATTTAAATTTTTGTAGTCGGATTTATTTTTTCTTTAAAAAGTTTTTATTTCTTCCTTTTTAGAGAATATGATAAATTTTCGAAAAAAGTGTATAAACTACATAAATGCAATTGTTCTTAAAAAATTTTATTTATTAAATTCTGAAAGTTTGTTGGTTATTTCAAATGTCTGTCTCTTAAATTTAAAATGTAATAAGTTTTATTACCCTAGTGTCAATATTATTCGATATACAGTGTTTTTCTAGTATTGCCACGCCCTGTTCTCGAGTACCGCCCACTTTTTTAAATGGGCACCTCCGTGCTTATAATATCTATCTGTTCACCAAAAATTATGGCAATCAGGCATATGGTTTAGGAGTTATCGATGTACATACATTAACAAAAAAAAAAAAAAAAACAGAAACCGACGAGCTTGAGAACTTCCTCCTTTTTGAAGTCGGTTAAAAATGCATTGTTCCCGCCACAGGTTTTTCGACAAATTTTTTCTTTTAAATATTTATAAATAAAAATATTACTAACAAAAAAAAAATAAAACCCTAAGATCTGTCTTATGTGCTCTGAGGATCGAGCCTGGGTACTACTTAAGTCATCGAATCAAAATAACAAATCCTCTTGATAACCAACTGCGTCACGAAAGTAAAAAAAACTGCAATCGAATTCTGTACGTGAATATTGAAGTTTTCAGTAACTGTCAATAAACAAAAGCCATAATTGATATTTCCCATGATATCGCCATGTTGAAAATACTTCAAGCTTTATGAAAAAGACAGTTCTTGAACTAATACTGGCATGAAGGCAGACTGCTTGTTAAAGATTTGGTTGCACTGAAGGAGGGAATGTTAATAAAATAAATTAGCAATCTTCAAAGAAATTCCATTTTTGGGTAAAATGTTCACTTCTACCGTACGTGGCGGCCACACACATCTTTTTTGTTTAAGAAATGTCCATAATAAAGGGTGGTTAAATTTTAAGGGCCGATGTTGAATGTGAACCACACCTAAACGTCAAGTTTTTTTCTGCATTTCATTTGACATTTCTCAATTTCAGACTAACTCGATTTGAACCATGGAAAGACACACAATCGAGCAACGCGTTAAAGTTGTCCAGGCTTATTATGAAATTGGGCCTTCAAATCAAAATGCATATCGTGCACTTCGTGATTTTTTCGGTCAATTTAATCGTCCAAATGTGCGTACAATCGGAAAAATCCTGCAAAAATTTGAGCAAACCGGACCTGTAGGAGAGTGACCCACAAATAGTGACTGTCTGGTGCGGTTTATGGGCTGGCGGCATCATCGGGCCGTATTTTTCCCAAAATGAGGCCGGTCAGGCCAGCGGCGTAGCGAGGGGGGGGGGATGTCCGCCCCGGGCAGCACTATTTTGGGGGCGGCACTGAAGCTAAATTAAGTATTTTCAAAATAAATACGTGTATAATAACATTTTTACGTTCAAAATAAAAACCAACAAGAACGCACTATCTGAACAATTGTATTTGGCCACCACTGTAAATGTAATTATTTTAAAAGCTCTTCATTGAACACAACCAAAACGCAAAATCGTTTTTCGAGTCTCGAAATTAGATGTCGAACAATAAAAAGAGACAGCTTAAAGTCAAACATAGCGATAGGTTTCATCGAAAACGGCCTAAAACTTTAAATTGGAACGCTACAAAATTAAATATATTTAAAAATAAAAAAACATTTAATTGGAGTATTTAGAACGTGCTTGTAACTTTTAAAGGTAGTCAGACAGCTATTAAAGGTAGCTTAGCCAAATTTTTCTTATTTTCCTCCGGCTTTTCAGATGAAGCGAGTAAAAGAAAGTGGAGCTGCCTTTCGAAAAAAGAAAAAAGCTAGGGAAGATGAAATAAAAATTAACGAAAATTCTTTACTGAAATACCTTAATCGAGAACCTAGTTCTAAAAGTGTTTCTGAAGAAGTCTCTCAAAACATACCATCTTTACATTCAGATGTGTCCTCAGACAGCGATGAAGAATGTGATGCTCAAAAGGTACCCAAGCCAAATTTTATAAACATTTTTTTCCTATTTTCCTTCGGAATTTTAGATGAAACGAGTACAAGAAAGTGGAGCCACATTGCAGAAGAAGAAAAAAGCTAGGGAAGAAGGAATTGAAGTTTCCCAAACCATACCATCGTTCAATTCAAATGAGTCTTCAGCCAGCGATGACGAGTGTGGCGTGCAAAATTCTTTAGCTACTGACTTGAAAGATATTGGTCTTTGGCCAGTAACTATTAACGATAGCACACGAATCTTACTTGTTCAACAAGGTTCATCAGTGGTTCAAATCTAAATAGCGACTTTGGTGAAACACTTCGTGACGGTTAATCAACAAAAGGTCGGAGCAGAAAACTAACGAAAGATTGGTTTTTTCGAACTCTGCCAAAAGAAGAAAAGATTTTGAGGTCGTGGTTAATATATTCTCCTGCAAAGAAAGCCCTTTACTGCTTTTGTTGCAGATTGTTTGAAGAAACAGGTCAGTCAAGTTTTAACTCAGGATTTAGTAGGTGGTGGAAATTAAATCCAAAAATTTTCGGGCATGAGTCTAGTGCGCTCCATGCTCAATCATTCATAAAATGGAAGGAATTGGAAATCAGAATTACTCGTGGAGCGACAATTGATAAAATTGAACAAGGCCACTGTAAGAAAGAAGCAAAGAAGTGGAAAGATGTCCTATTTAGATTGCTGGATATTGTTCGATTTTTAGCAAAACAAAATTTGCCTTTAAGAGGACACAGAGAAGAAATTCAATATGCGACAAATGATAGATCTGAAATTTCCACAAATAGGGGAAACTTTTTAGAGTTAGTCCATTTGCTAGCTAAATATGACCCAGTGCTTCGTGAACATATTCTTAACATCCAGCTTGGCAAAAAAATTTCTAAATCCTATTTGTCGCCTCATATAGTAAGAAATTTGTCGCAGGAAGTAAGAAGCAAAATTTTAGAGCAAGTTCGAAAAGCAAAGTATTATTCAATGATGTTCGACAGCACTCCTGATATTTCACACAAAGACCAAACCAGTCAAGTTTTCCGATACGTCATGATTGATGAAAAAGAAGTGACGGTCGTAGAGTCGTTTGTTGATTTTATTGAAACGCATGGTAAAACAGCTGAAAATATTTCAATCATGATTTTGCAAAAATTAGAAAATGATGGTATTGACATAAACAACTGTAGAGGCCAAGCATATGATAATGCTGCTGTGATGGCTGGACATCATTCTGGCGTTCAGAAACGCATCAAGGAAATAAATAAACGTGCCGAATTTGTCGCGTGTACAAATCATTCGCTAAACTTAGCAGGTGTTCACGCAGCTTCTGTCAGTGTGAATTCTGTCACCTTTTTTGGCACTGCGGAGCGTTTGTTCTCATTTTTTTCTTCTTCAACTCATAGCTGGGATATTCTTATTTCAGACACAGGTCAAAGTGTCAAGCGCGTAATAGAAACACGTTGGAGTGCACGAAAAGATGCCATAAGTGTGCTAAAAAAAATTATATGAAAATTGTAAAATGTGTTGAAAAGTTAACTGGAGTAGAGGAAAATAGAGTAACACGATCGGATGCTGGCGTTCTACTAGTTGCATTGCAATCATTTTCTTTTTTATGTTTTCTTAGTCTGTGGGAGTGCGTCCTTGTAGAAATAAACGACGCACAGGTCTATCTTCAAACCAAAGGATTGGATATTCAAAAATGCGATATAAAACTTAGCGCACTAAAACTATTCTTTAATAAGAACAGGGAAGTATTAGTCAATAATTCAATAGCTTATGCCAAAGAAAAATGTGAGGGAATCTTGGGAATCGCTGTAGAACGTCGTTGCAGGAAGAAAAAACTGATGGCTGGTGAACAAACGCAAGATGTGAGATTATCATACGAAGCTGAGTTAAGGAGGGAAATGTTTGCTTCTCTGGACAGTGTGTCCCAAGAAATTACCACAAGGTTTCAACAGCTTCACACTCTTGCTGAAAAATGCGCAATTTTAACTCCTTCAATACTTCTAAATGATAAGTTAGAATGTCAACTGATTGAACTGATTGGTCACGAAGACATTAACAAGGAAGAGTTTCTCGTTGAGAGAAAAAGACTTCAGAATATTGTTTCTGTTGCTACTGCGCACAAAGAAACTGAGATATGTTTGAAAGGTCCGCTTGAACTCTTACAGTTTATATTTAAGTTTGTTCTAGAAGATACAGTTCCAAACATTGTAATACTTTTGCGAATATTTCTGACCATTGCTATTAGTGTCGCCAGTTGTGAGAGGAGCTTCTCTAAGCTAAAACTTATAAAAACCTACCTAAGGACTACAATGAGTACGTTGCGCCTACAAAATCTTGCCATATTATCTATAGAACGTAGTTTAAGTGATGAAATAGACTTCGAAAATGTCATTAACGATTTTGCAAATAAAAAAGCAAGAAAAATCACGCTTTAATAAAAAATTGATTTGATTTCATATAAAATAAATACTTTAATTTTTATTTATTTCTCGTTCGGTGTCATTTAAAATTTAACTTTTTTATAGCTATTAGATATACAGTGGAATTCAATTATAACGACCTCGGTTATAACAACATTTCGGTTATAACGACGAATTCTCGAAGTCGAAATGTTCTAGTTGATTATGTTTTATGTGCGGATAGAATGACATTCGGTTGTGACGACGGCCCTTTCATGGCCGTTATAACCGAATTAAACTGTATTTAAAAACAATCAGCCTAACTAAAAGTTTTATTGAAGGTAAAAACTTAAGTACATATCAGTTTTTTTGACGACACATTCGGTATAACAACTGTCAAAAATGTAATGCTACATTAAGTGTCGATACAAAATTTTTGCCTACAAAACCCTTTATTAATATCAAAAAAATTTAAATTTTGTTTTGTAAATTGTATGTATATTAGAGGGGCGGTAAATTAGGAATCCGCCCCGGGCGGCTTTACCTCTCGGTACGCCACTGGGTCAGGCAGTAACAGTGAATGGTGTTCGCTATCGTGAGATGATTACGAACTTTTTATGGCCCGAATTGGAAGATATGAGTGTGGGCGATATGTGGTTTCAACAGGACGGTGCCACTTGCCACACAGCTAACGAAACAATGGCTCTTTTGCGCGATAAATTCAATGGCAGTGTTATCTAACGTGGTGGCGATGTCAATTGGCCGCCAAGATCATGTGATTTGACACCGTTGGATTTCTTTCTTCGGGGTTATTTGAAAGAAAAGGTGTCCGTCGATAAGCCAGCAACAATTCAAGAGCTAAGAGTTGGCAAAAATAATTTAAATTCAAATTGCATTTTTTTTTTACTTTTGAGGTCAAAAGAGAGCAAATATGTCTGATGTTTCAAAAATGTCCAATCTATCGAATAAAATGTAAAATTTGAAAATATACTTTTGCAAGCGATCACGATCACACACATCACGATTTTCCTAACTTTGAATCTACATTTTTCTTATTTCGCAGAAGTTACCGGTTTGAAAGATGTGCACAAAACTCCTTCAATAGTTTATGAAAAGTTTTTCAAATCGACAAATGAATTCAAAAATTATTTATATCAACTCCCGAGTAAAGCCGGGTATCCAGCTAGTATACTGCTAAAAATGTTTAAATTGTAGTAAAAACATGTATGAAATGCATAAAAAAATGTTGAACACAAAGTATGTAAAAATTTAAAAAAAATGTAAAAACTTTTGTAAGTAAAAAAATTTGGACCGATTTCAATATTGATATTAAAATACTCTTAAAAATGTTTTTGACCAATGTGTTTAGATTGATTCAAAAAATTTAAAAATTAAATTTTGAACTTCACCTCTTCTATGGTTTTCTTTAGTATCTACTATTGAAAAGATATTGTCTTCATAACATTGTTATATTGAAAAATAGCTTATTCACAATCTATTCATAAAATGACTTTGTTTCAGATAAAACGTTAATTTCTGAAATTGTTCTGCTTAAAATATATTCGCTATTAAATCATGTATAATTATAGTAAACAATAAAACTTCAACTCAAAAAACTATTTGCATATAATCAGTAATAAATATAAATTTCGTGAAATTTCAATTCGTTTTAATGAGTTTTTTATGTTCTTAGTTGCTCTGCACATTTTTTTAAGTATTTTAATTAGCTGCCTTCAATAGAATTTTAAAAGAAAACGTGCAAACATCGCAGCGCAATAATAAACTTAAGTTATTTGCCAACTTTATAAATTGACAAATTATCTGACAAATTTTATATAAATGCATGCACTATCTAGGAAGAGCATCTGTGGAAGAAGGGGTCGCCGGAGCCCCGGTAAAAATGTTGCTGCTGCTAGTAACGACTTAACAATTAACATTATGTTTGCCAACTCGACTTATTAATCATTGGACACAACCGACGCACAGTGGGAAATTGTGACCATAAATACGAAAAAAATAAAAGTGTTAGTAAATCTAAAAATGTTTATGGTGATCGACAGATAATCCTTAAAATAAGATAAATCTAAAATAAAAGCTTAGAACTCCCTTGGAGCTAAGTGGCTTGGCGAACTGAAAGTTGATCTTTGAACATCAAAAATATGGTAAGGGAATTTATGAATTTTACTACCGCTCAATAAAGTTTTTTAGTTATTTTGGTTATATTGGAATATACGTCAATAGCATATTGACGGAAAGTACTGTTCTTGGGCTTTTAGGAAAGCAATTATAGTAATTTTCCAAAAATCAGAGTTTTTAAAAAAAATTGGAGAATTAGGCAAATATTAGGAGTAAAAAAAAATTATTCTTAAAGTATATCTGAGATATTTTCATATATCTTCGTATGTACGGCCGCGCAGAAGTGGAAAACGGCAGGCGCTATTTGAATAATTTTTTTCTCTTGGATAGCTATGGTCCAAAATTATGATATAGGCTATATAAATTTTATAAATTATTATTTAAATAATTAACTAAAATTAAAAGAGCATAAGTATAAGCATACAATTTCTTGAAACAAAAGCTTTTTTAAAGCTCTTTTTGAGCAAGATAAGAAAAAGTCAACAACGTTCACAAAAATAGAGACAGCAACATGAACTGTGTGCGATACCACATTTTTTTAATGCAAAAATATCGCCACTTTTATAAAACCAGCATAAAAAATTAGCTAGACCAATTTTTAAGTATGGTGATGAACGAAAGACATCATTTATTTTGAAATAATTGGTTTTTGGTCTTAAATTCAGCTATTTTTAGTGCTTTCAAGCTTATACCCGGCCCGCTTCGCTGCGCTCAGCGCTTATCCCCTAAAAGAGGGTGTAGTTTTAGTGAAGCCATACTTTTATTGCAAGTTCATACCGAGTTTTATTGATGTGTGACTTATTTCGGAAACTATACCGAATATTTGGGGTGCCGTAAAAGTACCACGCCCCTCGTCCAACGATAAAATGTTACCAGTGGAACGGCATGTGTAAATTGAGGTCGAATACTGAATTCCGAGGCTGTGCGACCTACAAAAAAAAAACCAAAACTGTTCGATATCGAAAATTTTAGGTGTATTTAAGGTGTCTTTTACGATCGGCACCAGACTTCATAGGAAGGCCTCTCAAGGCTTTGGTATAAAAATTGGCTTAGCGGTTTCGGAGTCTTTACGTGATATACACATATACCCACATACGTATTTACATTAAGTCGCCTCACGCTCCTTAGAAAAAAAAAGTTGCTTAGTCCGGTTCTTCAAAATAATTCATGGCTTATGTTACGATGATCGCCAAAAAATTTCTACTAAAAATATTGCCTGGTATGGTAGTTAAAAAAACAAACGGTCAGAAATAAGAGTAATGAAAAAGTTCTATTGCATCAAAAAATCTTAAATTTTTTCCGTTGGACCAAAGATAATGCGGATTTTTATGAATTGTTTAGTCAAATAAATTGTTAAATGTAAAAAATGTGTAAATGTTTTTGTAATTTCATTCAATTTAATTCTTCACTTTACACTATATTTTATCATCAATACATAATATATTTGACCAAAAGTAACATGGGAAGACAAAAAAAAAAATTTAATTTGAATTTCAAAATAATATAAAAAAAAGTTAAAAATTATTCCGCATTACCTCTGATCCGACTGAAAAAATTAAAAACTGATTGGTGCAGATAACTATTAAACTGATCGTTTGTTATTAAGGTCCATGTCCTTTCAAGGGCTGAAATAGCCATTTCGTTTTTGTTTTTTTTTTTATTTCAAACTATTCCAGCTCACGGATGGCTATCGCTACAGTCGAAATATTTGGATGATAATAATCATCATAACATAAAGCATTATTCTGAGGAACCGGCCCGAACACCGTTTTTTTCGTGAGAAGCCTTAGTATACATACATACATTTTTTACTGATAGATAGATGAGCAGAAAAAGTAGGCATGGCAACATTAATATATATAGTGACCGCCACTTGGTCCCATTGCACCTACATAACAAGTTTCATTATCAAAACATGTACAGCTCAGAAATTACAATGATTTCTGAAAAGTCGGCGTAGATAAAGTGCGACACGCCCATTTTTTTAAGGGTTCTGGCAGTAACCATTTGAACAAATCTACCAAGTTCTAGCCTTTTACTGTAAAAAAGTCTGATATGGATTTGTGAGCGTTAAAAGTAGGCGTGGTAACATTTATATATAAAGTGACCGCCACTTTGACCCATAGCACCTACATACCAAGTTTGACTATCAAAACGTTCACATCTCAGAAATTAAAATTATTTCTAACCGATAGCCCTGGCAGCTAGTGCTTACTTAGTTATAATTTTTAAATTGTAATTAACTATAGTACATTAATAAATAAGTACATAAATAAATTAAATAAAATTATTTCTGAAGAGTGGGCACAGATATAGTGCTACCACGCACATGTTTTGCAAAGCTGTCGAGACTAAGCGTATGAACTTAATCACCAAATTTTAGTATTTAACGATGAGAATCGTCTGATTTATAGAAGTTCTATTAATTTGTGGGTAAAAAAACGAAGTGGTGGCCGTGGCGTAGTGGGTAGAGTGTGTGGCTCATACGAGAGAACACCCTGGTTCGAGTCCCATCTGACACGGACAGTTTTTCAATTGAATTAATTTTTCTGTTTGGCCGTCACCTCTCTGCAGACAATGGCAAACCTTAGAGAATAAAAACTGCCATGAAAAACTTCTTGAAAACATAAGCCGTTCGGAGTCGGCATAAAACATGTAGATAAAGTTCTCGATCATTTGTGTTCAAACATTTCACAACACGCACAACACAATTGATCATAAGAAGCTTGGTCAAAGTGCTTTCAAGGGCTGAAATTGGCCATTTCGTTTTGTTTTTTTTGTGGGTGGTACAAGTGGGCGTGGCAAATTATATATATATATATTGACTGCCACTCAGAGCACCTTCATGTCAAATGTTACGATCAAAACGTGTACAACGCAGGGATAAGCAAGATTTCGAAAATTGGGCGTGGATATGTTGCGACCACGCCCATTTTTTTCAGTTGCCGACAGTAACCATATGAACTAAAATACCAAATCTTAGTCTTCTACGGCAAAAGCCGTCTGATATAAAGCATTTTTAGTGATTTGTGGGCGGTAAAAGTGGGCGTGACAATGTTTATATTTACAAAGTGACTGCCACTTGCACCCATAGCACCTGCATACGAAGATTGGCTATGCAGGCTAAAGTGGGCGTAGATATAGTGCGGCCATGCCCATTTTTTATACATTGACCGACAGTGACCATATGAACTAAATTACCAAATCTTAGTCATCTACGGCAAGAGCCGTCTGATATAAACCATTTTTACTGATTTGTGGGCGGTAAAAGGGGGCGTGACAACATTTTTATTTACATAGTGACTGCCAGTTGCACCCATAGCACCTGCATACCAAGATTGGCTATGAAAACGTGTACAACTCAGGAATAAGCATGATTTCGATAAAGTGGGCGTAGATGTAGTGCGGCCATGCCCATTTTTTATACATTGGCCGACAGTAACCATACGATCTAAATTACCAAATCGTAGTCTTCTACGGCAAAATCCGTCTGATATAAAGCATTTTTACTGATTTGTGGGCGGTAAAAGTGGGCGTGACAACGTTTACATTTACATACTGACTGCCACTTGTATCCATTGCACCTGCATACCAAGATTCACTATCAAAACTTGAACATCTCAGGAATTAAAACGATAGCTGAAAAGTGGGCGTAGATATAGTGTGGATACGCCCATTTTTGTACAGTCACCCTAAGTAACCATCTGAACAGAAGTACCAAATTTTAGTTTTATATGATTAAAACCGTCTGATATATAGCATTTTTTGAAACGAAGCTTTTTACTCCTCGTTCTGTGATTTGCTTGGAGTGAAATCTGAAAAATTTTCCACAGATTTTTTCTTGGAAATTTGATGGTTTCTTTGTTGCTAGTGCTTATTACAACAAGAAAATTTAATACTTTAAAATTTAATACTAAAAATATTTTGTGGCTGCCCGTGGGGATTGAACCCACGTCCTCTTACACGAGAGTTCAATGCACAACCCACTAGGCCACAAAGACTTGTTAGAAACAGTTGTTAATTCAATCCTAATTATAACAGAAGCTATGCTGCAGTAGATCGTCACCATCTATCAATAGATAGAGGATTGTGTATTTGCTATGCTACAACTATCGAAAATTTGCTTTTATTTGCCACAAGGTGTCTCCAGCATCGGTTTGTTTGTATTATGAATGCGTTTGTGGTGCTGTTGGCATAGAGTATAAATTATTATCTAGAGATTGCATCCACTCTGCTAAATCTCTGGGATGTGTTAACAGAGGTTAACGAGTTTTTTTTCTTCATATTTTTAAGTGAAATAACTCTGTTAACACATGCCAGAGATTTAGCAGAGTTGATGCAATCTCTAGATAATAATTTACAATCTATGACAAGTGCGTTGCCAAGTGCGTTTTTAAGTGTCAAAAAATAGATATCAATAAATATGGAATTAAGAAATGCATGCATGAGTCAGTGCAGCCAAGTTCACAACCATGTGTGGAGAGTTAAAATGGAGAGTCGCTAGCATTATATGCCCGTATATGTAATTGGCGTGAAAATTTGACATTCAACAATAGAAAAATAAGCAGTAAATATGTTTTCTGTACATATGTAACTTATTTTATGTTATTTTAAATTTTTGAATCTAAAAGGTAATTTATTAAAAAGAAAAAATTATTAAGCTATCAAATCTATGTAACTGCGAAAAGCTTCGCTTCTCTCGTGTGTCCAACTACGCACCTGTGTTTTTTGGTTTGTGGGCGATAGAGCCAATTTGGGTTGTATGGAAGGTACCATGCCCCCTTGTCCAATCAACACCAAACTTCACAGGAACACTTCCAGAATGTTGCTTCAGTATCCCTAAAAATTTCATAAAGTTTGGTTTGGTGGTTTTGGAGTCTATACGTGATATACACACATATCCACATACCCACATACCCACATACCCATATACATACATTCATTTTTATATATATAGAATTGCCTGAGACTAGTACGAACGTTCGTTCGTTCGTAGAAAAATATAAAAATATTTTGTTCGTTCGTTCGTTTGTAGAGAAATAAAATAAATATTTTGTTCGTTTCTTCGTTTGTTCGTTCGTAGAGAAATAAAATAAATATTTTGTGCATTTTTTCATTTGTTCGTTCGTACAGGAATAAAATAAATATTTTGATTGTTCGTTCGTTTGTGGAAAATATATGTTCGTTCGTTTGTTCGTAGAAAATAGATGTTCGAATGTTTGTTCGTAGACTACGGCCGGCATGAGGACCCAAAGAAGGGCAGCAGATAAGGGGTAGGTGTGTTCAGGAGAAATGTTGAAGGGCAAAAAATATAGGACCAGCTATATGTTTTACCCCTCGAGGAGTCCAGCTACGGCCGATATAAACTAATTTCGACAGCTTTTGTGTTATTTATATGGGGACCCAAAGAAGGGCAGCAGATAGGGGGTAGGTGTGTTCAGAAATGTTGAAGGCCAAAAATTAATAAAATAATAGAACCATTTCATATATTTGACCCCTTTAGGAGTCCAGCTACTGCTGATATAAACTATTTTCGACGGTTTTTTGCAGTTTTTGTGTTTTTTGTACTACTCGAAGAGGCCTACAAATAACTTCTAAATCTGTGAGATTTATAACAGTTATTTTGCGCATTGGGCCACGTGCATAGTGAAGCATATAAGCATTTCGTTGCAAGTTCTTTGCACCAAACGTAAATTTTGTTCGTTCATTCGTTCGTAGATTATAGATGTTCGTTCGTTCGTTCTCAGAAAATAGATGTTCGTATGTCCGTTCGCAAAAAAAAATTGATTCTTCGATCGTTCGTTTGCAGAAAATAAATGTTCGTTCGCAGAAAATAGTTGTTCGTTCGTTCGTAGAAAAAAGATATTCGTTCGTTTGCTCGCAGAACACAGATGTTCGTTCGTTCGTTGCTAGAAAATATTTGTTCTTTCATTCGTTTTCGTAGAAAATAGATGTTCGTTCGTAGAAAATAGTTGAATAGAATTTTTTTCTACGAACGAACAAACGAACAAATGAAAATATGATCGTGCAATTCTCTGGGCACAGCTATACACCAATAACAAAAAAAAAAGCAGAAACACCAAAAACACCAAATTCTTGAACAGCGTCATTCCCATTGAATCGAGATTGTGCATGTAGGATTGTAGCGAAATCTACACATTTTCGGACGAATTTGCTATGAACGCATTTAATATCCAGAAATAAGCGATTTTTTACATTTTTATTGATTATTGCTTGACTTCAGAAGTCATATATCAATCCGATCTGGTAATTGTGCATGGAAAGTATCAACACCGGTAACAATTTTTTTAAAATTAAGTAATAAAGAGAACCTACAGTCTTAAAGCGACACTGCTGTCTGTCCTTATATCTTCGCTCTTAGTTCAACTCCATTAGTGATTGGTGATTATTTCGAAATAATGTTCTGATAAGTTTAAGTTGCTGCAAAAATTCCAGTAGTAGCCTTCATTAAATAAGAAAACCCTGCAGTCTAACGAAAAAGTTGAATTCAATAATCTCGGCCTATGTCAGCTTAGATAAATCGCTAGAACAAATTGAGGCTAAAGAATTCACCGCATTTACGATTTAATTGAAACTAAACATTTTTGCAAATTATCTAATTACCATTTTTGTGTATTAGTGACAAATCTGGGACAAATAATATGAAAGGAAATTATTTGTAGGATAAATTTATCACTGTAAATTAACGGCAAGGTGCCGTACAGCAAGGACAGCCTGCTGTATCGTATGAACCCCCCTATTTGAATCGAGGCGAGCGAAATCGATCTTACAAATGAAAGCTTTCGAATTCGAAGCGTTACTTAATTTTCTCCCAAAGTTTTGCCGCCATTGTTTTCTTCAAAAGTTCATTGATGGGCGTCTGCTTAGCACAACAATAAGCAGAAACAGGAAAAATGGTCAACGAGCTGACAATGCCTCATAGCTGTCTGACCAGAATTACGTCATTGCCGTGTCTGCTGGCAGAGGGCTGGGAGGAGCAATGAAAACCTTATGTCAGATAATTGAGACAAAAAACGACAATGATAACGTCAAAACGGAAATATTTCTATTAATTTTTTTTGTTTATTTGGAAGCTGTCTCTCTAAAAATAGTGCCCTCTTTTTATTAAAATTACACAAGTTTCAAGCTTAATGACAGAAAAAAGTGTTTCATTTTCGCCTTATAAAAATTATAAAAGCAGTAGATTCCGGACACAGGAGGAATGTAAACGAGCTGACAATGCCGCATAGATTACTGCAATCCAGTTTTTGCTTTAGATTCCAAGAAGGGTTGCCGTTTTTAACATTTTTTGAGTTGTACCATTTCGGGGTTTTGAGTAGTACCGCGTAGTATGGATAAAATAATACAAACTTTTTCTTCAAATAAATTTTCATGGTATATGTTTTTTTTTTAATTTATTTTCAGCGCCTTTGAAAAGAGATTCGCAAAATATATTTTTAATGGCAAATATCTCGTATTTTTTCTCAAAAAAATACAGTTTGCACTCTTAAAATCTTTTTATTAATACAAAATATTAAATGAACAAAAGTAATACCCAGGACTTAACCAGAACGCATTTTATCTACGCCAAAATTTACTAAAGCTTAAAATCAAATTTACTGACAATCAGTCGATATTTCTAATTTTTTTCAATCACATCAGAAATTAGAATTAGTTTCATTAAGAATTTCTGAAATGAATCGCTGAAACATTTGACGAAATTTAACCTAAATTATGCGTCATCTTGGAAAGACATCTTATTTCTTTTCCACTCAAGAAACATTTTTTTTATAACTTCATCTCTATAAGTTTTACAAGAACGGGACATATTTCAAGTTGTTCGATGTCGCCGTGTTAGGAAAGAACTATTTCAAAATTAGAGGCATATTTCGATACTTTGAAAAAGGTGGAGCATTTCCTCATGCATGTTAAAATCTTAAAAAAAAACGAAATGGCCATCTCAGCCCTTGAAAGGACTTTTGACCGAGCTTCTTACGATCAATTGTGCTGTGAGTGATGTGAAATTTTACACACATATGATCGAGAACTTTACCAAGATGTTTTACGCCAACTCCGAACGGCTTATGTTCTCAAGAAGCTTTTCCTGGCAGTTTTTGCTCTCTGAGGTTTGCCATTGTCTGCAGAGAGGTGACGGCCGAACAGAAAAATTAATTCAATTGACAAAAATTTCTGTGTCAGATGGAGAATTCGAACCTGGGTTCTCTGGCGTAAGAGTCACACACTCTACCCACTACGCCACGGCCGCCACCTTTTTTAAGTTATGACGATACTATTTTAGAAAATATTTGCTACTAAAATTATAAGTGGTATGATACAAAAACTTATACACATCTATATTATTAAAAATCATTTTCTGTTTGTTTGTTTGTTTGTTTGACTTTTATACAAATCTAAACGGTTGAAAGGATTTCGCTGAAATCTTAAACGTGTATTACTTAGTTTTAACCACATCCCCTTTTACAGCCCACAAATCAATGAAAATGCAATATTTTCGACTGCTTCGATTGTGTGATAATAAAATTTGGTAATTTAGTTTGTACTTTCAGCAATTGTACGAAACATGGGCTTCCACGCCCTGTTTTACCGCCCCAAAATCAATGAAAATGCTTTATTTCAGACGGTTTTGGTCGTATACTGAAATTTTGTAGTTAAGTTTGTATGCTCATCGTTGGAAACTGTACTAAAAAAATTGGTGTGGTACACTATAATTAAACCCACTATTAATATTTCATTAAGACTCCAAAACTTCTGGGCCGATTGCGCCGAAATTTTGGCAGTAAATTGTTTCCAAGCACGAGATAGTTTACAGAAAAAATGTTTTCGACACCCCCTTTCCCCGCCCACAAATATAAAAAGTGTGGTTGCTGGAACGTCCGTGGCGAAGCCGCGGACATCTGGGTTCTGCTAGTTATATATAAAAATCTAATGGTGTCCGTATGTTATTTCATCACTTTTGAACCATTCCAATCGTGTTGTTCAAATTTTTAGGGTATGTTTAGCCAGTCATGGCGCGGGTTTAAACCTTATTTGTGTAACATCGGATCAGCGGTTCTCAAGATATTGCAACAATAGTGAATCCCCTTTTGCCCATACTTATATTTTCATATAAAATTACTAAAACTCAGTTTTTCGTGGAAGTAAAAGTCACAGAACCTTGAAACTAAGAATAGAGTGACAACTTGGTGATGTCTCCTTATAGAAAACTTGGACGAGCATTGAACAATCCATATAATCCAAATATTTGATATAGAATAGCTTTAGAAGCAAGAATCACAGAACATTGAAACTCAGAATGGAGTTACTATTTAGTGATGTCCTGCTACCGATAAGCTGGGGCGGGCATTGGACAATGAGCTTGGTGTCAAACAAATCAAAGTTTTGAATATATCTACTATTTTTCAATATAGATGCCGGGTGTAGCAATGCACACCGGATATAAGTTATCTTCTATATGCATAAAATCCTTCGTACGGGTTGGTGTCCGTTGTGATCTCAGGAACGGTAACACCTAAGGACACGAAATTTACAACATGTGTAAAGGCCAATATCTCAAATAATAAGAAAAAAAATTTGCCACACCCCCTATTAACGTCCACAAATCAATAAAAACGCTTTATTTCAGACGAATTTTGATGTATTGAACTAAAATGATGTAATTTAGTTTGTATGGCTACTTTCGGCGAGTGCACTAAAAATGGGCGTCGTCGAACTATAACTACACCACTTTTCAGAAATCATTATAACTCTTCAGTTCTACATGTTTTTATAATGAAACTTGCTGTGTATGTGCTATTAGACCAAGTGGTGGTGACTATATAAACACATGTTGTCACGCCTACTTTTACCATCCTTTTATTTATATAACATCGTTCGTGCGGTGTCTCTTAAGATCTCAGGAACGGTAAGACCTAAGGTCATCAAATGTATAATATCTGTTATAAGGGTTAATATCTCGGTTAATATAAAAAATAGCCATACCCCCTTTTAAAGTCGAGAAATGAATAAAACAGCTTTATTTCAGACGGTTTTGGTTGTATAATGCTAACATTTTGTAGCTTAGTTTGTATGGTTACTGTCGACAACAGCACTAAAAATAAGCGGGGTTGCCCTATAACTACGCCCAGTTTTCAGAAATCATTATAACTCCTAAGTTGTGCAATTTTTCCTAATACGGCTACGGCTATGGATTCAGGTGGTGGGTACTATATATATAAATGTTGCCATGCCTTCTTTTACCACCCATAAATTACTTAAAAATCAATATATCAAACGGTTTTGATCGTATAAGGCTAAAATTTCGTAAATTAGTTAAAATGATTTAAATACCATTGCGTACATTTCGACAAATTACCGTTAACCATTTCTCTGAAAGAAATCATGCTGAAATAGCGGTTATATTGTGTTGATTGGAAGAACCCGCTGCGTAGAGTATTATATTTCTAATATCTATCTATCTTTATGTGGCGGCCGTGGCGCAGTGGGAAAGTGACACAGAAAGATTTTTTAATTGAATTAATTTTTCTGTTCGACCGTCACCTCTCTGCAGACAATGACAAACCTAAGAGAGTAATAACTGCCATGAACATAAACATAAATCAATGAACATAAATAGTCCAAATATAAATCGAAAAAATTAAAAATGTCTTAACTCCTTAACGGAGTGAGATAGGGCTAAACTAAGCATGATTCGGGATCAGCACCAAAAAATTCGAAATAGTCTAAATAGTCTAAATAAATAAGTCAAAAAATTAAAAACGTTATAACATCTTAACGAAGCGAGACAGGGCAAAACTAAGCTTAATTCGGGATCAGCACCAAAAAATTCGAAATAGTGCAAATAGTCTAAATAGTCAAAAAGTTGTCGGCCTTCAAATTTGGGCGTCGAAAAAAAGGTATGCTGCTTGCGGCTCGGATAACTCGACTTCGGATCATCTGAAATAGGAAAAGTAAACGGTGTTAGATTCAGTACAGATATAGTTCTGGTCCCTACCTCCACCCTTTTTTCAAAATAGCGGTCATTAAAAATATGAAAAACCGATTTTGGGTCTTTTTTTTTTTAGTTTAGTGTAAAAAACAATTAGTAAAAAATAGTTTAAAAGTCTGATTGAGATAGTGACCAGAAAAGTGACTTCGAAGTTCAAAAACATGATTTTAAGAAAACTCAAAGAAATTTTAGGCTATACAAATTTTTTTTTGTGAAATACTTACATATATAGAAATCTGCAATGCCAGCCCCATAAAGCGGCCATATCAGCGGCTCTTTGTGCTCTTCGGGCAGTTCTACCTTCTTTTGATGAAGCCAGAGCTCTGGCTTCGGACCTTTTCAAACGTTCTTCGTTCGAGAAACTACATAAAACTCCAAAATGCAATTTTCCGTTTTGGTGTCAATGCTTATGTCTTCGTTTTCATTATTTTTAAATTTTTTTGCCAATGTACTTGTGAATTCGGTGTCCTCATCTCTTTCGTGTTGGTTACCACGAAACTGGCGTTTCAAGAGACGAGTTTTTCGATTGCTACCAGTGTTTCTTTTATTTTTATTTCTATTACTTTTTCTATTCATTGTCTTTAGTGCAAACAAAAATTTTTACCAAAACTGTACTTTTCAAAACTGTATGCACGCGCGCGTCCGGCTTTTAACTCAATTCAAAGTGAACTAAACGCTGCCAACATTCGAATGCCTAAGCCCTAAAATGTATATTAATTTATTTTTAAAATGCGTACACAAACAAGTTATTACCTACTAAAGAACGGGTTGAACGAAATTCGGTGGTTGCTTCAAACCGTTGCATTAAAAAAGTAGCCAAATTAAGCAAATCGCATTTTGGCGAAAACATTGCTGGATAAAAAAGGCCATATCTCCTAAAGTATTTCGAATTTCAAAAAACCTTGTTAGGACGATATTCTCAAATATTCAAGCTATAAAAGTAAGCAAAATTGAACAAAGTTTTTGCCAACCAGGAATACCCCCTTAACGAAGCGAGATAAACTCAGCCTATTATTTTTTGCACCTCAATAGTTTTTCCGAACTCATCTGCCCCCTATCTGCTGCCCTTCTTTGGGTCCCCATACAAAAAACATAATAGCTGTCGAACATAGCTTATATCGGCAGTAGCTGAACTTCTAGGGGGCTCAAATATATGAGCTGGTCCTATTATTTTTTACCCTTCATATTACTTCTGAACACACCTACCCTCTATCAGCCACTCTTTTTTGGGTCCCCATACAAAAAACACGAAAAGTGTCGAAAATAGTTTATATTTGCCGTAGCTGAACACCTAGAGGGGTCAAATATATGAGCTGATCCTAGTATTTTTTGCCCCTCAACATTTCTTCCGAACACAGTTACCCATCTGCCATAAAGCCGATAAACCGAATTACTCGAATCGAAAATCGAGTCGAGTTGCACTACTCCACTCGATTTGAACTCGAAGCAACTCGCACATGCCTAGTTATTTGTGATTCTACTTCTGAAACATCTGTTTTCTACGAACGAACATGTTTTTTCTACGAACGAAGAAGGGACGTCTATTTTCTACGAACGAACGAACGTATATTTTCTTTTACAAACGAACGAACATCGATTTGCCACGAACGAACGAATGAGCAAAATATTTTGTTTATTTCTCTACGAACGAACGAACAAAATATTTATTTTATTTCTCTACGAACGAACGGACGAATAAAATATTTTTATTTTTTTCTACGAAGGAACGAAGGTTCGTGCAAGGCTCTGGCAATAAGCACTAAAAATAGCTGAATGTAAGACTAAAAACCAATTATTTTAAAATTTCGTTCAATCTTAAGAATTGGTGTAGCTAATTTTTTCGCTGGTCTTATAAAAGTGGCTGTATTTTTGTATTAACAAATGTGGCAATATTGGTACCCCACACAGTTCATGTTGCTGTCTCTATTTTTGTGAATTTTGTTGACTTTTTTAAATCTTGCTCAAAAAGAGCTTTAAAAAAAGCTTTTGTCTCGCAGCGAAAAATAAATAAAAAATTATTGTATCTTGTTAGCTTTGCGCACGACCTGTTAAGCATTGAATGGAGCTTAGAAAGAGAGAGCTTTTTCTGGTGAGGATATTCTTATTATAAAGAAATTGTATGGTTATGCTCTTTTAATTTTAGTTAATTATTTAAATAATAATTGGCAAATTTATATAGCCTTTATAATAATTTTGGACCATTGGCTGCATTCCGCCAAGGCGAGCGCTCAAGAAAATTCGGGTGAATGGCTACACTTTTGACAGCGCTGGCAGCTGTTTATGCTCGAGCGATGTGCATTTTACGTAGCGAAATAAATTACGCTACTTCTACTCAACAGTTGCAAGTTATGTCATTTAACATCTGTTTGCGCACCAATTTGCATGAATTTGCAAAAACTCAAATGAAACGCTTAAAATAAATACAAATTTTCGTGGCTTGTGCTATTTTTAATATTTTAAACTATCCTTTGCTCCTTGCAATGGTCGAATGAGGTCCGAAATGTGCTCCTTAATGGCCATATCAAGACCATCATCCATTAGCATCTCTAGCACTACGTTTTCCATTAAGTAATCCTCTTAGCAGAAAGAAATTAGGATTTAAACTCAACAAAGCAAAACAAGAGAACAAACTACGTCAAACGTCAGATGTCAACAGATCTGACGTTAGACGTAGCAACGCATTCAGAGAAATCCAGCTTAAAATGATCCATCGCTACAATAGCGCTCGCCTTGACGGAATGCAGCCATTGCCATCCAAGAGAAAAATAATTATTCAAATAGCGCCTGCCGCTTTCCACCTCGCGCGGCCAAACATACGTGAGTCTCCTTTTTTATAATAGTATAGGTACGTACTATACTAAATCATCAAAATGCTTGAATACTTCACCAAAATGCTTCGATTTCTTATTTTCGTTTTTTTCGCTGGTGTGGCAAAGCATTTGTATGTTTTACAATTATGCTTGGGTACTTTTTTGGGTACTTAAACATATAATTAATATAAATCACAATTGAACTATAACAAATTGTGAGAGTAAGCTTCGATACTTTTTGTCTCTTGTTTTGTGTAAAATGTATTCATTATGCACCATAAATTATACAAGTAAAAGAACCGTATAAAAAAAAGCCAGAATACAATCTTCTAATATATCTAAAAATCTCGTGTTACAATGTTTGTGACCGAACTCCTTCGAAACGGCTCGACCGATTTTTATGAATTTTTTTTTGTGTATTTGGTAGATATGACAATAGGTTGTAAAATACTTTTCCTCCTCCTCCTACGTAAAGCTGGCGTAGCTCCGCCCATACTAGCCAAATTTTTGATATCGAATTGTTATCAAACTTAAAGTCACAGAACATTGAAACTCAGAATAGAATTACCACTTAGTGATGTCTTTCTAATAAAAGACTTGAAAGAGAATTGGACAAGGGGGTGTGGCTCCGCCCATACAAGCCAAAGTTTTGATATCGAATTGCTTTGGAAGTAAAATTCACAAGATATGGAAACTCAGAATGGAGTTTCGCACTACTATTTGGTGATGTCCTGCTCCCGGGAGACGGACATTGGACAATGTGCGTGGTGTCAAAAAAAAAAAAACGAAATTTCCATTTCAGCCCTTGAAAGGACTTTGACCGAGCTTCTTATGATCAATTGTGTTGTGTGTTTTGAAATGTTTGAACACAAATGATCGAGAACTGGATCTACATGTTTTATGCCGACTCCGAATGGCTTATGTTCTCAAGAAACTTTTCATGACAGTTTTTACTCTCTGAGGTCTGCCATTGTCTGCAGAGATGTGACGGCCGAACAGAAAAATTAATTCAATTGAAAAAAACTTTCTGTTTTAGGTGGCAATTGAACCAGGGTTCTCTGGCGTATGGGTCACCCACTCTACCCACTACGTCACGGCCGCCACAAACGAAGAGTCAAATAAAAGTTGTTATTTTTAGGAGTAGCAACGCGCGCTGGGTAAATAAATAAACATAAAAAATAAATTTAAAAAACGATGATTTGATCGTATAAGACTAAAATATGGTAATTTTTTTTAAATGGAAAGTCCACAAATAATGTGAGTAGCAGTATAGCACACCCATTTTTTTAGAAATCAATAAAATTGTACATGCTTTGATAGTGAAATACCACGCTTGGTATGTAGGGCCTTTTGATCCAAGCGGATAGTACAAACAGTCACTGTATATACACATGTGGACACTTATTAAATTACCATCAAACAATTTGACACACAAAAATAGTTAGAAATATTTGTATAAAGGCGTTGACTCATTATACTCCCACTTTTTAGAGGATTAGCGTTCAGAAAAGCCATACGTCGTCCTTATTAAAGGCATAGTGAGGTCAGATTAAATTATTTTATTTGTTCGGACGTTTCGTGTCGGTCGTTTCAAATTTTTCCATTGTGATTATATTGGGTAATCAAGTAACTAAGTAATCAAGTAATTAAGTATTTAAGAAATTTAATATGTTGTTCTTTCCTTGCCTCAATCATTTCAATATTGTCTTTAACCAATACCTTCCATTTTTAATAAAACAAAAACATTTACGAAACACTTACTAAACATTTATTAAAAAAAAATTACATTTGTGAAACACTGCGGGCGATTTGATCATCATGGTAATTCAATTAAGGTATAAATTGCTTAAATAAATAAAAATTAAATGTATCAACTTTTCATTGTTATTACTTTTGACTCTATATTAAATTGCCGAAGCCATTGAATTAATTAACATAAGTTTATTGTTAATTTGTCTTATGGTTTTTTTTCGATGTAGATAATCTTACACAGTGTACAGAAAGTTCCACAGTACGCACAGTGAGCGTACCATTTAAGAACGTACATAAGAAATTGTACTCACTCGCGGGCGCGTACCCTAGGAAATATTTTATCGTTCTCGCCCACGGAGATAAATAAAGTTCTATTGCAGGTACCACGCCCTTTTCTCAAATGAAGTTTTTATGAAGCCTTTAACGAAACCGGATTTTTTAAGTACTGTATCCACCCGCTTATATGTTTAAAAGTTAACTTAGCACAGACTGACAAAAAATCTACCTAAAACCAAGAGTATAGATAAGAATTTGTATGTTAAATTTTTAAAATTTTTTACTATTTGTCCATAAATCCGAAAATTGTGAGTCTTATGTACAATGAAAAACGCGTAAATTTTAATGGAAAATTTTTTGTTTTATCTTCGATTTTAAGCGAAAAAACTAAAATATTGAAGAATTACCTTACTTCTTTCTTTATTCTAATACGTCATTTTTCATTTCCTACTGGGTTAAACATTAATAGCACAATAACTTCTATCTTCTAGCTTGAGTTTATTTTTGTCCATAAATATTGTAGAAATAAGTGTGTTGTTGATTTTTTCGCAACAACTTTAACAGATGCCTGAGAATAAGAACCTGATTAAAAGCTAAACAAATTAACTGCCATCTTTTAGTACGCTTTAAGCAAGCCAAAAGGCTAGACCGATTTTATATCAGCACAAAAAAAAAAACAATATTTTATGATGTCTGAAAAGTAAGTCTAAAAAAGTGATATTAAAATAATTTATGGGAGCATTAAAATAATTTTTGTAGTACAGATTTACTGGTGATCAGCACAACGCAAGGACAGGTGCAAGGCGTCAGGCGTAGGACTATCTATGATGACTTTTACAATAGTTTTGAGGGCATACCTTTTGCTAAGCCGCCACTGAGCGAGTTGCGATTCCGTGCTCCGCAGCTGCCTGAGGCATGGAGCGGTATACGTGATTGTAGCGCAGTTGCTGAAATGCCAGTGCAAAAAAATACCAAAACTGGCATCATCGAGGGCTCCGAGGATTGCTTGTATTTGAATGTTTATGTTAAGACGGTGCGAAAACTTATTTGATGAGTTAAATTTTTACCATTATAAGCTTGTACTTTTTCTCATACTACGTAGCTGAGAACAGAAAAGCCGCTGCCGGTTATGGTCTATATATTTGGTGGTGCATTTTTTATGGGTGAAGGCAGTCGCAGGCACTATGGACCAGATTATTTTATGCAGCAAGATGTGGTATTGGTCTGCTTTAATTATCGGCTAGGATCGTTGGGCTTCTTAAGCCTTAGGGATCCTGAACTGCAGGTTCCTGGGAATGCAGGCCTTAAAGATCAGGTGCTGGCATTGAAATGGGTTAAGCAGAATATTGCAAGCTTCAATGGTGACGTTAACAATATAACGCTTTTTGGTGAATCGGCGGGTGGCGTTTCCACGCATTATATGACTGCCACCGAGCAGACTCATGGTCTGTTCCATAAAGCCATTCCTATGTCTGGTTGCATTCTTAACAGCCGAACTTTTATGCCGCAAGCTGACTTCGGTTATCGTTTGGCCAAGCAGCACGGTTATGTGGGTGCCAATAACGATGCACAAGTTTTTTGTTTTCTGCGCAGCTTAGACGCCAGCCAATTGGTAACGCATGATATCATGACCGATGAAGATCGACACGATGGCTGCTTTGTTCCTTTTTTGCCAACTGTGGAACCATATGTTGGAGAAGATTGCGTCATACCAAAGCCGCCACTAGAAATGTTGAAAACTGCCTGGGGCAACAAAATTCCCATGATGCTGGGTTGCACTTCCTTCGAGGGCTTAATCAACTACGCGCTCGTGAAACAGGATCCAAGCATCATCACCAAACTGCAAACCACGCCTGAACTTGTGCTGCCGAAGCAGGTTCTCGAGATGCATAGCGCTGAAGAAAATGCATTACTTGCCGAAAGATTAATTTGCACTCATTTTGGTGATAGCCATCCCAGCGAGGCAACCATGTTGAAGTACTTGGATGTAAGTTAAAGAATATTATTTTGTTTAAGAGAAACACATAATTGTCTAGCTTAAAATTTTTTTGCAGCTATTATCGTTTAAGTTCTTCGTGCATGGCTGCCATCGCACTGTGTTGTCGCGTTTGGAGCACGCTTCAGCGCCCACCTATTTGTACCGCTTTGATTTTGATTCAGCACATTTTAATTTTTATCGCAATAAAAATGTCGGCATAGACCCAGTACGTGGTGTGGCTCATGCAGATGATCTGCCGTATCTTTTTTATCTAAGGAAATCATGGAAGCTATCGCCGCAATCACTGGAATACAAGACTATTCAACGCATGGTCGGCATGTGGACTGCTTTTGCTAATAGCTCAGACCCGAACTGTGAGGCAATTAGGCCCACCCACTGGCATCCATTACAATGTAATGCACCAAATCTAGCACTCAACATAAGTAATGAGGTCAAGGTTATACAACTACCAGAGTCGGAGAAGCTAGCAGTTTGGGATAGTCTTTACAATTGTGACAAATTGTTTTAAAAAAATGTATCTTTTATTGTGCGAAAGTGTAAAATTATTTTCTTTTAACGCAGTTCTAAAATATTTCAACTTATCTAGTGACTCGATGGAAAAAAATCACTTTAGAAAAAAAAAAATATTATCTCTTCAAACACAATTATTTGGTTAAAATTTTGATGTTAAAAATGGCGCCTTTTCGTCATATATTTTATAGCATTTTCCTTAGAGCACATTGATGGCAAATGTTTACAATTGTATTAAAAGATCTCGTTATCTACTGTTTCAAAATTATAGATTCACTCATATCATAAAAGTGCTGGAGGTTGCTTTACATTGAGAAAAAAAATCATACTTTAAACTAATACAAAAATGTTAAAATATAAATTTAACGCGTTTGCGTTTCTACAAATAAAATAAAAAAACAAGTTTGTTTAACTTTCAAATATAAGCTCATATCTTTTCTTTTTGTATAATTTTCAATTATTATTTCTTTACTTAAGCAAAAAAAAAAAAAACACAGTTGCGTCGTTGGAGACACGAGAGAAGCGAAGCTTTTCGCAGTTACATAGATTTGATAGCTTAATAATTTTTTTCTTTTTAATAAATTAACTTTTAAATACAAAAATTTAAAATAACGTAAGATAAATTGCATATATACACAAAACATACTTACTGCTTATTTTATTATTGTTGAATGTCAAATTTCCACGTCAATTACATATACGAGCATATAATGTCAGCGACTCTCCATTTTAACTCTCCACACATGGTTGTGAACTTGGCTGCACTGAACAAATTTTTTTCCTTCAACAGCGTACTACCTAGCGAAAAAAAATTCCGCTGCCTGTTCGCTGTCAAAAAACTCAATCCACTTCTTATGGGAATTTTGTTCTCGTTTTTACAACAAATTTGCTTCTACTTGATACAAGATGTCACCAGCATCGGTGTTTTGTGGCTGCACTGCCTTGGTCGATATGGCAGTGCTAGTGTATTGGTTGCAATGAACGAAAAAGAGAGAAGGGAATGGATAGAGAGACGAAAAGCAATCGTGTTTTTAACGGCTGGCTGGTTCACATCAAGAAAAAAATACACACCGATGCTGGTGACATCTTATTGACATAAGCTAATACATAATACTCTATCTATTAGGCCCAACTAAAATAGACGAGCTGCTCCGTAACGATTAGAGACGAAAATCTTCGCTTTAATGGAATTCAATGTTGTTGTCCAATATTAACAAACGTAATTTAACGAAGCTGAACGAACAGCTTGTCCATACGCTTGAAATGCTAGCGTCTCAACTCGTCAGACGTCTCGGTGCGTCTATTTTGGTTCTGCCTATTGATAGATTGTAACGCTCTACTGCAGAATAGCTTCTGTTATACTAAACATTGAATAAACAAACGTTTCTAACACAGCTTGGTGGCCTGGTGGATAGTGTATATAACTCGTGATCAACTGGTTGCGAGTTCGAATGCCAACGGGGACAAAGAAATATTTTTAATATTTAAAGTATTTAATTTCCTTGTTGTAATAAATGCAAGCAATAAGAAACTATAAATTCTAAAAAAAAATCTGTCGAAAATTTTTCTGATTTCACTCCAAGCAAATCACAGAACGAGGAGTAAAAAGCTTAGCTTCAAAAACTTAAAAACGTCCTAACTACTTAACGGAGCGAGATATGGCAAAACTAAGCTTAATTCGGGATCAGCACAAAAAAATCCAAAAAACTCGAAATAGTCCCAATATAAGTCAAAAAACTTAAAACGTCCTATCTACTTAACGGAGCGAGATAGGGCAAAACTAAGCTTAATTCGGGATCTGCACCAAAAAATCCAAAAAACTCGAAATAGTCCAAATATAAGCCAAAAAACTTAAAAACGTCCTATCTACTTAACGGAGCGAGATAGGGCGAAACTAAGCTTAATTCGGGATCAGCACCAAAAAATCCAAAAAATTCGAAATAGTCCAAATATAAGTCAAAAAACTTAAAAACGTCCTATCTACTTAACGGAGCGAGTTAGGGCAAAACTAAGCTTAATTCGGGATCAGCACCAAAAAATCTAAAAAATCCGAAATTGTCCAAATATAAGTCAAAAAACATAAAAACGTCCTATCTACTTAACGGAGCGAGATAGGGCAAAACTAAGCTTAATTCGGGATCAGCACCAAAATATCCAAAAAATTCTAAAAAGTCCAAATATAGCTCAAAAAACTTAAAAACGTCCTATCTACTTAACGGAGCGAGAAAGGGTGAAACTATGCTTAATTCGGGATCAACAACAAAAAATTCGAAATAGTCCAAATATAAGTCAAAAACTTAAAAACGTCATAACTCCTTAACGGAGCGAGATAGGGCAAAACTAAGCTTAATTCGGGATCAGCCCCAAAAAATCCAAAAAATTCGAAAAAGTCCAAATATAAGCCAAAAAACTTAAAAACGTCCTATCTACTTAACGGAGCGAGATAGGGAAAAACTAAGCTTAATTCGGGATCAGCACCAAAAAATCCAAAAAATTCGAAATAGTCCAAATATAAGTCAAAAAACTTAAAAACGTCATAACTTCTTAACGGAGCGAGATAGGGCAAAACTAAGCTTAATTCGGGATCAGCCCCAAAAAATCCAAAAAATTCGAAAAAGTCCAAATATAAGCCAAAAAACTTAAAAACGTCCTATCTACTTAACGGAGCGAGATAGGGCGAAACAAAGCTTAATTCGGGATCAGCACACAAAAATTCGAAAAAGTCCAAATATAAGTCAAAAAACTTAAAAACGTCCTATCTACTTAACGGAGCGAGTTAGGGCAAAACTAAGCTTAATTCGGGATCAGCACTAAAAAATCCGAAATTGTCCAAATATAAGTCAAAAATTTAAAAACGTCCTATCTTCTTTACGGAGCGAGATAGGGCGAAACTAAGCTTAATTCGGGATCTGCACCAAAAAATCCAAAAAACTCGAAATAGTCCAGATATAAGTCAAAAAACTTAAAAACGTCCTATCTACTTAACGGAGCGAGATAGGGCAAAACTAAGCTTAATTCGGGATCAGCTCCAAAAAAACCAAAAAATTCGAAAAAGTCCAAATATAAGCCAAAAAACTTAAAAACGTCCTATCTACT